>JAGFBZ010000492.1:3170000-3518949 GCA_018398805.1 Hirundichthys speculiger | reverse complement strand
CAGTCTCTCCCACAGTTACACAGACGTTCAGCTCAGTTGCCAGCAAAGAGACAAATCAGCGGTGCATCACTCCCCCCCCCCCACCCCCCCATCATGTCCCCCGTCCCCCAAATGTACATACAGGCACCGCTGTGCTTCACATCTGATAATATGTGTTCATTTTACATCATGTGGGCTGATACTATTTCTAAAAAAAAAATCCTTTCCATGATTTATCTGTCCACAGCGTATCACTCAAACCTTTATCAGTACTTTTATTGACAATCCGAGCTCGGATTTTAATGTCCTTTACAAAGAGCACAAGCTTTTTCCTGGGATGCACATTCATTTTGTCCCGTCATTTTCAGATTTGCACCGTCTCTGTGTGGCCGCAGCACTTTGACAGCACACTGCAAATTATTTGGTTCTTACCAAGAAAAAAAAACTTAGATATTTTTTCTAGTTTTAATAATTACTTTCTTATTTTAAGTCTTCAATTATCAGTATAATCTTATATCAAGTAAAACTTTACTTTTTTTGTCTCAAACAGGCAGGGAATCTTAAAATGAGACAATTAACACTTAAAATAAGATTTATTATGTTTTTCCTCCTCCTCATCTCCTCTCCTCATCAAAATAAATCTTGTTTTAAGATTCAATAACAAATTATACCTTTCTTAAATCTAGAAACAAGTGTTCCTACAATCTTAATTTAAAAAAATCTTACCAAGTGAAATTATCTTGCTGCATTGACAGAACCTTTTTTCCTTAGTTGTAGTGTTTTTATCTTGTTTCAGTTCAGATTCTGTGATTAAATGTTTTTACCACCTTGAAAACCTCTTTTGTCCTACTGAATTTGTTTTTGTCTCAAATCTACACGACATGCCTCTTACTTCTTTCACATGAGAGTGATTTATTCTGTACGGTTTTGACGTCTTTTTAAATCCTTTCCATGCTTTTATCTAAATTGCTCAGATGCTTTTTGAATGTAGGCGTTTAGACGTTGTTGTTGTTTACGACTGGATGTCAGGTGTGTGTGGGTTATTTCAGTGTGCCGCCCTTATCTGTTGGCTCTCATTCAAACTGGGTCATAGACAGGCTTTCTAAAGCTTCCAGGAACAGTCTCAAGTTGCTCTTTGTTTTTTTTTTTTTTAACAGATCAATTTCATTTTCCTCTTCAACATTGTGAGAATTCTGATGACCAAACTGCGAGCCTCCACGACGTCGGAGACAATCCAATACAGGTAAACCTGCTGCTGGCTTCTGCTGTATCTGCAATAAATTAAAAAAAAATCACTCAAGAGGTGCTCGTGTATCAACACACTTTGAATTATTCATGTTTTGTCCTCCATGGCCGGAGCATCGTAAAGGCGTGTGGCGATGCTCTGAGCTGGGCCTTCTCATGTATGATCTCCTCGTCTGCAGGAAAGCCGTGAAGGCCACCCTGGTACTCCTTCCTCTCCTGGGAATCACCTACATGCTGTTTTTTGTCAACCCAGGCGAAGATGAGATCTCTCAGATCGTCTTCATATATTTCAACTCGTTTTTGGAATCCTTCCAGGTAGGGTTTCTCCGACAACATAATGGCACCTCTGTGTGGGCGGTTGTGTCTTCTGCTGCTGTAGACTCAATAACTGTAATGACTTCGACAGCAGAAAACACTGCTCCTCTGTGCACGATAAACTGCTGTATAAGCGATTAAAAAAAAAGGATCAGAGCATTGATGTTTTGGATGCCCTCGTTTTTGATGACGTTTCAACCTCCTCTCCCCCCCCCCCCTCCTCTCACGCAGGGCTTCTTCGTGTCAGTATTTTACTGCTTCCTAAACAGTGAGGTAAGCAAATTCAAACTGGCTTATTGATTCAACGTTTTAGTGTTCCCCTGATTCAGATGCTTTCTCGTACTTTCCCTCCTTGGGCACTTCCACTCTCCCTTTTGGTGGCTGTTGCTCTGTGTGTTATTGCAGCCCCGGGCACATATATTTGGGGCACAATTAAGGCTTGTCATCTGCCGACATAAGTGACATTACTGTCTATGCTCTATGACAGCGTCAGCCCTAATTTGGTTTAATGGAGAAATCAGGGGTGAAACCCTCTGAGAACAGCACTGAAGTGGACATGCATGGAGGAACGCTGCTATATGTTTAATGTGAAATGGTGTTGGTATTCTTAGTGGCTGTTTTACTGCAGTATAGACTGTAAGCAGACTACGTTTCCAGCTGCTGCAGTAAATCTGTTCTGCCTCCAGCTGTGCCAGCAGCGCATTGAGGAGAGATTAAAGTGATCCCTTATTTTTCGCAAATTTTGAGTTCCCACGAAAACTCAAAATCCGCGAACTGGAGCCGGAGCCCCCCGAGCCTAAATAATGTGTTTAAAATATGTTTAAAAACCACAAAAAAGTAGCGAGGCACTGCAGCGAAACAAGACAAAGGCTCAACTGTGGTCTTTCTGTAAATTAGTAGAGTAAAGAAACTGCTGGTATTGTGCTATTTTTGGCTCGTAATTAGCGGCTAACACGCTAACAACAACAAAAGAAAACGTCCAGTTTTCTCTGCATGGAACGAGCACTTTATTCTGGCACTGCAGGAACTTGTAACATCACACAGGCCGTGGATCAATTGGTCAAGAGGGGATACTAACTGTTTTACCTAACTGTATTCCTAACCATAACCACATCATTTTTAATGCCTAAACTTGTGTTCAGGTACCTAAACTGAACCAGACGGCAGGTAAATGTAAAAGTGGAGTTTAAAATGAGTTGACTGCAGAAGGATGAGCTGACCGACTATCTTGTGTTTAATTCCACGTTAAATCGCCTCAATATGGAGCTAAATCAGGTCATTACTTTTGTTATTTAAAAAAAACTTGTAGATGAAAAACTAAAATTTGAAACTGAAAAAGTTTTGATAATGAACTTTGTAAAAATACAAGATAAAATACACAAAAAACAAAGAAAAAGCTACTTTCAGTTTAATAATGATTTTTTTTTTGGTCACTAGTGGCTTTTGTTCGTAGATAGAGACAGAGAGAACAGGGAGGATGTGCAGCGAAGAGTAATACAGGAATCAAACCTGCGACAGCTGCGTGGAGGACAGTAGCCTCTATACATGGTGACTAACCACTGCACCAACGGACGGCCCGATTCTCAAATTTTGTTTGTGCCGTGCAAGAAAAAAATAGTTTTAAAGTTTTATTTATTATATGAGTCTGAACAAGCTTTTATTTTGAAAAACCTTTTATTCTGAAATTATTGAAATTCTCTCGGTTACATTTCGGTAACTTGAGCGCCAAAATTTAACCCAGCTAGCAAAATGAGTAAGAACAAGACGTCTTTGGAAAGTTTCCTTGTAAAGGATAAAATGCACAGTGAAGAGAAAGAAGAAAATGAAAGGTTTTAGCAGGCAATACCAGGAGTCCTACTGAAATATGGATTTATCACGACAGGTGATTCCCACGTACCAAGCCCGCTCTGAGTGAGTTTTTGTTTTGTTTTTTTTCGTTATTTATTTAATGGGTCTTGTTACCAAAGACTTTGACGTTATTCTCACGTTACCTTATTGGCGTAATGTAACGAGGAGGCAGGGGTCCACCCTGGTCAGGTCTCCAGTCCATCACATGCCTGGTTATCAAACCTCATATTTATTTATTTATCTCTATTCCTTTTTAGTTTGAGTTAGCGTTCCCATAGATATAACCGTTGTGTTTGAAAAGTGAAGCCAATGCGCTATCTTTGTCCAACCAAAAGAAGTCAGATGTATAAACGTCACTGAAGAAAATGACGCCACGTCTCAGTTTACTGAGGCAGTGTAGTGACACGGTGATTATGTTGTCACATCTGCCTCTTGTCCAACTGTATCTAAGACTACATTTACGCTATACTGTTCAAGTAGCCTAATTCTGATTTTTATCTCCCATGTGGCTCAGATCTGACACAGCTGGTGTACACAGATATACACAGGTGGACACCATCAATCCATTCTGCTTGTCTTTAAAATATTCCTAATCCTTTACTGATCTCTAAGCATGCCAACCAATGATTTGGGTAACATCTTCTAACCCTTACCCTAGCAGGATGGTCTGGTCAAGAGCCAGATTTGTATTTTTCACAACTTCAAGAATAACAAGGTGGACTCTAAGCTTCCGTTACAGCCGCTCACCTTCACTGAAACAACTAATAACAGCGGTATAAAAGCACGTATTGCAGGCAGCGTGTTAATGTGCTCATAGGTCCATATGGCACTCTTCCATTCATCTGCATTCATTTCACCTGTGCTACTTTTTCCTCCCTTTCATCCTAACTTTTTCCAGGTCAGTAGCCAGACCCGTGTGTCCTTTCATGCTGTTTTGCCTGACGTTAACCAGTGTAAATGCAGTTATCCGATATAGATCGCTTTTTTAAAAAATGATGTGAGCAAACTCATTGTAAACATCAAATGTAGGAATGCATCAAAATTTAATCATCAAAACCTGTGGTGTGTGCAGCCTTAGGTGCGATATCTGGCTACACATGGATGCAGATGTACAGGACACCTGCAGCCACCAGGGGGCCTCCAAGCTGCAACATCAGTGTCGATAGACAGTTGGGAAATGACAGTCTGAATTAACCCCGTGCATTTAGGGGTTGAATGTCCTTCATCACACTGTAGTTTTACAAAACTGGGGCTCTCCAAGCAGAATCTTAATAATCAGTAGGCCCAAAAATACAAACAAATCTAGAAACCGCCCTGCTTAACCTGAGCTGGATGAAGTTCGTCTGGACTGCAACATAAGCAGAGGAGCTAAGGAGGTGCAAACTGGGAAATGAGATAAGAGGGGAGTCCAAATAAAGACACACAGGACAGGATAAAGGAGTGAAAACTGAGAGAAACACACTGGTGTCACTGCTTTTTCCATGACAGACCCTCACTCTTGGTATTTTATTCCTTGAACAAATGGACGAGCTGCATTTTCAGGAATATGAACAGTGAAAAAATGAGTAGATGTGGATCGTCGGGACTGTTGTCCACAGCAACCCTAACCCTAACCAGGACTGTTGTCCACAGGAGTCCTAACCCTAACCAGGACTGTTGTCCCCACACCCCCCTAACCCTAACCAGGACTGTTGTCCCAGCACCCTAACCCTAACCAGGACTGTTGTCCACAGCAACCCTAACCCTAACCAGGACTGTTGTCCACAGCAACCCTAACCCTAACCAGGACTGTTGTCCACAGCAACCCTAACCCTAACCAGGACTGTTGTCCACAGCACCCCTAACCCTAACCAGGACTGTTGTCCACAGCAGTCCTAACCCTAACCAGGACTGTTGTCCACAGCAGTCCTAACCCTAACCCTAACCAGGACTGTTGTCCACAGCAGTCCTAACCCTAACCAGGACTGTTGTCCACAGTCCCAGCCAGGACCTAACCCTAACCCTAACCAGGACTGTTGTCCACAGCAGTCCTAACCCTAACCCTAACCAGGACTGTTGTCCACAGCAGTCCTAACCCTAACCCTAACCAGGACTGTTGTCCACAGCAAACCTAACCCTAACCCTAACCAGGACTGTTGTCCACAGCAGCCCTAACCCTAACCCTAACCAGGACTGTTGTCCACAGCAACCCTAACCCTAACCCTAACCAGGACTGTTGTCCACAGCAGTCCTAACCCTAACCAGGACTGTTGTCCACAGCAGTCCTAACCCTAACCCTAACCAGGACTGTTGTCCACAGCAACCCTAACCCTAACCAGGACTGTTGTCCACAGCAGTCCTAACCCTAACCAGGACTGTTGTCCACAGCAGTCCTAACCCTAACCCTAACCAGGACTGTTGTCCACAGGAGTCCTAACCCTAACCAGGACTGTTGTCCACAGCAGTCCTAACCCTAACCAGGACTGTTGTCCACAGCAACCCTAACCCTAACCAGGACTGTTGTCCACAGCACCTAACCCTAACCAGGACTGTTGTCCACAGCAACCCTAACCCTAACCCTAACCAGGACTGTTGTCCACAGCAGTCCTAACCCTAACCAGGACTGTTGTCCACAGCACCCTAACCCTAACCAGACTAACCAACCCTAACCCTAACCAGGACTGTTGTCCACAGCAGTCCTAACCCTAACCAGGACTGTTGTCCCAGCAGTCCTACCCTAACCCTAACCCAACCACCCTAACCAGGACTGTGTCCACAGCACCCTAACCAGGACTGTTGTCCACACCCTAACCCTAACCAGACTGTTGTCCACAGCAACCCTAACCCCGACTGTTGTCCACAGCAACCCTAACCCTAACCAGGACTGTTGTCCACAGCAACCCTAACCCTAACCCTAACCAGGACTGTTTGTCCACAGCAACCCTAACCCTAACTCTAACCCTAACCAGGACTGTTGTCCACAGCACCCCTAACCCTAACCAGGACTGTTGTCCACAGCAACCCTAACCCCAACCCTAACCCTAACCAGAACTGTTGTCCACAGCAACCCTAACCCTACCAGGACTGTTGTCAACCCTAACCAGGACTGTTGTCCACAGCAACCTAACCCTAACCAGGACTGTTGTCCACAGCAGTCCTAACCCTAACCAGGACTGTTGTCCACAGCAACCCTAACCCTAACCAGACTGTTGTCCACAGCCTAACCCTAACCCTAACCAGGACTGTTGTCCACAGTCCAACCCTAACCTAACCAAGACTGTTGTCCACAGGAGTCCTAACCCTAACCCTAACCAGGACTGTTGTCCACAGCAACCTAACCCTACCAGTGTTGTCCACAGGACTGTGTCCACACCTAACCCTAACCCTAACCAGGACTGTTGTCCACAGCACCCTAACCCTAACCAGACTGTTGTCCACAACCAACCTACTAACCCTAACCAGGACTGTTGTCCACAGCAAACCCTAACCCTAACCAGGACTGTTGTCCCACACCCCCTAACCCTAACCAGGACTGTTGTCCACAGCAACCCTAACCAGAACTGTTGTCCACAGCAACCCTAACCAGGACTGTTGTCCACAGGAGTCCTAACCCTAACCAGGACTGTTGTCCACAGCAGTCCTAACCCTAACCCTAACCAGGACTGTTGTCCACAGCAGTCCTAACCCTAACCCTAACCAGGCTGTTGTCCACAGCCCCCTAACCCTAACCCTACCCGGACTGTTGTCCACAGGAACCCTAACCCTAACCAGGACTGTTGTCCACAGGAGTCCTAACCTAACCCTACCAGGACTGTTGTCCCACATCCTAACCCTAAACCCTAACAGGACTGTTTCCACAGCACCCTAACCCCAACCCTAACCCTAACCAGGACTGTTGTCCACAGCAACCCTAACCCTAACCAGGACTGTTGTCCACAGGAGTCCTAACCCTAACCCTAACCCTAACCAGGACTGTTGTCCACAGCAGCCCTAACCCTAACCAGGACTGTTGTCCACAGCAACCCTAACCCTAACTAACCACCAGACTGTTGTCCACAGCAACCCTAACCATAACTGTTGTCCACAGCAAAACCCTAACCAGGACTGTTGTCCACAGCGCCCTAACCCTAACCAGGACTGTTGTCCACAGAGTCCTAACCCTAACCAGGACTGTTGTCCACAGCAGTCCTAACCCTAACCCTAACCAGGACTGTTGTCCACAGCAGCCCTAACCCTAACCCTAACCCTAACCAGGACTGTTGTCCACAGCAACCCTAACCCTAACCAGGACTGTTGTCCACAGGAGTCCTAACCCTAACCCTAACCAGGACTGTTGTCCACAGTAACCCTAACCCTAACCCTAACCAGGACTGTTGTCCACAGCAACCCTAACCCTAACCCTAACCCTAACCAGGACTGTTGTCCACAGCAACCCTAACCAGGATTGTCCACAGAGTCCTAACCCTAACCAGACCAGACTGTTGTCCACAGGACCCTAACCCTAACCCTAACCAGGACTGTTTGTCCACA
Organism: Hirundichthys speculiger; assembly: GCA_018398805.1. Lineage (NCBI taxonomy): Eukaryota > Metazoa > Chordata > Actinopteri > Beloniformes > Exocoetidae > Hirundichthys > Hirundichthys speculiger. Next base: position 3,511,053 of record JAGFBZ010000492.1, on the reverse strand, counting down.
CCCAAACCCTAAACCTAACCCTACCCAACCAGACTGTTGTCCACAGCAACCCTAACCCTAACCAGGACTGTTGTCCACAGCAACCCTAACCCTAACCCTAACACCCCTAACCCTAACAGCAACCCTAACCCTAACCAGGACTGTTGTCCTAACCCTAACACGTTGTCCACAGCAACCCTAACCTAAACCCTAGGACTGTTGTCCACAGCAAAACCCTAACCCGAGTTCCACAACCTAACCCTAACCAGGACTGTTTGTCCACAGGAGTCCTAACCCTAACCCTAACCTAACCAGTTGTCCACAGTTGTCCACAGGAAGTCCTAACCCTAACCCTAACCAGGACTGTTGTCCACAGCAGCCCTAACCCTAACCAGGACTGTTGTCCACAGCAACCCTAACCCTAACCAGGACTGTTGTCCACAGGAGTCCTAACCCTAACCCTAACCAGGACTGTTGTCCACAGCAGTCCCTAACCCTAACCAGGACTGTTGTCCACAGCAACCCTAACCCTAACTCTAACCCTAACCAGAACTGTTGTCCACAGCAACCCTAACCAGGACTGTTGTCCACAGCAACCCTAACCCCAACCCTAACCCTAACCAGAACTGTTGTCCACAGCAACCCTAACCCACCCTAACCCTAACCAGGACTGTGTCCACAGCAACCCTAACCCTAACCAGGACTGTTGTCCACAGGAGTCCTAACCCACCCTAACCAGGACTGTTGTCCACAGCAACCCTAACCCTAACCAGGACTGTTGTCCACAGGAGCAACCCTAACCCTAACCAGGACTGTTGTCCACAGGAGTCCTAACCCTAACCCTAACCAGGACTGTTGTCCACAGCAGCCCTAACCCTAACCAGGACTGTTGTCCACAGCAACCCTAACCCTACACCCTACAGGACTGTTGTCCACAGGAGTCCTAACCCTAACCCTAACCAGGACTGTTGTCCACAGCAGCCCTAACCCTAACCAGGACTGTTGTCCACAGCAACCCTAACCCTACCCCTAACCCTAACCAGACTGTTGTCCACATCCTAACCCTAACCAGGACTGTGTCCACAGGAGTCCCTACCCCAACCCTAACCCAGAACTGTTGTCCACAGCAACCCTAACCCTAACCCCTAACCCTACCAGGACTGTTGTCCACAGCAACCCTAACCCTAACCAGGGACTGTTGTCCACAGGAGTCCTAACCCTAACCCTAACCAGGACTGTTGTCCACAGCAGCCCTACCCTAACCAGGACTGTTCCACAGCAACCCTAACCAAACCAGGACTGTTGTCCACAGCAGTCCCTAACCCTAACCAGGACTGTTGTCCACAGCAGTCCTAACCCTAACCCTAACCAGGACTGTTGTCCACAGCACCCTAACCCTAACCAGGACTGTTGTCCACAGCAACCCTAACCCTAACCAGGACTGTTGTCCACAGGAGTCCTAACCCTAACCCTAACCCTAGGACTGTGTCCACAGGAAACCCCTAACCTAACCAGGACTGTTGTCCCACAGGAGTCCTAACCCTAACCAGGACTGTTGTCCACAGCCAACCCTAACCCTAACCAGGACTGTTGTCCACAGGAAGCCCTAACCCTAACCAGGACTGTTGTCCACAGCAAACCCAACCCTAACCAGGACCACAGCCTAACCAGGACTGTTGTCCACAGCAGCCCTAACCTAACCCTAACCCTAACCAACCCTAGACTGATGTTGTCCACAGCAGTCCTAACCCAACCCTAACCCTAACCAGGACTGTTGTCCACAGCAAACCCTAACCCTAACCGGACTGTTGTCCCAGGTCCTACCCTAACCTAAACCAGGACTGTTGTCCCACAGCCCCCCATAACCCTAACCAGGACTGTTGTCCACAGCCCTAACCCTAACCCTAACCAGGACTGTGTCCACAGGAGTTCCTAACCAACCCTAACCCTAACCAGGACTGTTGTCCACAGCAACCCTAACCCTAACCAGGACTGTTGTCCACAGCAAGCCTAACCCTAACCCTAACCCTAACCAGGACTGTTGTCCACAGCAACCCTAACCAGGACTGTTGTCCACAGCAACCCTAACCCTAACCCTAACCCTAACCAGAACTGTTGTCCACAGCAACCCTAACCCTAACCAGGACTGTTGTCCACAGCAACCCTAACCCTAACCAGGACTGCTGTCCACAGGAGTCCTAACCCTAACCCTAACCAGGACTGTTGTCCACAGGAGTCCTAACCCCAACCCTAACCCAAGGACTGTTGTCCACAGCAGCCCTAACCCTAACCCTAACCAGGACTGTTGTCCACAGCAGCCCTAACCCTAACCCTAACCAGGACTGTTGTCCACAGCAGCCCTAAACCAACCAGGACTGTTGTCCACAGGAACCCTAACCCTAACCAACCAAACCAGGACTGTTGTCCACAGCAGCCCTAACCCTAACCCTAACCGGATGTTGTCCAACAGCCCTAACCCTAAAACCAGGATTTGTCCACAGCAGTCCTAACCCTAACCAGGACTGTTGTCCAAGGAGTTCTAACCCCAACCCTAACCAGGACTGTTGTCCACAGTCCTAACCCTAACCCTAACCAGGACTGTTGTCCACAGCAACCCTAACCCTACCCCAGGACTGTTGTCCACAGGAGTCCTAACCCTAACCAGGGACTGTTGTCCACAGCAGTCCTAACCCTAACCAAGGACTGTTGTCCACAGCAACCTAACCCTAACCAGGACTGTGTCCACAGCAAACCCTAACCGGACTCCAACAACGTGTTTCCTAACCCTAACCAGGACTGTTGTCCACAGCACCCAACCCTAACAACAGGACTGTGTCCACAAGCAGTCCTAACCCTACCCTAACCAAGCTGTTCCACAGCAGTCCTAACCTAACCCTAACCAGGACTGTTGTCCACAGCAGTCCTAACCCTAACCCTAACCAGGACTGTTGTCCACAGCAGTCCTAACCCTAACCCTAACCAGGACTGTTGTCCACAGCAGTCCTAACCCTAACCCTAACCAGGACTGTTGTCCACAGAACCCTAACCCTAACCAGGACTGTTGTCCACAGTACTGCCGAATAAAAAAAATCACCCAGTGGAGCTGCCATGCAAAATTCTCTATCGTTATCTTTTTTTCTTTTCTTTTAACAAATGAATCCCGTCCCGTTTGAAAATTACAGAGCATAAACTCCTGTAAAAACATGTGAATAAAAGGATTTCTTAAGAACATTTTATGTTTCTCGTGAACCTCGTCGATAACAGCAGGAAGACAACTTTCTTGGTCGTAAGTGTAGCTCAGTACCACAAGCCTCATCATTCTCCCCCAAATATCTGTCAATGTCTTTGTTCTTCAGAGAGCCGTAATGGCGCCGCCTGAGCCACGAACTAGCAGTGAAGGTAAACCTCAGACTGATAGATCCAGTTAATTTTGGATTAGGAACCAAGCATCCCATCCCACAGTAATCATTTCAAGTTATTCCTAAAGCAGCAAAAGGATTTAATATCAGCTGCTCCTCATTTACTAAACCCTCGCTGTAATATCTGGCTAGGTGATGAGTGAATGTGTCATCTTAAGTAACAATGTAGCACGAACAAAGGGCCTAACCAGCATGTGTAGCTTACAGAGGATATTGATTTAGTGTCTGTTAGTTATAGGCTGAGAGAGTGAGAAGGGGTGGAACAGATGAACAAAGGATACCTGCTGTCACATTCAGGAGAAAAGCTAAATATTTACTAGAAAAACATGAAGAGGATTAAAGGATCCTGCTTAGAGCCAGAAGCCAGATTTAATTCTGGCTGGCGTGCTCTGAACTAGCTGCAGTATATTAGTGTATAAAAACCTTTTTCAGGAATTTTTCATTTGCTTATCCAGGTAAAGTAATCAACGTTTATGATGATTACCGAGATGCAGGGGAACGAGACGCCTCATTCCCAGGTGAAAGATTGTGGGACAAAAATAAGTAGAGCAGACCATTTCAGCCATGATTAATTACACCGAATTAAGTTTAATAGTAATTAATCCCCAAAGGGACATTGTATTGTCACAGTATAGAATAAGTTACCTAAAAATAAGATGAGATTAAATAATTATTAGCGGAGCAGCTGTCAGAAACTAGGAAGTGTAACGGAGAGAGATGTGGTGGAAACGCTGAGATCGCCATGAATGTGTTGAGTGTTGGTAACAGGTGAACTGTCAGTCAGCAGCAACAGCTCCATATGAGGCTGAGCAGACACCTGGTAGGGACAATATTTGTTGTTGTTTTTTTTTGTGACATCTTTGTAGAGAAGCTCTGCAGTCTGAAGTGTGTTCCTGCAGCACGTCTCAGTGAAGCAACTACCGCTGCAGTCGCAGTATTCCAGTATTCCAGTATTCCAGTATTCCAGTATTTCAGTATCCGGCTCTTCATGACCCCTGGAAGAATAACGCCTCCGTCTGCTTGCTCCTGCTTTCCATCTTTAGCTTATCTGAACTTACTCATCATAACAGATATCAAAAAGTCCCAGAATTACCAATATAAATTCCTTCAAAAAAACCTAGAAAGATGTGTCAATAAACTGAAAACAAAAACAAAACTATGTACTTACCACAATAGATTCAGTTCAGAAAATATCTGTCACATTTAAAAAAAAAAACTTAGAATTACAGTGATCCCTCACCAATTTGCGCTTTAAGTTCCGTGGTTTTAGTTATTCGCAGATTTTTTTTTTAGAAATATATAATATTTTAAAAAAATCAAAAAATTGTGGAAACATCACAGGATGTTGTACGCGTTCTCTCGCAGCAAAGAAATGCTGTGAGCCAGCGTGGCCCCTTTAAGAAGGTGGCCTTATGGGTAATGGTGTGGCCTCATGGGTAATGTAGTGTGTGTGTTGTGGGACGGCAGAATAAAAATGAGGTTAGATGAAAGAGCGGTTTGTTTACTACGGTTCAGAGACCAGAGGCTGTGAAGGTAAACAGAAAGACCACAGTTGAGCCTTTGTCTTGTTTCGCTGCAGTGTTTCGCTACTTTTTTGCAGTTTTTAAACATATTTTAAACACATTAGTTTAGGCTCGTGGGGCTCCGGCTATAGTTAGCGGATTTTGATTCTCGTGGGGGGGGGCCCATTAACTGCAAAAAATAAGGGATCACTGTATATGTTAAATTTATGGGACTCGTTTATATGGAAGTTATGACTCCGCCCACCAACCTTAACAGAGGATCAAAGGAAGTCAGTTAGTTTCTCAACTTGACAATATTACTTTTTTTTTTTCAAATTTCTTTGAAATGTAATGAAAAATAATAAAATATGTTAACTTAGAGCAGAACAAAATAACTTTATCTTCATAAAAGATCCCATAACGGAATGTTTGATTCTTTTTATTTGACCCAGCACACCTGGGTCAAATGAACGGGTCGTAAACAGACCTGGATGACCAGCTGATGGTGATCCATTAATCTGAATCAGCTGTGCTGAAGCAGGGAAACATCTCAGACTTGTAGGACAGCGACCCTCCAGGTCTGGGGTTTGAGTCCCCTGCCCTCAATATATAGAAGGAAAATTATCCCCTAGAGGCCAGTTTCATAGAAAATGTAAAGCCCACTTTAAACTGACAATAGTGCAAAGACAACTGGCTGATGTTGACACTGAGAAATGTTGTTTTGCATTAAATCCATACGTGGCATTTTTAACTTAATCTCTGGAAAATGTTTCAGGGGAACGTTTACCTCTGAGTCATCTCTCTTTACAACGAGGAAGAGCTTCAGACAGGAGATCATCTCATGTACTTTTAAAGTGAAATTATTTGTATAAAAAAATCAGCTTTTGAAAGATCAAGACTTTGTGGGAGACGGCACAGCTCTGGACATTAAAAGTAAACTACTAATCAGTGACAAGCATCATATATGAAAACCAGAACTGTTATTCCTCCAGCAGTAGTTTTTATTTCTTTTTTTCCTCCAAAAATGTAGTTTAAAAAAGAAAACTACTCAAGTGCCCCACCTTTAGCAGTAATAACTGCTTAATCATATCCTGTACGACTCTGTCAGGAACCTGAGTCCATTTTTCTGAAGGTCCTGCCAATTAGGTTTGAATCTGGATTTTGACTTGGCCATTTTTATTTTTATTTTTGTCAACAGGTTCTACATAATTATATTTCTTTTTTTTTTAATAAAGCAACAGAAAAATATAATTTAACCCAACCAATTACATAAACCTTAATTTATTAAGGTTAATATATTCATTTTTAACCTTCATAAACACGTGTTTGTTGAGTTAAGTTCTTTTTTTTTTTAATATTTGGATCATTCAACAGGGCTTTACTCAATGACTGCATCGTGTCCAGGTCTGGGACTTCAGAACACCAAATTATCACCCGTCGCCATGTTTGATCATGAGGCGTTTCTGCTTAAACGCTGTGTTTGGTTCAGTCCAAACATGCCAACCATCGTAGCACATTGTTCCAAAGCTCTTCTGGTTTGTTTATTTGCAGCTTTGCGTACCTCAGTTGTGCTTCCATGTTCTTCTGAGACAGAAGAAGCTTTTCCTCGCAGCCCTGCCAAACAAACCACACGTGTCCAGCCTTCTTCTGACTCTGCTGTCTTGGACTCGGTGTGACCTCTCGGCACTGAGATGTAGCTCTTTGGGGATATCGTAGTAAATTTATCAATCCACCTCTGGGAAGATTGGCAACTGTCTTTCTTTCCATTTATGAATGATCTGTTTTGTTTTGTTGTTTTAAAGAAAAAAAAACTGAACTCCACATTGTTTGGAAATGGTTTTATAACCCGTTCTAGACTGAGCTAGAACTTCTCTAAGACCACTGCTGATGTCTGTCCCTCCTGTCATTGTGTTAAGGTGAGGTGTGACCTCAAACTTCCAGAATGTCTGCTTTTATAAATGTCTGCTCACCGACTGATAATAAGCAGCGTCTGGTTAAATCCCATAAAGGCAGTAACGGGATACTTAGTCATGGTCGCATGATTTTATTTATATTTTTTTCTTTTTGGCTTCTTTTTAAATAACATAAAAAATGGCATGGTAAAAAAAAAAAAAAGTTATATGTTGTTCATCTGAGGTTGTATTTCCCTTAAAGGAAGACCAACTACAGTCTTCTTTATGATGATTTTTTTATTGTTTTAACATAAAGAAAACAAAGGGTTAAATAAGAAGCCCATTGAAGTATGTGTAATTCAGCTGTTGTTGTTGTTGTTGTTGTTTACAGGTCCGCTCCGCTGTGAGGAAAAGGTTTCACCGGTGGCAGGAGCAGCACTCCATCAGAGCCCGGATGACCCAGGCGATGTCCATCCCCACTTCACCTTCACGGGTCAGTTTTCACAGCATCAAGCAGTCCACGTCACTATGAGAGAGGACACTGTCCTCCGTCACGCTGTGGGACAAACCTCCAGCTGTCGTTGCCATCACCTCACCGGCGTACACCGAAAGACTTTCTGAGTCGGTACGAAGCGCAGGACAGAGACTGCATCAGGTCCTGAACTCTCAGGAGGGACATTACAGAGACTTTCTGGTGAGAGCGGATGGGGACGGGGGAAAGGATATTACAGCGGTTAGTGGATCAAAAGATACATGTGACCAAACTGATCTGTGTTTCATTGTGAATGTACAGCACCCCGTTTAGATTGATGTTAATGCCATTAATGCCATAAAAAGTATCGGTTGTGTTCCTTATCGCACACTTTTATTTTATCATCATCATCTTCATCAATAAGAGCTTGGAGCTTCTGGCGCGAGACTCCACTGAACCGGAACTCATCTCAGCTGGATGCCACATTTGTGCCACACATGCCGGGTCAAAGTTGTTAACGTTCGGGATTTTAATTTACAGATTTTTGTTTTCTTTTAAAGTGTTCCAGACAACTGTCCTTTCACGTTGTTTGTTATTTTGCTTTCGTCCTCTCTTCTCAGCTTGGTACGGTTGTTCTGGGAAGGTTAAACACATTCCACTATCTCTACCTGAAGAGTTTTGTTCCAGAGAGGCGCATCCATGTGGATTTATCTCCAGCATCAAAGGTGGCATATTCTGCCACTTGTTTTCAAAAGATGGCCCAAGTTTCCCGAGGTCTTAATTACATATATGTGACATGCTTTGATCAAAATAGCACAAAGAAGCACAGTTGGACGTTTCTATCAGTTAGATTTGGGCCATTTTGGGCTCAATGTTGGCGAATTTGGCTGATTTCCCACTGGCTGTGGACCACATGACCACATGGCCTCGGTTCAAACAAGACGCATACTGAGATGCTTTATTTCTTCTGGTGTGCTGAGTTTTGAGTATTAAAGGGTCAAAGATCCAAAACTTTTTTTTTTAAATAAATCAACATTTTCTGTCTTCCCACATTAATAATGTGAAGCATCTGTAATGTTCCAACATTTTTAGATGTCATTATGTTCAATTGGAGTTTGAGGATTTTTAAAATAATCTGACACCAGTATTAATATTTCAGGGCTGCCAAGTCTCACGCATTCCTCGTGAGCGTCACTCAGTACCACCTGTTCACACGCTCTCCGTCATATTAACCGATATCTCCTGCTGAAAGTCTCATCAACATCAATCCGCGTTTCCTTTTTCACATGCGCTGCCGCAACGTTAACTTTAGCGCTGTTAGCTTTCTGTAGCATCGAGTTGTGACCTGCTGAGATGCAAACTCGTTCCTATCTTCAAAACTGGAATCTAATCTTGGACAAAACAGTTGGGTTTCTAGGATCTGTGAAGGTATTTATCTCGTCTTGGTCATAGGATAGATAATTTAATTATTATATAGATTAAACGAAATGAAAAGCTTGTGCATGTGCAACCTGGCAAAAATGAAGGAATCACCACTCTGGAGAAGAATAATAAATTATTCAACCTCCAACATTCTGGCTTTTAAAAACATATTTTTTTATTTTTTAGAAAATTGTTGAAGTTAGATCAAACAGAAAGAAAAAGATGAAATCAGCCAATTCTGAGGAAAATATTGTGGAATCACTTTGTAACTTACATTTCATCTTCATCAACACCTGCAACAAGCTGTTTGGCACGAATCAAGGAATCGTGGATCCAACACCACAGATGTCAGTTGAAACAAGGAATGAGTTTTTAAAAAAAGAAGAAGAAGAAGAAGAAGTTAAATCATCCCAGGAGTGTTGCAGAAGATGGTCGTTCCCAGGCAGCAGCATCTAAAATCTGGACCAAGTACAAACATGAGAAGGTTTTAAAAGAGAAGAGAACCAGAAGACCAATGAACACATCAAAGCATCAAGACAGAAACCATTAAGACATAAATCAGAAACAAACGAGGTTCCAGTGGGTGAAAGAAAAGCTCTCATGGACTGTGGTCGACGGGATGAAAGCGATATTCAGGGATGAATCACCAGGTTGATTTGGGAAAGGTGATGATGCTGGAACGGTAGTTTGGTACCGCTCCAGTGGAACGTATGAAGATGACTGCCTGAAGAAAACATGCACATTTCCACAGTTATTGATGATGTCATTGATGATTGATGATATGGGGCTGATGCCAGGTAACAGTACGGAGGAGATGACAGTCATTCATCTTCAATAAATACTTAGATTTCTATTGAAATTTTAGACACTTTTCTTATTCTGTCAGTTAAAGGGATGTTTGATGATGACGAGGACATCATTTTCAGGATTGAGAATACATCTTGAAATGGAACAAAAGGCACGAGAACTGTCCTTCAAGAAAGACATAAAGAGTCAGTTACACCGTCTGCAAACCTTAATTCACCTGAAAATCTCAGGTGGAAATGAAAGAAAATGGTCCATGACAAGATTCCAGCCTGCAGAGCTGCAATTAGAGAAAGTTAGAGCCGGATTGATGAAGAATACTTTGTTCATAATTAGGTCGGCGCTTCAGAGAATTCAAGCTGTTGTAGAAACCAGAGGTGGTGCAGCAACATACTAGTGGTGGTGTTTTATTTGTTTTGTCACGGTTCCATAATCTTTTCTTCAGAACTGGCTGAGCTTGTTTTGCCCTAATTGATGCCGAATGTTTATTCCGGATGGTGGAACTGAAGACGATCAAACGCTCAACAGTTTGAGCGTTTGAGCAGCATGAGGCAAGCCACGACGTTTTAGATCACAACCTCCAAACCTTTTATTTTTAATAGCAAAAATAATTGTGCATGGATCATAACTCTGTCCTCAAGGTCCATCATCTCTCTCTGATCTTTTCTTGAAACTTGGCAGTCCTGACATTGCTTACTGCTCAGCAGAGAGGAAAACATTATCAAATGAAACCGAAGATGTAAACAGCAAACTGTTTTCTTTAGTAATCAACTTGCAAACACAGACTAATAGATCATTATCTGCTCCTCAGCAAACACCAAAATATGTTTGAGACCTTACGAGTCACTTCTGTGAGCGCCAGTGAATGTAGAGCCACAACAACGTAGTTAATTAACAGGGAAACGATTAACAACAGTTGCACTTTAGTCATTTATGTTTTTTTTTTTCTGCGCTTCAACAAAAATTGAAACCAGCTTCAAAGATTGACATATTTAGTTGCTGTATGTGTTTTGAGTCTGGAAAGCCCATACTTACATTGATGCTTTTCTTTGTTAAATAAAAACAATCTCAGTTAAACTTGCAAGAAAGAGATGAGTGGACCAGGCGTCGCTGAATAGATAGGTAGATGAATGTTAACTCTGATATTTGTCTCGGTAACTTTTATCCAGAGGAAAAATGTTTGTTCATTTTTTTCTTTCACTGCAAGATGCCCCGATCTAACTGCAGACTGTCCAAGCGTTTGTCTTGAACAACAGACATTTAAATGGAAGACATTCCTGCACACATCAGTATGATTTCTGTGCTTCTGAAAAGAAAAAGAGAGAAAATGTGAAAACAAAGGAGCAAAACTCTTCAGCGGAACAGAGACTAAACATTGTTGAGTCACATGACAGAGATTCGTCCAATCAGAGGATGCTCGTTCTTCTTCAGGCTTTCTGTGACATGATGTTGACTTGAAGTGTGACTTTAATTTATTAACTGTAAATATGTATAAATAGCCAAGCAGGGCTGTTTTAACCAGGAAGTGGTCACAGATGAAACCAAAAACACACACCACACACTGTAAACTACACGGGCAGGTGTGGGCGGAGTCACAGTCGTACGGTACCAGTTAGCCTCGCACCCGTGAGGCTAACTGCTGTTTATGTCAGAAATTGTACATGATTCCCCCTCTTCTTTTCAACAACCTGAACTTTTCTTTAATCCCTTTCAAGTGATGTGTGAGCTCAGGTTGTGATGAGATGTTATTTATGATAACCAGCGTCCAGGATGTGATGTTTGTTACTCTGATGTTAACCACGCTGTTGCTCAGCAGCTGCTCTGGGACTCTGGCAGAGCGGCTCATAGAAACATGTAGTTATCATGCACTTTCTCTAATGTAAAGGCAGTGACACAGTAAGAGAAGTTCATGTGGTGTTTTTTTTTTCTTTTTTAGCCAAAAGTTTACCATCACCAGGAATAAGCAGCATCCTGTCACTCTGAGATAAACTTCACTGAGTCACAAAGACGAACATTTACTGGCTTCATGTAGTGATGGATCCAAATCACAGTGTCATTCACATTATTATTTATTGTTATTTATTTTCAGTATTGTTATTTTCTTACTTGAAAAGATGTCAAGAAGTAATAAACTGTGCTGTATTTGAATGAATGAAAAATGTAACAAAATGTGTGGCGTGTTTATTTCTGGAGCAACGGAGCGGTTCTGGTGAAAGAGACTGTCAGCTTCACAGGTCCGTTCGCCTCCACCGTCCCAAGACACGAAGGCAAATAAGAGCTACGTTTTAGCATGGTGTGTTGCTCGAGGGCTTTTTGTGTGTCTGTCTCTGAGGGGCAGGGAGCTCAGACCAGCACTGGCTTTTAAATAAGATCTTTCTGCCCGAGTGAGCAGTCACCATTTTCTCCCATAAGCGGGAACAAGAGGGGACTTTTTCTCTCGCTTTGCAACAGAAAGAAACGGAGGGGGGGGATAAGAGTTGTAAAAAAAGAAAAAATAAATAATGTCTGACAGTATTAATGGATAATTCTGAGGAGATTTAAAGCTCGGGGTCCTGCCGTAATGCTTAATTGGATGTGAACTTCAATGTGAACACTTTAAGAGAGTAAGAGGGTGAGTCACTGCTGCTGGGGAAGCTGTAGGGGAGTTTTTACTGTCTTCTTACATATTCTGACTTCACAATCTGAGTTTCTAGCTTTGGCAGGGTTACCCATCTTCACAATTACTGATTAGACTCCAGTCTGCAGGATTCGCTTCCCGTTTCCATTAGCTGCGTTGATGATTACATAATGATGATGTGTGGAGTGGTGGAGCGCGCACCGACTGTGTCTAGTAAAGTGATAGGATCTCTTTCATGGCTTCAGTTATTTTAACATTTTAGGTTAGGGAACATTTGTAAGAGCAATTTTCAATTACTGAAAAAAAAAAAAAATTTATGATAGATTGGAAACTATTCACCTTAACAGTCAAATTTAAAGCAACACAAAGGAACTTTGGCAGTTTTCACTGAGGGGCCTCCATATACGTGGATCCCAGGTTGCTTCAGTCTCATTGTCACCTCTGCTATGATGTGCGTTGCAGCTCTGAGCTAATGGCATCATTGTTGATGTTTGACGTTGTACTTTGAAATGATCCATAGCTGTTGAAAGAGACAACATGAATCCAAAAGTTTTGATGGTCTTTGTTGAAGTAGTGATGGAAGAACCCCAGAGGTAGATGACACTTCCTAAAACCATATAATTGAAACTGAAATCTTGAAATGGGGAAAAAAAAACTCCTTTGTGCTGCTTTAAACTGCCTTTTTATGGACGCACCTGTGAAAGGTTTGGACTGGTGAAAAATGGGTTCACTTCATTTTATGAATTTTCCAGGACTTCAAATAAAGTAAATAGCATTCAAAATATAGAGAAAGAAAAGTGCTGAATACAAGATAGTGTCATTAAATATGGAGAGTTTGTGTTGACCGCTACGCTTTACTGCTCTCATGAGGTCATCACCTGGTGGAGAATCCAGCTCAGTGGTGAGTCTTGTTACAATCAGACACACAAACACATACGTATATTCAGAGGTACGCTAGTTACCTCTCATATCCTCTATTATCGTCATCATCATCTGAAATGATGTTAACGTGGAAGGAGAGGATGTGAGGAGGATTTACTGGTAATTTTATAGTGATACTCCACCTCACCAATTCACCTCATGAGGGATGTTGGAGATGGAAGCGTGAGCATAAATGATATTGAGTAATTTTTCTCACAAGACATATCTTTAAATGTATCATTTCATATCGGTGTTTTCATTAATCTTGTGCCTGGTACAAAAACTGAGAGAATAAATCAAATTCAAACTTCACTCAATGGTGTCTACATGAATACAGACTTTGGTAGTGGTATTTGGTTTTTTTTCCTTTTTTAAATACTATAAACTTTTAATCTGTCATACACGGAGGCCACAGTTACATTTGCACATTATAGAAAATTGTTTTAATGAGCAGTCTTATACTGTATTGGCCCGACTATAAGACGGTATTTTATTCTAGAAATCATTTTCTCAAAAATGGGATAATTTTACAATCAAGGTCTCGACTTTTCTATTGTAGTTACACATCCGCGCCGCTGGGTGGAGTCAAGAGTGATGAGAGCGACAGTGAGACCAGCGAGGCAGAAAATCTCCGCGAGTAATGGACTTTAGTCTATTCTGATACACATATGAGGATTTAAAGGACCCTTTGCACTACTGTTTTATTGCACTTTTGCGTTGCAAGCACCCTTTCCTCCCATTTACATATAAAGCAGTCAGGTTGGGGGAGTTTGCAGTTTACAGCTTTTTTTTTTTAAATAGCAATTGCAATAGAGCCAAACTGTTTATTGTACTGATGATGTATTGCACTACTGTTCTGTTGCAGTCTAGAATTTGTTTTTTTACAGACTGAACTGTTGATGTTTTTGAAATTGAATGAACCTTGATGGTTCTGCAGTTATTGAACAACATGGTTGTTGCTTATTTACTGAGTTATAGTCTCAGATTTTAAGAGAATAAAGTTTATCAAATAGTACCTTGATCTTAAATAACATGGAAACCTGACACGTACCTTACCATAAGTATGGTACCATACCTCCTAAAAAGGATTAAATCATTAAAATGTTCAAAAATACAGCAGAATGTTATCTCTGTGTGAGTTTTTCTATAATAATTATACAATAAAAAGATATTTTATGAATAACCTTATTGTCTTTAACATATTCCAATTTTCCCAAAATGATATTTGAAAAATAGAGGTCGTCTTATAATCAGAGACGTCCTATATTGGGGCCAGTACGGTATGTAAAAACTTAACTGTTAACTGGGTAGACAACATGGAAATATTTCCATTCAGAACATTAAAGGGACAGCCATCTGCATGGCGGTAAGGTCGTACTGATATCTTTCTGTGTGAAGACATGAGGAAGATGACCTGATCAGTGGGTCTTAGTATTAAGCAAATACAGTCTTAAACAACAGTGCACATCTTTTTCTCTGCTTCTTTGAGTCACATAGTTCATTGTTCCAGAGGTCTTATGGTTTGTTCAGATGTAGTTTTGTAATTCAATTGTTTGACAGAAAGGACTTGCTCCTGGTAACCATTTCAAACAATCCCTACTTATTCAGTCTTCTAATTGTGATGTGATGGACTTTTACACATTCAATAATGGAAATTGTTGCCCTTTTTTTAATGAATATTTCTCTTATCTCTTCACAGACTTACCTTAGATGAACTTTATGGGCTTTCTTTTTCTGGGAAGATTGGCACCTGCTGATGTCCTTTTCCACCAGGGAATAATCTGTCTCACTAGAACGTGAACTCCACATTGTGTGGAGCCGTTACCAGATGGATGTGCAACAACAATTCTCTCTCTAAGGCGATCGCTTTCCCTTTTGGTATTGTGTTAACACATACCTACAGGTCAGAAAACAGCCAAAGCATGTGGTTTTATTGAGGTCTGCACACCTGCTGATGATTTGCAGCACCTGGCTGCAACTCACGATTTGGAAGCAACGGGGATAAAAGTTGATCTACAAGCCACCGAATCGTCTGGGTATTTAGTAGCTGTTATGCTTCAGTTTTGTTCAAATAAAAACACACTGTGCAAAAATGTTGTTTTTCTTTCCTCTTAAGTTGTTTTTATCCAAAGGACTATCAGAGTCAGGAGGCTTTCATTATCATTTTACATAGAAAAATGTAGGATTAACAAACCAAAAGTGGCCTTGCAGAGTCACATCATAGAGGACGATCTGTAATTGTGCATAGAGGCTTTAAATACAAGATCCTTCAAATAACTTCTTTTATAATATTTTGACGAGGATGTGTCACATGAAACATTTATCTAATGGCTGTCTCTCATTATCTGTGTTATCTTGTCACAGTTAAGGATGAGGATCATCTTGTCTCAGAGTGTCGCCTTTAAATTAGCTCATGTGCTTGTTTAGTTTAGTTTATTTTTTTATTTTTTTTGTGATTCCTTGACAGTATGAAATCCAAATAGCTCTCTAAAATGCCCCCAGATGAATAAAAGCTGCTGGTGCAGGAGCTCTCGTGGCAGTTATCAAGGAAAACCTTTCCTGTTTCAGCTTCTCTTCGTTGACTCCCAGTAAAATCCAGAAAAATAAGTATTCATTTAAAATCCTTCTGCCCTTATATGAAACACTCAGTAGCAAAGCACCATTGTATCTGGAAGACCTTTTAGTCCCATATTACCCCCAAACAGCACTTGTCTCCCAGACTGCAGGTCTGCATGCAGTTCCTAGAAACTGCAAAGGTAGAAGAGGGAGCAGAGCTTCAAGTTATCAGACTCCTCGCTGGTGGAGGAGCTCTTTACAAAGACATCCTCTCAACCTAGATTAGCCTTAAAGCTTCCCTGCCCCTTAGCTGTTCCTTTAGCTATGCTGCTAATTGGCCCAGACTGCTTTGGGACCCCTACAATCCCGTGGGGGGCTCACCTCTGCCCTCCACTCTGCTCTCTCTTTAGAAATGTGTGCAGTTTGTCATTATTGCTTGTTAATACTTTAGTGTGTTTTCCTGGAAGTTTCTTTCTCTGCAGGATATCTGGGTTCGGGCCACTGAACCAGGGGTCAGCCACTTTCTGACTAACGTCAGACGACGATCACCTCTGGCTCTTTCTCTCTCTCTCTCTCCAGTTGTCCTTTTACATCCTTCTGTTTGTGTCCAGTTGTTCTATAGTCTTTTTGCTATTAATAAGGACATTTTTTTTCTTCCCCGTGTCACCAAGTACAACTGAATTGATTATTTTCTTTGTGAGTTGGTGCTATAAAATAAACTGAATTATAATCCCAAAGACTCTTTGCTGTCCAAGAGATGAACTAGTTTAAGAGAGAAATTCTCTAAAATGGATCCATGCTGAAAATGAAGCAACTCTAAAAGCATTTACCAGACACATTTTCATTGCAAAACATTCAGGATTCTGTATCAAAATAAAATAACTTTTTACATGCCAAAGTGTAACTCTGTACCCACTTGCAGCCAAAAAATGAGATATAAAAGGCCTCTCCCAGCGTCTCAACCTCTTGAAATTTTAGTCAACAGCTGTGCAACAATCTTCTAAAAAACATAGAATAATTTAATCTATAAGAAAGAAAATGCTTTTCTGGAGAAAATTAAATAAATGCATACAAATTAATATATGCAAGATTTACAACTGGAAATGGATCGATCGAAAAAACAAACAGGCAGCATAAAAAAAATGTTTTTTTTAATAAGTGACGCAGCACCTGAAGATGGCTGGCAGTCAAAGTTCAGATTTTATGAACATAAAGAGACACCAAATATTTTCAAAGTTTTTAAAGTTTTTAAAAGTTTCTAAGAGTTAACTAATGTATGGATTTGTGTGCATGTACACTAATAACTCATCATGTATTACCTGCTGCAGCCATCCATAAGTGGCTACTGCCTTAATTATATTTAAACATAGATGGATTCACACGGACATATAAGTGTATTTTGCAATAAATATACAGACAGTTGTTTTAAAATATTAAAAAATAATTTATTGTGCTGAGAGCAACGTTGTTCTGCTCTCCATTATTTATTAGATGTTTCTTTTTAACTTTTACTCTGTTTTCCAAAAGCATTCAAAGAATCAAATTACAAACTTACAGTTTTCACACATTTACAAAACTGGTCCATAAGTGACAAGAGAAGCACAGCTCATTAACAATATGAAGATTAGTCCAAAGAATGAAGCACATACAGGTCAGAGTCTGGTTATGAACCATTTCAAACGGGGATCCAGTTAGTTCAGTTCCAGACTGTATGAAGCTCCAAGACGTTCCAGTGGTCTCTTCCATTTCTGCTGAAACATTTGAATCCTCCCATTGATGTCATGTCCCAGTTTTTCAAGAGTCACAACCTCAGATATCAGGACTGCTTTCCTCGCCAACATTAAGAGTGATTAAATCACTTCCTCGTGTTGATAAAGAGAACAGGGGACACTTCCAAGCTACCATAAAAGAGGAATTACTGATACCTGTTGTCCTATTGCAATACTAATGTTTGCACATTTTGCCCTCCAGAATGCCTGAATTATATCACATTCCCACAGGCGATGCAACCTGGTGCCTGCATGACTTTTACATTTGGGACAGTTTGGTGAAACTCATGCTGTATATTTACTGTAAATATACAGTGATATATACAGTACAGGGGTTAAAACAATGAAACTGAAACACCTTAGTTTTAGTGTGGGAGGTTTCATGGCTAGATTGGACCAGTCTGGAGTCCCAGTCTTCATTAACTTCCACACAGCAGCACCAGTAAGAGCAAAGTGTGAAGGTTCAGTTATCAGGGTGAGAGCACAGTTTTGCTTAAAATATTACAATGCACACAACATCATGGGTAACATATATATCAGAGTTCAAAAGAGGACAAATTGTTGGTGCACGTCTTGCTGGTGCATCTGTGATCAAGACAGCAAGTCTTTGTGATGTATGAAGAGCCACGGTATCCAGGGTAACGTCAGCATACCACCAAGAAGAACCAACCACATGCAACAGGATCTAACTGTGGACCCAAGAGGAAGCTGTCTGAAAGGGATGTTCAGGTGATAACCTGGATTTTATCAAAAAAAACATAAACTACAGCTGCCCAAACCACAGCAGAATTAAATGTGCACCTCAAACTCTCCTGTTTCCACCAGAACTGGTCCGTCAGGAGCTCCACAGGGTCAGTATACATGACCGGGCTGCTGTAGTTAAACCTTTGGTCACTCGTTCCAGTGCCAAACGCTGGTTTCAATGGTGGAGGGAGCGAAAATCTTGGGCTGTGGACAATGTGAAACATGTATTGTTCTCTGATGAGTCCAGCTTTACTGTTTTCCCCACATCTGGGAGAGTTAGAAACCCCAAAGAAGCGAACCACCCAGACTGATGCAGGCCCAGAGTGCAGCATGGGGGTGGATCAGTGATGGTCTGGGCCATATTATGGCATTCCCTTGGTCCAATACTGGTGCTGGATGGGTGCGTCACTGCCATGGACTAACGGATCATTCTGGAGGACCATGTGCATCCAGTGGTTCAAACATTGTATCCTGAAGGCGGTGCCGTGTATCAGGATGACAATGCACCAGTACACCCAGCAAGACTGGTGAAAGACTGGTTTGATTATCATGAAAGTGAAGTTGAACATCTCCCTTGGCCTGCAGTCACCAGATCTGAATATTATTGAGCCACTTTGGGGTGTTTTGGAGGAGCGAGTCAGGAAACGTTTTCCTCCAGCAGCATCACGTAGTGACCTGACCACTGTCCTGCAGGAAGAATGGCTTCAAATCCCTCTGACCACTGAGCAGGACTTCTATATGTCATTCCCAAGACGAACTGATGCTGTATTGGCCGCAAAAGGAGGCTCTGCACCATACTAATAAATTACTGTGCTCTAAAACCAGGTGTTTCAGTTTCATTGTCCAACCCCTGTAGATATTATATTGCAATTCCTTATATCTGTTACATACCGAGATTCTGGATGGCAACCGCAGTCATCACTGATCATGCATTTCAATAAAGTACGCCATGATATTCTAAGTTTATCCACATTTAAATGTAACATTTCTAAATAAAATTTTGACACAAAATGTTATTTGCTCTTTGTGGTTCAGAAAAAAACCCATCTCTAATGGACAAGATTCATTGGAATATTCCAGGGATTTAGTTTTCTCCTGCTCGTAATGTCTGACCTGCAGATGTTTATAATGATCCTTCTTGGATATGTGGTACGTCTGTAGGGATTCAAACCTTCTGAATCGCCCCTTCTCAAAGAGATTATGCACTCTAGTAATGCCCACTCCTTGCCAAGATATAAGATTTGGGCCCAGCCGCTGTGATGACAGCTCTGGGTTTCCTGCCAGTGTTCTCAGGTTATTGAGAGGGTGAGCTTCTTTGAATATTTTCCTCAGTTTCCTCCATGTTATCAGAAGGTTATTCTTAGCCACATGTGGTAATTCATTTAAGCGCGTGATTTATTAAATGTTTGAGTACTGACTTTAAACAGGTGGCTTTTAAAGTGTTACTGGATCAAGTGAGGCGGACAGAGTGGTTCACTGCTCCCATGTGTGATGTCTCAGCGCCACCTAGTGCTACTTTACTGAAACTACAACTGTGTGTTGCTCTTCACGTCTGATCTCTGGGTCATATGTTTGTGCTGGAGTCCAGGAGGAACAGAGGCTTCATAATCTGTATGAATTAAATGAATGAAGTGTCTTATATGGCTCATCTTAGTGAATCTAATTTGGGAGACCTGCATTTTTTCTCTTTCAAATGGCACTACTCTTTAAAATGCAGTCTTGATTAAGAGACACCATTCAATAATCAATATATGCAGTATTCAAGAACTCTCTCAAGTGTCTCCAATGATGTTAACCACTGCTGCATAGCCAGGCCTTGTTGTTATAAGACCCCCGCTAACTGAATCTGAGAAGGATTTTCAGATAGAAACTTATAATAATAAAACTTGAGGCATAAAGGGTCAACTCATCAAAGTAGGGACAATTGACTTTTGTTATATTTTCAATCACTATCAACACAAAGACGCAAGTCGGTAAATGATTTAGAAACATGCAAACCGTTGTGGGACTGATGTGTCACTTACCCAGGAAATCCAGTTTCTTCTAGCCCGTCTTTAATTCCTTTGTTATATCTGTCTGAAGTTGGAATTGAATAGAATGCAGTGTTGTTGGTAACATCAGTGTTGGTACCATGTCAAAAACATTTCTGAGAACCTTT
The DNA here is from genome assembly GCA_018398805.1 of Hirundichthys speculiger. Classification (NCBI taxonomy): domain Eukaryota; kingdom Metazoa; phylum Chordata; class Actinopteri; order Beloniformes; family Exocoetidae; genus Hirundichthys; species Hirundichthys speculiger. The sequence goes on along the minus strand of JAGFBZ010000492.1, from coordinate 3,490,798 downwards.
AAAATCAGAATCAGAATCAGATTTATAAATGTAACTCAGAGGAAGTGCAGGGTTTAAATGCTGATGTGCAGCAGCGCAGCTGCAACACGAGTTTGAACATGCTGACTGGCTGTTATGTTACTTCAGTGTTCCCATCTGCTCTGCACAACTTGGCCCTGTTAAGAACATCACTCATTATGTTTTGTTTTTTTTAGATAAAGGACATTGCCTACAATGTCCTTTATCTAAATAACAGCAACTCACACACACAAAAAAAATCTCAAATTCACTTTTATTCCAGATCAGTCATTTTAATTCATTTAATCCAATTTATTCCAGTGGAGCCCAGATCCAAAGTTCATATAATGCCATTTCACCAAAAAAAATTAGAAATAGAAGATTGAATGAGTGCAAAAGAGAGGCCAGTTCCAATCGGACCAATTACACTCAGAAACCAGTTAAAGGGTTTAATTTCCATCCAGTGCTACATTTGCATGGAAACAGAAAAGAGAGGTGGAGAGAGAGTCAGTTGGCTCACTCATCTCCTGAAAACAGGTGCTGCAAAAAGAGTTGTACATTTATACTTGCAAATGGAGCAGTTGGAACGTCTCCTTGTGATATTTTGCCTACAGGATATCATGGGGATTTCATTATGACAACAAGAAATATGAACAGAGAAAGGGTGGAGACAGATATATGAGGTCTGGATGGGACTATCAGCGGGGTTTGCTGTGATGATGAATTTCAGGATCAGTATATGGGGCATCCAACTAGTTGAACAACCCCAGCTGTCTTTTGAAAGACAGACTTGTAAAAGAGGAAAATCATCAAAAAAAGGAAAATCATCACTATTTTTTTTTTTTTTTACCTGCTTGACACTCCAATAAATAACAGCTAAATATCAAAATACCGCAGCGAAACAGAGATACAGTACAACAGCACTCTTGGATGTGTTTCTTGTCATCACTCTGGTCTTCCCCTCCCCTGAACTCTGGCAGAGCTCTCCAAAATGTTGCTATTATGTTCTGTTAACCACCTTTTAGCCACTCATTTTCAGTGTTTCAGATCACTGTTTGGTTAAAGAGGGGCTTTCCAAAGCCGTCCATGGCCAGATGGTTACCTCCATCAGCACAATGGGGTCCTCTGTCTTCATAAAGCTGTTTACTTTAAAGGTGGGGTAGGTGCTTGTTTTTTTGCAACGCTTTTTACAATATTGCCTGAAAACTTTTTCAAATTCCCATTGCACCCACTGAAATAAAATGTTTGCAAAAAAAACTAAACGTTTTGGTCCAGTCTAGAGGGAATAATCAGAGAAAAACTCTGACCAATCAATATAGTGATCATCACTATTTTTGATTGGCTGCATAATACGTCCATCAAATATCAATGCACTCCCACCCACCCCTCCCTCCCTCCCTCCCTGTGGTTAATGTAGTCGTGAATCATGTGAAGGCGTGGTTTCGAGGGGTGAGCTGAAGAGGAGGAGGCGGAGCCTTTGGGAGGAGGGAGGGAGTGTATATTTTCAAAATCTCACTTGAGTTGGATTGCTGGAACCGTTTTTCAAACAACACCTATCCCCACCTTTAACAAGGTGACCCATTGTCTAGAAGAAGAACTACTGGAAGCATCACAGTCCTGCCACATTTATATTTCATTGAGTCATTTAGCAAAAACTCTTATCCCAAGCGGCTCACAAAAAGGAAACAATGTTCAAGCTTAATACACTATGAAACCAACCTTATAAGTAGTGCTGGGCGATATGGAAAAAAATCATATATCACGATATGGACTACTTTATATCACGATAACGATATATATCACGATATACTATAATAAAGTATGTTTTCAGTTATTCTCTGAAAAGTTTGACAAAAATGTCATTGCTTACTTTTCAACTTTATTTTGAAAGGACATTCAGCTGAACTGTCACAAACATACATTTTAGTGCAGCAAAAACAGGTAGGTACAGAGGTACAGTAGCTTTCACATTTTTTTTAAAGTGCACAACAGTTTCTGAGTGGAAAAACACATTTTTGCACTGGAGTTCAGCTATAAAAAATAAACACAAATTATTTTTCAACTTTCTGAAATCTGTAACCTTGTAGTGCAAAGTTTGCAAACCAATATAAAGTGTCTAAAGTAAACATCAGGGTTGAAGAGAACTCTGTTTAAGGCATTAACCATGAATAAAAGTGCAAACATAAAAGGCTACTTTGTAGAAGTAGATATGATTCTATCAAATTTATCGTTGCAGGTTATTTAATTACATATTTGCTGTAATAATTGATAAAATTAGGTTAGAAACGATAGAAACGATATAAGAGAAATGGCAGGATACACACTTTTATATTGTCCCCACAATATGTATTGTCATATTACCCAGCACTACTTGTAAGCATTAAGTACCAAATCTATTTTGAGGACAACAGGCAGAACCAGGTGTCCACACCAAAACCAGTAGTACAGTTAAAAAGATGAAATCAGCTCAGTGCTTAAGAAAGAATTGCTACCTGGATGCAATGTGGTGAAAAACACAACATGTATCATTTTCAAGTCTTTTCTCGAACAAAACTTGGCTTCTTTTTCTCATCATCAGCTGCATGCCAAGATGAAAGAATGGGACGTCCTGGATGTCCTCCACTGTTCTTTCTTAATCAAGCCACCTTCTGTTTCCTTGATTTTATTAACAGATGACACAACGCTGCATGAGCGATGCCACGCTGTTATGTAGACACGGTTACAGCCACTCAGCTTACACACTTGTCAATGGAAACAGTGGCAACTTATCATTTTAAACCAGACCTTATGAGCCTCATGAATCAGCAAAAAAAAAAAAAAAAAAAACAAGCATAGAGTTAAAGGAGCCAAGAATCAATAATATATAAATACTGGAACAATCATATCAAAGTTCAGACCTGAATCCCAACCAGGAACCTTTCCAACCTCAAAAACCTGAAGATCCATGTTGAAAAGGAGGAACAATGAACAGAGAAGATGTGTAGAAAGCTTGTTAGCTGCTATATTTGCAGTTTAAGTACTGTGATGGCAAATAAAGCCTGTGCCACTTACATGGCATTAACAGTAAGACTAGATACATAAACTCATAGTTTTTACATTTACATTCGTGCACTGTCAATGTCTTTCATGTTTGCATTTGCACTGCAACGTATACTTGGAAGAAACTGCTTGCTTTCTGTCTGATGTGTATGATTTCAGCAGCACGGTGGCTTAGTAGTCAGTGCTGTTGCCTCACAGCTAGAAGGTTCCTGGTTCAAACCTCAGCAGGGGCCTTTCTGTGTGGAGTTTGCATGTTCTTGCGTGGATATTTCCTCTCGCTTCCTCCCACAGTCCAAAGACATCCATGTTAAATTGTAGGGGTGATTGTGAGCGTCAGTGGTTGTTTGTCTATGTGCAATCTGCAATGGACTGCCTACCTGTCCAGGTGGACCCCTGCCTTTCACCTGAAGAGAGTTGGGATAGACTCCAGCAGATTTAGAGGATTAAACTATTATAGATAATGTATAATTTCCTCCTCTTTATATGATAGGGAAAGATAGAGATAGTTAGGAAAATGATAAGGAAAGGAAAATAAGTTAGAAATGTATTCTGTAATTAGATCATTGAGAAGGTAACAGAACAGCTTTCACAAAAGCAGCAAGAATCTACAATTAAGCACACACACACACTATATATATATATATATATATATATATATATATATATATATATATATATATATATATATATATATATGGTGGGGGGAGTGTTATCAAAATGAAAAGTATAATATTTATGAATGTAGGATCTCATTCATTTAAATATAGACAGTGAAATTCATCACTTAAACATCTGCAGTGGTGGAATGGAGTTAAAGGTGGGGTAGGTGTTGTTTGAAAAACGGTTCCAGCAATCCAACTCAAGTGAGATTTTGAAAATATACACTCCCTCCCTCCTCCCAAAGGCTCCGCCTCCTCCTCTTCACCTCACCCCTTGAAACCACGCCTTCACATGATTCACGACTACATGAACCATAGGGAGGGAGGGGTGGGTGGGAGTGCATTGATATTTGATGGACGTATTATGCAGCCAATCAAAAATAGTGATGATCACTATATTGATTGGTCAGAGTTTTTCTCTGATTATACCCTCTAGACTGGACCAAAACGTTTCGTTTTTTTTGCAAACATTTTATTTCAGTGGGTGCAATGGGAATGTGAAAAAGTTTTCAGGCAATATTGTAAAAAGTGTTGCAAAAAAACAACACCTACCCCACCTTTAATGAGAAGTACAGTTACACAAATATTTCTATTTCTGAACACACCTCAGAACCTCTGAAGGGCTTTACTTGAGTATAGGACATAAAATATTTCTAATAATTAGGTTGAGATGTCCATTTTGCATTTTTTTTACTTGAATTTGGCATGTTTGGTATTTCATGATAACAACAATGGCATTATTTATAATTACATTATAATATAGGCCTGCATACGTTATTGACATTACTTAGGTGGCACAGGCAACATTTAATCATGTTTCTATGATTGTAAGCATAATAGCAAAAGAAAAAAATGGTAAAAGAAAACCATGAACTTTATTAATATTATGATTATCCTTTCATGATCTGTATCAGTTTATTCTTATGTAGGGTCACAGGGATCTGCTGGAGCTTCCAATCCCAGTTCTCTTTGAACGAAAGGCAACAGTTCATCCTGGACAGGTTGTTACTCCTTTGTATGGCTATTATTTATTTATCTATTATTATACCAGAAACAAATAACTTCTAAGCTCATATGATTATTATAGAGAAACAGATTGTGCCATATAAGAAACTTTTAAACAGAATTTCATTGTCACTGTACATGTACAATGAAATTCTGTTGGGAGCAGCTTCCTACTGCTTCCTATTTATATCATATAAATATGAACAGAATATAAAGGAAAAAAGCAAAATAAGCAATTTGCAATCTAAATGTAAAACCCACATACAACCCACAAGTGTTCAACGGTGTGTATTGCACAGAGGAATAATTATTGCACATTATTTTACAACTTATTATTGCATGCGTTATATTGCACTAATGACTGCACAGGGATCATGTACTGTTCACTTTAAGTGGTGTTCAAAAATGAAAGAACTTTATGGCAGAAGCTATTTTTGAATCTTATGTATGCATGCTTTTCAGACATACCCATGAACATGAGTAAACTGACATGTAATTACATGTGCACTCTTCCACCATGTTGCTGCGCCTTCTAACTGGAGTTTCACTGATATTCTCCATTATTTGACATTGTGCACTTGAATAAATAAAATAGTACATTCTTCAGTGTTTTTCATTTGCTGGTATGCAAATGATATGCTTGAACCACAAAATCTTTATTTTTCATTCATTAAAAAAATTATGACATCCTATGTTTCTGTTAGAGAGGTAATAAATCTAACAAACTATGTTTACCTCAACACATCTCTCTTTTTGGAGAATTATTTCATGACCAGCATCATTTTTAAATTTCAAGAGAGGAAGATGAACTGAAGCCAATTTAGCATAAGAGAGGATAAATACTGTTACTTCCTGGTGTATATTATAAGTTGCATTGCTACTTTTCCTCTAAATACTGTGCAAGTATCATTTGGCTGCAGGTCAGGCCTCTGGTGCTGAGATGATACCACTTATGTTTAATTCACTGCAGATGCAGCAGAGACATGTCAGACCTGCTACCACTACATGACTGTAACCCATATTGAATCATTAAGACAGTGGGACAACACTAACTGATTCTGTCGCTAGGCTGCACAAACTCTCCTTTGGTAAAAGACTTGTTATTGTGTCTCCTGGCCTGTTTTTAGGGGATGGACACCCAGACCAGTCCAGTCTCACTCCAACAGGACATGCTGCTACGCCTTTTTGAGCCTTGAAATGAAATGAAGTTAAATGAAATGAACAAACTTACCTACTGCTTTCAGCACCATGTGTGCTGCATCGTGCTATGACAAGTGAAAAATTAAAAGTATCGACAACAAAAGCATTAAAAATACAAGTTTATTTACACTGAGAGAGCAGCTAGCATGCGTGCGCTATAAACAACTATCAAGATGTGAAATGAGACAATTAGGCATTTTATTAATAACGGGGGAGCTGTGACGCTCAGTTGGACGTTTTTTATTTAAAAACAATATTTTTGGATAATTAAGTTTCGTGCTATGAACTTTCGTCCACATTTCCGCTGTACGGGCATTTGCGAAGACTGACAGCTGTGGCAGCCAATAGAAACCCTCAAATTGAAGAATTGGCCAATAGCGGCGCGGGGGGCGGATGTTATCGGTCGTTTGTAACAGGACAAGCAGGTAAGTAAGATTTTGTCTTGTTATTTTCTTAAAATCAACAAATGGCCTGCTTGTCAGGGAAAAAACACTATTTAGGTCGAGCGGTTGAATATTGAATTGAGACGGGTTTGATTTTCTGCGCGCAGTGGTATGCCAGACGTGTATAAAACGATAGTATTGAGAAGTCAGTGAGGGAAGCGAACGAGCTAGCGTCTGTTAGCTTCAGCTGCTAGCAGGTTAGCTGTTTTTGGCAGCAGCTCGAGGCTAGCTCACAACCACACAAACTACTCCGAACTGGAAAAGGTCTCGCCGTGCAGCCTTTCACTCACTACTCGACAAACAAACTGCATTTATTTTTGAAAACTCACGTTAAAACTCCCAACCTCAGTGATGACATTGTTCAACATGTAAAACTTTTTTTTTCCATCACGGATTTTTAACGATAACGTTAGTGTAGGTAACGTTAGCCTGTTAGCCCTGGTTTACCAGCTGGACTTCAAAATCCCCGTCAAGACTCAAATCACTGCCAACAGAGTTTAAAAAACAAACTAACTTTACTCTGTCAGCCCGGCACTATTTTGTGAGATTTAAGTAGAATTCGGCCATAAATCCAAAATTTTAAAAGGCTAAAGAAAGTTGATAAACTGATAACTGCTCACGTTCACAATCAAGTTAAACATTATGCGCTAAAATTAATGAATTAAAGAGGATGCATCAGGAGTTGGAAAAACTTAATTATGTCTGAAAAAACGGCGTCGGTTACATTTTGAATGTGAATTGCAGAGAAAGTGATGGCCAGGTCACGTATGATTGCATGAACATGCAGGGAAACAAGAACTAGTGAAGGAATGTATGAAGTATTTACGCAGGGGAGGAAGAAAATATAAATGTAACACACACACACACACACATATATACATATATATATATATATATATATATATATATATATATATATATATATATATATAAATAAATTAGGTGATGTACACATACATTCATATTCAAATTACTCAAATATATTTATAAACCTGAGGTTATAGTTACTTTTTTTACATTCAATGTGCCTCGTTTGTTAAATCCCTGTAAATTTGTGAAGTAGATTTGCACATAAATTACCTCCTGACAAACAAATCTGCTCCGGATTCATGAATGCCGTGTAAAGCACGATTTATGTTTTGCTGGGTGTGTTTCCACTAGCAGGGGTCATATTTTGAGGCTCCATAGTTGATGCCGCTCTCCTTTTATCGGCCCCACAAACAAGCTTTCAGGAGCCTCTGCTGGGCCAAAACACGAACCTGTGGTGAGATAGGTACTTAGAGCAGCCCTTAAAAACTTCTTTTTGGGGAGGGGGGGGTCACCAATTAAGATGATGTTATTCAGTCACTTGATACTCCCCTCACATAAGAGTCATCTCTTCTTATTCAGTGTCCTCATTATGCATCATAGAAATGCAACAACCATCTTAGCTCCTCCAAATTTGTCTTTGTTGGCTTCTACTTTTCTTTATTGATGGTTAACAAACACTGAAAGTGGTGCACTACTGCCACCAAGTGGTTTGAATTTAGAACTTTACATCCAACTGTCTCTGTCACTGTAAGTATACACAGGACCACCAGAGTTACCAAGGAAGTGGTCAGTTCCAGCCTCCTCGCTTTACCTGGAACCTCTGCTAGTGGAAACAAACCTTCTGTGTCGCAGCCATGCACAGAAACTGTGGGGCACCACACAACCCCTGTTCTCCCCAACTTGAACATGATGACAACAAAGAAATAGCGGAAGGAAATAGGAAGACGAAATATAACAAATCTACCAAGTGGACTAATCACATTTTTCCCTGTCAAATCAATTACAACTTGTGTTAATTCTTTGCGTGACTCTAATTCTACCATCAAAGATGAGAGGGAAGTGCAGGGTCTTTTCTGCAGCGCTGTAGCTTGCAGTGTTGAGTTTTGTTTACTTTCCTCTTTAACTCAGACATAGCAAGAGTAAATGAAGTACATCTTGCTCCAGTCGGAGCTAATAAATATTGAGAATCAGTCCTTTTAACAAATATTGTGGAAAACTATCATTCTGACCAAGTTGAAGACAACAACAAAGAAGTAGTTGCAGGAAATAGGAAGACGAAGTAGAACCACTCACATTTGTTGCAGTCCATGTCAACGCAATGCGTAGTAACATTTGGAGAGAGTTGCATGTCAGGGTCTGGTGTAGCATAAAGAGGAGAGCTCACACCTACTGTTTAAGTATGTTGTTGATTTCATAAAGAAGTATAAATCATCCTTAAAACTTTAAAAACCTTAAAAAAAAATAATAATAATATATATATATATATATATAATAAGTCTTTTCCCCTGAAGGTGTACCTCAGTGAATTTCAATTGATGGTAGATTGGGAGTGTGCCCACAAAGCTCATTATTTAACATAAACCACCACCACATAAAGAGGTGTAAAGGTGCAGACTACCACACGTGTAACATAGAGCCATAAAGCGATACACAGTTGTCACAAGAGACGGCTGAGAAAGGAGCCCAAAGACTGCAAGAGCCAGACAGTGCTTACTAAAAGTTATCAAATATTCCTTCAAATAAAATTGAACCTGATATTTTTAACATGGAAAAAGTACTTACTTTTGCCACTTAAAGTTTGTGTTTATTACGGACTTAAGTGTTAACTGTTTCTTATGAAACAAATGGTCATACATTTAGTTTCTAGTGTTAGTTTGGAAATCATAGTTTAGCAACAACACCAGACACGTTTCACTACTTTATGCTGCAGAGTTTGTGAGAGAGCCAAGCCAAGCAGGTGACCTCGTTTCTTACCTGGATGCAAATACACGTGCAACCTCTTCTGAATCAACAGCGACATACTGTTGGCACCTGGTACTATGGAAAGCTTACGATGCTTTTTCTGAAGATTCTGCTTTGGTTGTTGATATATTTATAAACAATGAAATGGCAAATAATCTTTTGGCATCCCTACTTTTGACTAATGTTTGTTCATTCTCTGTTGTTCTTAGGTTTCATGTTGTAAATGGATTTATGGCACCTTGGATTACTGAGTGGAGTATTTCAACCATGGAGTTAAAGGTATTCATAAACTAGCTATTTTTTAGCTTTCATTCTTGTGTATCTTTCATTGAATCTGAGGGTAACACTTGGCCAATCATCGCCAATGGTCATTGGCCACAAAGAATAATATGGATACAAGCTACCAAAACAAGTGGGCTCCGTCAGACGGCAGAACTCAAGTCAAAGCGGTGGTTGTTCTCTTGCCAAGGATGAAGCTACAAAATGTGCATCGGCTCAGGATATTTGCTGGACATCCATGTGGAAATATTTCATACAAGGGAGTTCCTTGGAAACCACTCGGATTCCCCCTGGACAAGCTGCTTCCACAGTGACCTGAAGCAAGACACAGATACAGATGGATTGAGGTTTTTCTGAGTTAAAACAGTTACTGGATGCATGCAGTTAACTGGATAACTAAATCGTCTGCTGTTTGGGCCTGACACCCAGGGAGGCTGTTGTCACAACAAGCAGTTTCTTTCTCACTGATATACACACCAACACACTTGTTGGTGGGGATTGCGAGGCTTGAATGAAAATGAAACAGGACAGGATGCAACTCAAAACTGTAAACATCTCATGGTTAACGAGTCTTCCTGTAGAAAGTCTTTTAGTAGTCAGGAAGTGAGAAACAGTTGAATTAAGTGACAGAAGATAAACTTGAGAAGGTTCAGAAAGAATAGTTATAGCATAAGAAAGAACAAATGTGTCAGGAAATGTAGAAATGGGTAATAATGGAAAAGATGTTTCTTTTTCAGTAGAGTAGCTAAATAAGTCTACTTTAAACAAAACTTACTTAAAATATCTTTTATTTATTCTACAGAGGATAGTTGCACTCAATATTTTGCTTCATAACTACTTTTTAGTCCAATGTAATACACTTTAAAACTGTTAGAACTCTGTAAATAATAATTGAGTGTAATTTAGAATTGGCACAACAAATATATTTCTAAAAGCAAGCTTTATTTATAACATGTACCAGCACATACTGAACTCAGTGAGACAAAAAAGAGTAGCTTACATTGGTCAGTTGCTTAGTTGTACATCACAAACCAGCCAGAATATTATCACCACTGACAAGTCGTGTGTGTAAATACTGCTTATCGGACAATTATGCAGCCTGGCTTTCACATTAGTTATCATGGCAACTGCCACTTTGCCTGCCTTAAATTTCTTTGTAGCTCTATCACACCCCCATCATGGATCCATCATACCCCTACAGCAGCTGACTGTCATCAGGTGAGCAGTGGGCCAAATTTTTTAGGAAGTGTTCAGAGCAAAAACAACAAAGGGTCTGAGTTGTTAATTTGGTCCCCAAGCTCCCAAGATACCAACAGAGGATCCTGGTGGCATCTGTGGGAACCAGTCCCAGTTCACAGAGACCCCCACAGCACATAGCTATCCATTGCTAATATTTCAGTTCCAGACACTGGAGCACACCTTCACATGATCTCTGTCCAGACTCTGACTGGCTACAGCTTCTTTGGGAGCACAAGGAGACCTGCTAAATATTCAGTGGTTAGTTGTAATGCTGTGGCTGATAAACGTGTCTGATGTAACAGCTAAAACACACCCTAAATTCTCCATTTCAAACCATGCAAGATAAAAGTTTCAGGGATTTACTGAGAGACCAAATGGAAATTTTAGTGGGCTGTATGTAATCCTACTGTTATGTTTTTGAGGGCACCCACATTATACAGAGACTAAAGATGTATTTTAAGGCAGTTTTTTTTTTAATCCTCTAATATTGGTTATTCTGTCTTTAAAGGCCAAACCCTTTTAATGATCAGTGTAGGTGCAGTAGATTTAACGTCTTTGTTCACAGTTGTTGTCATGTTTCCTAGACACCATGTGGTGTTTTATTACATTTAGTCTCTGGCTGCTGTTAAGTTAACACTGCTATGGAAAAGAGCTCCTTCTTGTGGCCACTGGGTACATATATTCTAAGTGGGTGGTGTGGTGGTGGTGGGCAGTCCAGTTCCTGTTCAAAGTGACACAAGAGAGGAGACAGTCTGGACTCGGGTAGTTTTGTCAAAGGCCCGATCCCATCTCCTGCAGAAATATGGAAGCCTAATTGAATATTTAACATTTAGATCTTGTCAATGTTTATATTTTAATTGTGTAATTTTGTGTTAACATTTTATTTATGTAATAATAATTTGCCTTAAAGCATGTGGAAGTTGAAAAGCGGGTAGAAGCAGCGATATTTCCAGTTTAACCAGCAGCACCATTACATCAGTCTGAATAACAAGAGCAAAAGTGACATTGCGCTATCTTTTGGAAGACAATGCCCTCCTGTGGTATCTTTTGAGCTTTTATGTTGTTTCTTATCTGCCCTTTACTCTAGTGGCGAGTATGAGAAACGTCTCCCGCCTACCAGTAAGCAACAGACACGCGCCCGCGCGCGCGCACACACACAGCACTTCTATGTTTGTCAGACTCAAATCCGAGGGAGAGGAGCTAGCCGCCATTTTCTAAGCGTCTCTCCCTAAAAGCAGAGAAAAAGGCTCGGGGCAAACTGCCATCTGCGTTACCTTTCTCCTTCTGGGAACCGGGATTTTCGCAGGCGGATTGCCGTGACATCGCCTCCGGTTGAAGTAATTTGGAATAGGAAGGACTGTTTCACGGCCTTGTCTTATATTCGCTGTGGCGGCGAGGCGAGCTAGCAGGCGAAGCAAGGTGTAGATCGTTGATTCGCCCATTGCTGATTCCGGAACGAAGCCGAGCGGCTCCGCGAACCGGACCCTTTCCGCATTCTGGTGGCATTTTTGGATTAATTAATGGCTAAGTGATCGAACCAAGCCTCGTTTTTTGTGTTGGTGCCCTTGTTTTTTTCCACCAAAACTGCAGGGGACTGTTGCCGAAATTCCCTCGGATAGTGCAACCTCGTCACGTGGTAGGTTCCTCCTTTTTCTTTGTTAGCGAGCTAGCCAGACTGCCTGGGTCTACTCCCAACTTCTCAGCTTTTCTCATGTCTGCTTTATCCACACGCACTGTCCGACCGTCCGACAGCTAATGTACCAAAGTAAGTCAGTGGACGGCCACCGTGTATTTAAAACAAGCCGGCTGTGTTTATTTCCTTAAGTCTAATTACAATGCACACCATGTCTCCGCTCTGCAATAGGTCGTTAAATAGTTATTCACAACAAGAGAGTCTGGTTATGATGGCCAAATGGTAACGTTAACGATGTCACGGAACCTGGGTGCCATTCTAGTATTAATGTGTTTTGAGGAGGGCTTCTTCGGCGTAAAACACATTACTTTGGGGCGTAATTGACTTTACACTATCATTGGGTGCGCGTAATTTACGTAGTCACTGGCTCAAATGTTTACTTGCCTAACGAGGTTTGCGTAAAGATCAAACTCGCCTTCAACCAAAGCCAGAAATGGCAAAGTTGTTAAGCTAAATAATGGTACAGGAGGTGGTTAAGGTATGTGCCGTTTCACTGCAGCTGGCTTGTGAGAGACGCACGCCTGCCAGCAGGTTGTTTCTTGCATCAGCAGCTTTCTTGGGCTAACGTTAGCCAGAGGCGAAGCACTTTAATTTTTTACGCAGTGTGGCAGGATTTGACAGATTATTTATTTCTCGGTTATGTAGAGTTTGTTTGCGACTGCGAACGCCTTTTTAAATGGCACGTCTCATCGTTGGGGAAAAAAAAGAAACGGACCGTGTGTTAATTTCCGCAGAAGCTACTTAGAAATTGAACGCTGCAAACATCGTTTAGACGTGTACACGCACAACACTGAGGCACCAGCCTGGCTTTTAAATGTACTAATGCTTTAGTAAACACCAGGAAGACATTTTGATGATTACGTTGTGGTTGGCTAACGTTGGATGTGGACAGATTTGCCGCATCTCAAGCCAGATAGTTTATGGAAAAGCGTGGGGATTATCGTTGCGCCTTTGCTGACGCCGATTATTTAATTTACATCTCTGTAGCATGAACTCATTCGTTGTCGTTGGGCCAGGACGTGTATTTTTAAGAGAGATGAATTGCATTGCATAATCTGCTTCGGAAATACCAACATGGCGTAGTGCGCGCTGACTAGAAACTGCGGTGAAATACTGAGCCCCCATTCATCTGACCCTGCAGACGATGCGCGGAGATGCAGCTCTTATCTTTCACTGTTTGAAGGGAGGCTTTTTGAAAGTTTCACACGAATCCGCAGTCAGGCAGCATGAAGGACACATCAAACATTAAAACAAGGCTGTTGTCAGTGGTATTTTCTATTCATGCCCAATTTGAGAAACATTTTCCATCAGTAACATCTCAGATATTGGGAAGGTTTAATTAGTCTGTCTTGAAAAATACACTGGAACCCTTTCAGGATGACATCATGTGGTTTGAGCTAATACGGGCCTAAATCCACCTACTTACTCTGCCTGTGAGAAACCCTGCTGCATACTGACTTACCAGGGCACATGTAGGGCAGTGGGGTTTGGGCAGTTTGTGTTGGCTTTTCCTGCTTCTTCACAGATCAGAAATGCTCTGAAAATACTTTTTTTTTGTTTTGTTCTGTTTGTTTCTCTCCCTCTCTCTTTAAGGGTGGCATTGTATGTGTATGACAATAATGGATTGTTCACACGGGCATGGGTGCAGGGGGAATATGATTATTGGCCTTGTATTTAGCTCAGATATGTGCTGTTATTCTAACTGTATCCTGAGCATCCCACTCCCCAAGGTCAGTGCATATCATTTCTGTGTGAAGTAGAAGTTGTATTCATAAGAAAAAAATCATGTGACTTGACCATGGATTTATATGCACACATATAATTTACTGAAAACTGAGAACATTTGAGTATCTCAAACTCTTGTTTGCTTTAAATGGTTGGGTTTTTTTTTTTTTTAACATTTTCTTTCACTGGATTGTATTTACACTGCAGCTAGTAAGAGAGAAAAATGTCAAAAGTCTCATGTTCATTTAAGTTGTTCTTAAACTACATTAATCACATATGTTCAACCAAGCTTATGTGTGGGTGAGTCGGTATGTTAGGTTTAGGATATTGAGCACTAGTGTTGATGCATTTAAAGTGAATATTCTGTTGTCTTGTGTTGAAGAATTAACTACCTCCTGGTTGGGTGGGTATTCGTAATTTTCCACTCACTATAGTGCTACAGGACCTGTTGTGCAAGTATGTTAGTATTTCCTTTTGTATTGCTTAACTCATGAAAAATGTATATGTTAGAGTTGTAGGCACAAAATAAGGATTTTTCTTTTGGCAACATATGTTTTTGTCACGGAGCAAGTTGTCTTCCTTACAAGCACATGAGGTGGTGTCTGTTATGTTTTTTTGTTTTGTTTTGTTTTTTTGTTTTTCTTTTAAGCTACTGGAATTACTGTCTCCATATTAGATTTTTGCTTGAAAGACTGAATCAGTTAAATTGGTATGGTAGGTTTAATGTTGTGTCAATGCTACATAATGCAATTTAAGTCTGTTTTTATTTTTTAATTTTTATCACAGAATAGGGATATACACCCCTCTGCAGAGTTATGGATGTTAACAATGGGGAAATATCTTTAAAAGGAAATTTGCCTTAATAATGCAACTTTCTACATTGATTTCAGATAGTTTTGATTCCAAGGATGTCAAGAATATTTAGCCAACTCTCGAGTGTAAACAAAAATTAAAAAGTGTAAGCTTATGTGAGCTCTCAAGATCATCATCTTAACGCTTCTCTTTTCTTTCTGGTGTTCTCTCCAGGCTGTCCTCAGGTGGGGCAGTAAGCGGGTGGAGTGGAGCAGGCCGCGGTGCCCGTCCCTCTGCACTGCATGGCTGCGATGGCGCCCGCTCTCACCGACGCCCCAGCTGAAGCTCACCACATTCGCTTCAAACTGGCTGCCCCATCCTCAAGTCTTTCTCCAGCCAGTGCAGAAAACAACGGTAACGCCAGCAACATCCTCATCCATAGCAGTGGCCCCACTAAGTGCAAGGTCACCTCTGAAGAGTGCCCTCTTGACTTTTGCGGTGGCAACCAGGAACAGCAGCAACAGCAGTCCCAACCCAACCCTGCGTCCCAGGCCTCGGCCCTGGGCAAACTCCAGCCATTGGTGGCTTCCTATTTATGTTCTGATGTGACACCTGTTCCTTCAACTAAGGAGTCACTCAAGCTGCAAGGAGTCCTCATTAAACCATCTGTGCTGAAAGGCCACGGAATACTTCCCAGCTCTCTGCTCAACGGTGGAGGAGACTTCCTGTTGAGGAAGAGGCAGACTATAGAACTCTCTGGTGGCCAGCTCAAAAGCCTCATGAGTGGCAGCACTAACGGGAGTGGCCAGCCCATGACACCTGTCAATGGTCTGGCCAAGAAGCTGACCAGTATGTCTGGCTCTGGTTGTGTGGTTGCAGTGAATGGTGATAAACCTTCTGCCACTACAGATTCTCAGTCCCAGAACCTGCCATTGGACTCGGAGAGCTTGACAGAAACCATATCAGGGCACACCCTGATGAAAGAAACCCTTAAACAGAAGCATTCCTCTGGGGTTTCTCAAAATACAGATGGAAAAAATCTTGAACCGCCAGTGCTTCACTCTGCTGCACTTTCTCCCCTCACCCAGGACAACTCGGACTCCACTGAGCAGTTACAGTTGGATGAGGCTGAATCACACATACCTTCCAGGCAGCACCAGGACTCTGATAGGGAGAGACCAAGTAGTAGTCAGCAGGGCACCCCACCTTATACCACTGCACCACAGACTTCTCTACCCTCTAGTTCATCCTCAGACAACCTTGATGCTCATGTTCGAGAGCGAACACTTCTTAACAGCAGCCGTCAAGCTGAGATTGAAAACAGGCTTCGGCGCCTGCGCAAACGTCTTCAGGTGGTACAGGCCAAGCAGGTGGAGCGGCACATTCAGCAGCAGCTGGGGGGCTTCTTGGACTCGGCTCTTAGTAGGCTAGTAGCTGGTAACCGCAAATCAGAAGCTGCCACCCCTTCAGCTGCATGGAGGATTGGTCGCCACTCTTCCTCAAACAACAGAGACAGCCTAAGTCGTTTCCTGAAAAGTGGCTCCATGCCCCTGGAGTTGGAGAGGCTGCATTTAAGCGGCTCAGCAAACCTTCATTCAGCAGAAAGCGCCTTTGACTCAGATGTTACAGAAAGTAGCTCTGGTGGGGACACTGACCTGGAAGAGGACGAGCTGTCAAGAGTGGACATTGAGCAGCGGCATGTCAAAATGTAAGTGCATTATCTTCATCTGGTTTTACACAAGCATAGTACTGGATAATGCTTTGTGAAACCCAAAGTTGATTTTTGAAAGCGTTTGTGTAAGGGGAAAAAAAAGGCTTCTGGTTAAATGTTCACAGTAGGATTTGTTTTAAGTGGATTGCTCAATTCACATTAAATATTTTTCACGTTTCTTGGGGCTGTTCAACTCCCCAGTGAAAGTCCCTGCTTTTCCAGTCTCTGCAACACTGTCCTGGCATAGCAGGTGCTAATGACAATTATAACTGTTGGGTCAAACTTCAGGGAGGGGTAGAGATATAGTTCACCCAGATAACAATTGTAGTGATGTAGGTTGTGTCTTGTGGCGAATGCATAGGCTCACATGGGTTTAAAGGAAAAGAGGGGGGCAAAAGAAAAAGCTACTGTCATAGTGCCTTCCCCCTGAAAGGGCTGAGGGTGAAACTGAACGTTCTGTTTATCCACAGAGACTGAGTGAGCACCACAGAGCTTGTAACTGTTTTGATTTTAAACTGAAACCAAGAAGTAACATCAAGTTGGGGGTTGGTGATGTTTTTTCAGAAGGTGTGGATTTTTGTTTTTGCATGCTTCCTGTTGTAATGTCAGGTTACCCTCAGCAGGGGCATGGAAAGGTATTCTCTGGGAAGTTCACATCAGAGTACACATTTCTGTGCCATTTAGTATTGAGAGAGGAGGGGGGGGAAGATACAGCAGGTGGTTTAGCAGCGTTAATGGACTTACTGGCCTGTGTAGGATTGGGTAGATTATTAACAAACTTGCTCAGAACACCGATTTCTTTATTATCCTTCCATGTGTTGACTTTAAACCTTTGACCTAAATATCTTCATATCCTAACGGGGAGCTTTCATGTTCTATGCGAAACCAAAAAGGGAGAAGAGTAACCGGTAAAGCATTTTGCAGATGTTTTACTTGTAATTTACAATGAAAATGGACGCAACTGTTAACTTTTATGTGAATATTCTGGGAGGAGGGTTTGATACTGGCAGAATCATAATTATATAATTGGTACATATGACCTTTGCCCAAACAATGAACTAGGGATGTACCAATCTGACTTTTTCAGCCTCAGCCACAGTGCGGTTTCCATATCTATCAATATTCAATACCATTGTTGAATTAATGGTCTTTATCCCTCACCATGTGAAGGAGGCAAAGGCATCAGGCATGAGTTCAGCATTTCTTTGCAAACTAAACAATAATTTCTCTACACAAAATATAACAACAGATATAGATACAAGATGCTATGAACTGTTATTACAAAAAGTAAACCATTCTGCATAAGCAGCAATGAGTAATTGTGCACCAGTATTCATATTCCAAATAAATAAATTAAAAATAATAGCAGGTGAAATTGTACATGCATAGAAACAAAATCTCTGTATATGTTGCACGTCGTCAGAAAAATTAAAGTGAATAGAACAATTCATGGATCATTCAGTTTTCCAATAACTGATCCAAATATTTCATCAATATCAGGACCAATATGTGATCATTGGTCCCATATTTCCCCCTAATATGCTCATCATTGTCATAAAAAGCTCTGCACACATTCTATATAAGAAGCGCTTTTTTGTTTGTGTGTGACGGAGAGAGAAATGCACTGTAAAGCATTTATTGAACATATCCAAATATTTTTTATTTAAACATAAAAGTAGCAAATGACATTGTTTTGAATTCTGTTTTTGTTCTCAAACTGAATACTTTAGATATATTTGAATAATGTACCTGTGTAAGGTGTTACTTTGAAATTTCATAAACTTCCTAACAAGTTTTTTTCTTTTTCATGACATTACAAATCAGACCTGTGCAGAAAATATGGATGAATATCAACATAAAACTGCAGACCTAAAAGAGGGGACATCTGAAAGGAAACAGAATACTGTCCCAATAACTGCTTTCAAGGACATTAACCTTACAATAAACATTGAGAAAATTTATAATTTTTCATGTTAAATATGCACCTGAATAAATGTTCACTCAAGCTTTTCTGTTTTATTGCATGAAGAAACGGGGGGAAAATAGCTGATTTACATGGTTATTTACATCCTCCTCAAATGGAAAAATGGAGGTCAAAACAACCATTACTTTTTCAATGTAAAGTCATACTAATACATACTTTTTTTTCTTCTTTTTTTATGTAAATAAAAGATTATCTTCCAAAGTGGAAATTGAATGTACTTTTTAAAATCCTAACTGTAATCAGGATTTATTGTTTTAATTGTTAGTTGTCAGAAAGCCCAGGTCTACAGTAGGAAGTAGATGTTTGAGAGAACATTCAGTTGTATCATAAACAGAATTCAAAATTATGGCATCTTACTAACAAAGTTGACTAACTGTCAAGAGTGAATGTTGAAGGCTGTCTTAATGATCGATGTTTGTGTAATTGGTGGGTTTATTTATAGTTGTAAAGTTTACCCTTAAATGCAGTCCTAATAAGTTTGTTTTGTGTATGTAGAAAGGAACTGTTTCTCTTGTTCATTTTCTTATTGAAAGAATGTTTTACATTTTGTTCTGCAGTTTAAAATAGGAATTTTGTGAAATTTCACATTAAGTGTGACTTTAGTAGCTACTTGAATAAATTACATGCCCACCTAGCTGATGAGTCCTCCCAGATTTATTCTTTCTTGTAAATGTGAGCACACACCCTCTAATAATCTTAACCATTTTAAATGTATAGCTCAGCTTTTTCTCATTTGCATTGGCCCGATCTCAAGTTAACAAACTATAATAGCAAACATGTCATATCTTGTTCCAACTTGACCATGACTCCCCGCCCCCATTCAGTTCAAATCTATTGTGATGCAACTACAGCTTCTCACAAACTTGCTTACTTTCTCCTCAGTGGACTTTCTCCCCCAGAGATCCCTGTAAAAATGACATTTTGCACTGCTGTTTTATGGGTAATTAAAAAAAAAATAATAATGTAGTGAGTGTATGCATTTGTAAGTTGTTTTTAAGCAATGGTGGGTTTTTCTGATGTACCTTCATCATATTATACACTACCAGTTAAATTTCTACCTGCTCACTACACAAGTAAGCTTTGAAACAGTGCCACCCTTGATTGATAGATTTTTATTTATATAATATAAAATTCCACTTTTGGCGCAACGGGTGGAACCCACAGTTTATTTTAGCAATGCTTAACACCTTCACATTGAAGGTCAGGTGACAGCGACCCTTAGGATGCTTCCAGCGACTGTGTGAGTGGAGGGTCATGTACTAGAGATGCGCGGTTGAACCGCGCACCCGCGGGCGGAGCGGATAATCCGCATATCGGGCGGATGACTCGTCAAAAAATAATACTTTAATTAAATTCGGGCGGGTTGCGGTTGAAGCACTCAAATAATAATAAGAAAAATATTTTACATATTATTAAAAAGGATGGCGGGTCGGTTCGGTTTTGAAAACTGGTGAGAAGAAAACGTTCCTGCAAATGGATAGCGGGTGGATAGAGATTTTAAGAAGCGGTTGCGGGTTAAAATATACGTCATCCGCGCATCTCTATCATGTACTCTTCTGTAGGAGTACTGCTAAGCAGACAATTGTAAATTTTCCACTGTAGATGTAGCTTTAACCTGAGAGCACATAGTTAAAATGTAATTTTCAAGGGCAGGGGAACGTTGTTGGTCACTGGTATTTGAAAAATTAATGCAGATTTCTTAAATTGCAACTCAGATTTACTGAGAGTTGTCAAATAAGACAGATTCTAAGCTTTGTATTGGTGCATGGTCACTGCTAACACGAAATGGTTTGTAAATATTCCCATAGTGGAAACTTCTCTGCCAATTTACTCTTTTTTTTTTTTTTTTTTTCTCTGAGTGGAAGCTAACATTGGTATTAAACTGTTTATGCCGTTGTGAGGAGTTGCATATTGCACAGTGATTCATTCAACATGTTAAAAACTGGTTCTGAGCTCCCAGCCCTGCTGAAACTTAACCCATTGTAAACATGCTAGTCTTTCAGGAAGTCCTTTTTTTGTGCTTGCGTGCGAGTTTTACTATAATACATTTTCACAACCAGTGTTTTGTCTCATTAAACCATAACTGGCTTACTGCACTGCACCAGTCAACAGAACAATGTAATACTTTCTTCAAGCAGTAGCACCTTGTTCATTTCATGTCTGTTCAGCTAACAGTAAAATGAATTAATTTAAAAAATGTGTGAAGTCTGACGTAACTTATTTGAATGCATTGCTTGCAACTAAACCTGTCACCCCGTCTGTATTGTAGACGTGGTTTCCCATATCTTACGTGATTCAGGGTCAGTAAACATCTGTTGCTGAGCTTATGCTGCAGGGCCTTTTTCCTCTAGCCAGTGTTTCTAGTGAATGTGACATCCACAATGGCTTCAACCAGGTTGTGGGTGCTGCAAGCTACAAAAATTAATGTAAATACAGTGCTTTTTTTGGAAAAGCTGCAGAATTACTTGGATATATTAGATTAGGCATGTTGCACGGAAGAAAGTGTTCTGTGCGCTGAAACGAGTGGGCGCATGCTCTCATTTGAGGCAACAATGATGCTCATCAGGAAATCTCAGTTCTTACATAATGGCTCACAGAAGGAACAATAAAAATGTCTGAATTTCTGTAATCTGACCAGCACCCCAATGTCCCCAGGTTTGCTGGCTTTCATTTGTAGCATGTTGAAACTATGAGCAGATGATCCAGAGAACGTTTTGCTCGTATGATCTTTGTGCAGCCAGACAGTTAAAACGCCTGTTTGCCTGCTGTGCGTGAATTAGGGTAATTGGAGCTGAGACTACAGTGTGCCTTTCATACTTATGGCTCAGCATTACTCTGCAGTCTTGGGTGGCTTAGCTACGTTTCTTATTTATTTATACATTTATTTATTTATTTATTTTCATTGCTGCTGTGCCAGTACGTATGTACATGAGTCCTTGTATAGGTTTCTGTCCTACTTGACACATCTGGATGTGTTTAGCTCGACCCAAGTTCCCCTACACGAACCCACAGGAGTTACATAACGCCCCTCTTTTATGTAATGACTGTTGCAGCTCTCCGACTGAATTTGCCCTCTGTAGTTTTTCCTGCCCTACACCCTGTCCTGTCTGCCTGCCTCATTCTGTCCCCACTCCTGAGCAATTTCTTTTTCAACCAGCTGTCCA
Organism: Hirundichthys speculiger; assembly: GCA_018398805.1. NCBI lineage: Eukaryota > Metazoa > Chordata > Actinopteri > Beloniformes > Exocoetidae > Hirundichthys > Hirundichthys speculiger. The sequence goes on along the minus strand of JAGFBZ010000492.1, from coordinate 3,469,096 downwards.
AGGAAACTCCTCAGCAAGATATCCTGGCACATTAGAATAAACCTGAAAAAAAAGGATCAATTTCACTTCTAAAATCTTCATTTTCTGAACCGTTTTCTTGTTTTTTAATGTTTGAAAATCCTTGAGAGAACAAGGATCTCAAGATGGTAGTAGGTGCTTTGGGTTCCCTTTTAGTTGTTACAGAACACAAATGGTGACTGGTTTTTGAAGCATAATTGCACCGTGGCTGTATTTCTCTATTTTTGGCCACATTCCTCCACAAGATGAATTTTGTACAACTAGTTTGTTTTTCAGTGAACGTGATTTTTAGAAGTGTAGAAATTCTGTTATCAGAAGAAGTACATAGCATTTTTCCTGGGATTATTATTTTGTTGTTGTTGTTTTTTTTGTTTTTTGTGGTGAGGGGTGGGTGTTGATGGGTGTTGAGTTAAGTTTGCTCAGTTAAGCTGCTTCATTCAGAAAGATAATGGGATGTTGAACAAAAGCAGGGTTTCCTACTTGATACACGGGCAGGCCACACAGGTGTGTTAACCCTTTAGGTGCCACCTTTTTTTTTTTTTGATAGTGTTTAATTTTGATATCAAGAATTTAAAAGGCTGTAGCTGGAAAGTGGTTACAGATAAAGATAATGTAAATTAGAAAAGCGTTATATTCAGTATAACCCAAAGTTTATGATGGTAGTAAATGTATTCATCTAATTTACATATTTGGCATCACATGGCGGCGGCCTTATTGGATTACAACTGTAAGTAAAACTGAACCTTGAACTAGGGCTGGGCGATTTTATTGATTCTGCGATATATATATATTATATATATATATATATATATATATATATATATATATATATATATATATATATATATATATATATATATATATATATATAATATATATATATCTATATATATATATATATATATTAAATATATATTAAATATAAATATAATCCCCAGGGAGTATCGATTTTTCAGCGGCAGGTATCAATATTTTAAGCTCCCTTCAAAACCCCCGTGTCCCACACGGGTGCTCTTCCTGAAAAGTGCAGGAAGAGCCATTAAGTCCTCCAGCCGCTAGTGTCGCTGTAGAGCATTTCTAACAGGGTATCAGAAGCCAGCTTCTTTATCTTCTGGCTACAGCTGAGCCAGTCAGGAGAATGGCGGCGAGTATAAACCCAGTGCTTGCATGCTTAAAAACAGATGTGTGGGAGCTAGGGATGCACATGGTTAACCGTTAACCGATAACGGTAACTCTAACTCGATTAATACTAATGGTCAAATTTGTTTTTAAACTACGTAATTCAATCAACTCATGGGGGCGTATCAACAGGTGCAACAGGCCTCTGATTGGTCAATTCTACCTCAGCGTAAAAAGAGCGTGTCATCAAAAAAATGAGGAAGTACCCACATCTGTACAATTCTGGTTCTCCACACTACAAAGACAGCACATATTCTAGTAATTCATGGAGGGAGATAGTGATAAATGTGGGTCTGGATACGACCGAGATGGTGAGGAAGTGGAAAAACGCAAGAGATAAGTTTAGTAAGTTTAGCTAGTTCGTGATTGTCGCTCTTGCATTGTGGCGTGGAATAACATAGCGGAGACCGCGCTAGTATAAATCAAAAGTGATGACGGCATCTCTGCGACAAGCTGACGGCGGACACATTGCAGCGAGAGTATACACGTGGAAGTGTCCACATGCGACCACGACAAGGCGCGCAACATCGTGGCAGCCAACCCTCCTGGACTTATCGGTTAACGGTTATTAATCGTTAAAGGGCGTCGGTTAATGGTCATAAAGAAAATCCAAAATGTGCATCCCTAGTGGGAGCAGTTCGGGTTTAAAAAGGAAAGCGAAGATTTAGACTAAAGTATGGCGGTTTGCAAGCTGTGTCACACAAACGTGAAGTATTCTGGAAATACCACCAACCTGCGAGCCCACCTGAAACCTCACCACCTGGACAAGGTAATGCTAACTGGGAGCTAGCCAAACTTTGTCAGGATTTGGGACCGTATTCCGTGGTGGAATACGTGGTGGAAACGTCATCATGTGACTAAAACAGACAGAAAAGAAAACACTGAATGCATAAAAGCAGTGTTTTTGGCAGTACAACGCCATAGCTATTGATGTAAAAACTTAAGTGATTTAGGTTATAATCAAGAAAACCATGGAAAATGGTAAGATATCAGCTCTTAAATAAAACTCTTATGAGCAATCTTTGTGGTTATTGTTATGTTTGTCCAAACAAATGTACCTTTAGTTGTACCAGGCATTAAAATGAACAAGAAACTGAAGAAAACAAGGGTGGTCTAATAATTTTTTCCATGACTGTATTTAGCAGCCCACTTTAATAATATTTTTCACTACTGCAGTGGAACTGTATGCTGTGCTCGTGTTGAGACCCCTGTCGGTCTGCTTTTCCCTCGATAACACTCGCATTGGATTGAACTTCCCTCTTAATGCATGCATTCAGCATGTGCACTAAACCTTGTCATGTATGGTGCGCATGCTTATTGGGTTACATTGATGCTGACTAGAAAAACTTTTTCTTTTTTTGGGGAAGAGAAGCACAAAGGGAAAAAAAAGTTGGATGCCTTAACAACCTTTGCATGACTTACTGCCTCTTTTCTACTCTCTGCTTAAACACAGAGAGGGAGACCTCACATTGGTGTATTACCATAATGATCTTTAGCATTTGCTCCATATTTAGAAGAAGCTCATTTTAACAGTGAGAGTCAGAATAAACTGGGATACATTAAAAAAAAAACTGATGTTGGCAGAGAAGGTGGTGTGTGGTGATCCTATACATGGATTGACAGAACTTTAAATATGGCATAGCTCCATAGATTACTTAGATTACTACATAGATTACCTTTTTTTGTGGTTTTTGTTTTTTTAACAGCTATTCTTATATTCTTATATTTTTAACAGCTACCATTGCTTTACTTTCTAATGTGGAAGTAGTATATTCTTAGCAGAACTTTCTTTGAACAGAAAAGTAAACAAATTAGGTGGAGTTGCACCAAGCTTGACTATCTGAAGTTTGAAACATTTCTCTGAAAATAAATCTATCTCTTGTCTCTTGTTTAAACAATCCAAAAAAAAAAAACACTCAGTAATTTTTTTTCTCCTCCCTTTACAAATAGATTGCTGGAATAGAATTAAAATATAATGTGTCTCTGCACTCCAGAGAGACACTGCATATGGAAATGGATGTTATATGTTCAGGTTGGAGGACATCTCATTTTAAATAAAGTTTGGCTGTTACACATACCTTAATAGCTGGAGTGAGCTTGATTTGAAATTTTGATTTATGAGCTGTTGGAGAAGATTAAAAAGGGTGTATATTGCAGCAGGTGCATTTCACTTAAAACAGAAATGTTGTGCTGGTCCTCAGTTTATCTTGTGACGTTTTTGTTGATTCATGTAAAAACAATTGGACCTTTTGACAACCTTTGTGCCTCTGCTAGCGCTGAAGAACTTGCATGCCAAAGACATGTTGGCTGTATTTAGCTCTGTTGTGTCATCGCTGCAGTAGGGATGTGACAATATGAAAAATTTGATATCTCAATTATAGTGAACAAATTTCACGGTTTACAATATTATCTCGGTATTCTTGATTGCTGTACAAATGTCTAAAAAACACATACATTTAAATAATTTCAGAAAATCTTGTGATTTTCTTGTCATATTAAAACATCAGAAGCCAAAATCTTATCTTATCGAAATGAAACTTTCACATTAAAAGGGCAAACAACTGGCACAGAAAGAGGTTTTATTTTAAATGAACAAAATAAATAACAGGAATAAAGCTTATTTGTCTGGTGCAAATTTAAACAAACACTTTAACAGCTTTAACAGAGGTCAAAATATGCAAACAATTATCAGGAACAAAAATTATAGTGAAGTTCAAATGAAAAAAAACTTTGGACTTTAAGCTGAACCTTAAATAAGTATAAATGTGCAAATAAAGAAACAGTTGTATAGGAGCCAAATATGTTATGAATTGTAGTTCACTCTGTGTGTCTGTGGGTGTCGCTGTGTTGTTACCTGAGGGTCAGGTATAAAGGTAGCTGCCTGTTATTGGTTAGGTGTTTGACCCGGAAGGCCAAAAGGTTTTTGACGGCTGTGGCGCTAACTGCTGGCGTAATGGTTTTCGGATCAGTTAATGGAATCAAGTAATATTTTAACTGCATCAGAAGGACATCGTTCCGGTCCTTATTCGATCAACATGCAACAGTACCGTTTACGAAATGCAAGTTAGCGAAGCACGTCAACCAGGTTACTCTTGGTGAAACATCTTAGTAGCTTGAAGCATTAGGCTTAGCTCCTTCAAGTTGCTTGTACAAATTACAATAAAATGTAAACAAGTGCTCTGCAGACAGGATCATTGTCCTCCACAAGTTGTCCCTCTGCATTCTTGAAAAAAAAAAAAAAAAAATGCCCAGACCTTGGATTTCGTCATTTTAGTGGGTTGGTAAATGTCTTGTGTGCTATCACCACTTTCCACCGTGATTACGTTACGATGCTGATGTTACAAGCTACATATTCACGTGAAACACAGTCGCGAGTCACTGGCAGACTTGAATGAGGCTGATATTACATATCCCGGTAATCGACAGCGATAATGAGACGAAGTCAAACATAAAAGGTAATCATTATCCCGTAAAATTTTACCGCGTTTACCGTAATACCGGTAACCGTTCCATCCCTACCCTGCCGTCATCACGTAAACTAGCATTTGACTTGTATGTGTATTTGATTGACAGAATGATTTATTAGTTATGTCTCACCGAATAGCTTATGACCAGTCACGGCTGCTGAAGCTGAAAGCAGACTCTTTTATTTGCCCATCCTTATTGGTGCAGTAACGTCTTCCTTCTGCACAAATATGCTATTCTAGTGTGAGGTACAGTTTTAGTGTGTAAATCATATAAATGCCAAAACAATCAGTAAGCTATTTTACCAACAAGTTCTATTCCCAAAACCTGTTTGGAAATCCATTTTGTTAGTAAGCCCAGCATTTGTGCTAAACTATTATAATGTACAGTTTGGGTATTATATTTAGTTTAGGACAGCTCTGGATTTGGGTTTTATAAGCGATGGGTGTTTAAATAAACAACAGTACAGTAAACCCTCACAGTTGGTGGTCTCAGCAATCGCAGTCTCAGTACATCACAGAGGTTTCAAAAATATTCATAATGAAAAAAATATTTTAAAAAAATTCAAACGAAGCGCACGAGGCTGAAGCGAAACACGTCACGTCACATCAAGAACGAGTCTCAGGAAGCAACAAAAGCCTACACTGGATGCCCCATGGACGAAAACCGAGGCCTGTGATTGGCTGCTACGACGGGCATTACTGTGGCGTCGGTGGTCTGTACACTGATTGGCTGACACGCATCCCCCCATCTCCCATCTCTTGCTCTTGTGAGACAAAGCCGAGTTTAACGCTGATACACTTAGTGTTTCAGTTCCGAATATCAGTTGCTTATTTCAGTGATTTAGTGCCGTTTTAAACTTAACTCATTCACTGCCAATATGTGTCACTGGCGTTGCTAGGCAGAATAAATCAAAATAATATCAGAGTTGTGAACATGGTATTTAGTGTTCCAATCCTCCAGGTGGCAGCATCGCCACTCTCTATAAAGCCGCCGTTTCGCACCCCTCCGCCGGAGGAATTGCGAGTGAGAGAAAAGATGGTGCAGCGCATTTTGCTGATTACGGAGGAATGGAACGAAGTAGAATCAAACTTTTTTTTCTGAAAGAGTGGAACTTTCACCATTCGTGGGGGGGGGGGTCACAGGCCCCATTAACTGTGAAGTGTGAGGGCTTACTGTACTCCAGTATTTGTGGGATACATTCAATAAGAAACTCCCATGTAACGAAGCTATCTTGATCTAAAGTTATAATCGAAGTGAGCAATAATTAAAACTTGGAGTATGCTGATAATAAGGCATGTTAACACCTTAAAGGAAATAAAACATCCTGTTTGTTTTTACAGCATTTTATGGCACCAGGTAGCCTCCACATGGTAGATGTGAAATATTTTAGGATGAGAAAATTAATAACGCTAAGAACAAGAAGCTATTCTAAAGCTGTTGCCAAATTAAGCAGTCATCAATCACACTATTACAATACAATACAATACAATACAACTTTATTTGTATAGCACATTTAAATAACCACAGGGGCAGCCAAAGTGCTGTACATTAAAACATAAAAAATGTTAAAACATGAAAGTTTAAAAAGGAATTAAAAAGACAAAAAGTCAAACAAATATAAAATACTTAAAAACAGAAAACAGACACAGATGTGTTTTAAATTAAGATTAGGAAGTGTTAAAAGCCAAGGAAAATAAATATGTTTTTAAAAGAGATTTAAAAACCGGAAGCGAGGAAGCCTGTCTAACTTTCAGAGGCAACTCGTTCCAAAGCTATTCTCCTTTACATGTCAACCTGGAGTATTTTATGAACTTGTGTAAAAACCTTCATGGGAATATTATATTATTTCGATTATGATCAATCAATTATTGCTGTCCATGTAAAGGTAGATTTTTTTTTTTGTGTGGTTTTTAAATCCTGATGGACGATGAGAAGATGCTGGCCTGTTTTAACATCTGTTGTTGATGGCACTGGTTCAGACTTGTGACAACACTCAAGTTGTGATGAACCCTTTTCTTATGGATGAGACAGTAATACCAAACAGCCAGGTAAATAGTTGCTACCACAACATTGAGGACATTCGAATTCAGTGTATTTTTCCAAAGTGCTAATATTGTTCGTATTAATGACAGTCTGCTTAGTGAACATTTGAGAGTAGGTGACTATTGGTGCATTTCCACCAGCGGGGGTTTCAGGGTAGTTTTCCAGTTCCAGATTGTTGACATGTGTCTCTATTACCAAGAACGGCTCTGCAAAAAAAGGTTTTCAGGAACCTCTGCAGGGCCCAAAACGTACCTGTAGGACAGGTACTCAGAGCGGCCCCAATAAACTTCTGGATTGGGGGGTTGGTGGTGCTGACGACTCTCTGATTGGGTATGCTGTGGGCAGGAGATGACCTCACTCAGCTGTTTTATGTCCGCTTTTTGTACGACTTGTCTCTTCTCATTCAACACCATCATGACACAAACAGAAATTAGGGGTGCTCCGATCGATCGGTGACCTGATCGGATCGGCCGATATGCATATGATTGGGATCGGTCAGAATTGTCATTAAAGCCGATCAAAAGAGCCGATCAAAAACGCTCTATTCTCGTGCGCATACACTGTGTATAGACCGTTTCGGGCCAGCCCCCCGGAAGTACCCCGTCCACCATTGCTGGGTTGTGCTACAGAGCGACACTTTCACCGGCTCGCAGATTAACCAGTGTTTTTCTCTTTCTACAAATAGATATTTTTATAATGTCGAGTCGGTCGAGTGGGAATACATGTTCCGTCATAAACTGTGCCAATAATGGTGTGAAAATTCAACAATGGAAGAAGAAAGTATGTGAAATACACAAGCATTTACTGCACGAAGACTGCCTTGTTTGCAGCCATACAGTTTGCACCGATTTCCTGGGCGCACCGACAACCAAGAAGTTAGGAAGACGTGGGTGAAAAATATCAACAGAAAGGACTTTGTTCCAAATGAATACAGCCGGGTGAATTTTCGTTAACATTCAATCTCGTACTACTCATAATCTTGCTGAGAGTCCCGGACGAATCTGGCCGAAAGAAAAGCAGTATGAGGCTACTGTAGCCCTCGGCACTAGCACAAGCCTATAAATGAATGAATGAATGAATGAATGACTTAGGAGAATGATTAAATAAATTAAATATAACATTAACACATAGCCTAATTTACCGCTAGCGTTAACGTTACAGTAGCATAATCTTTATGGCTTGTTGACGTTAGTTATAGCCAGCGTTGCAGCGTTCCACAGTTTTTAGTGTTTGGTTATTGGAATAGATCATGCTATTTCCATAACCAATCATTAAAAACAGAGATAAACTACCTTCATCTGTAACTGGAGGCCACTGCCTAACATCATCAATCCAAGACATGTCTGTGTTATCAGTAACAGATGCTCCACGCTGCTGTGTTTGGGTTAGTTGGTGGAGCACCGCACACTCCAGTTATGGCGGGGCCACTAGGGGGCGCATGTCCACAATTTTCAAGTCAAAAAGGTCTAAGACAGCAAGAAACAAAGGGAAATAAATACAATCGGTGATCGGTATCGGATCGGCCGATATTGATTTCAGTGATCGGTGATCGGCCCCAAAAACCCTGATCGGAGCACCCCTAACAGAAATGTTACAATCCTTTTTAGCTCCTCCTATCTTTCTTGTAATTTTAGTTAGTTGGATTTTGATTTCCTCCCCTCTATCATCTTTGCCATCTTCTTTTCGTTATTGGCAGTTGAGAAACAGCAACAGCTTTGCACTACTGCCACCAGGTGGTTTGGCAGTTCACCTGCAGTCAGCTCTGACACCGTTAGTGGAGACACAGCGGCTGAAAGGACTGAGAAGGTCGACACTGTTAAAATTCCAGCCTCATAGTTTTACCCCAGAATCCCTGCTTGTGGAAACGCACCTTATCTATATAAACTTGAATCAGCATGAGGTGACAGAGTGATGGAGTCTGGCAACTGAGATAACGGAACAGGTCAAAGAAGTGTCGAAGGTCAAAGTGATTCTCACGATGGAGCAACTTCCAATGTCAAGATTATTGATGGAGTGGACCACAGGTGTCAAACTGATTCATGAAAGGGCCGTGTGGCTGCAGGTTTTTGTTCCAACCATGCAGCAGCACAGCTGACTTGTTTTAGTCAATCAACTAGCTGTCTTCACTAAAGGTCTGAACCAGTTCAGTTGATTGAATGAAACAAGTTGGCTGTGTTTCTGCAGAGTTGGAACAAAAACCTGCAGCCACACGGCCCTTTCACGGATCAGTCTGACACCCCTGGAGTAGACTATCGGGTGCATCTCATCCTGGTAGTTTTGAGCAGAGCTGGGCCACAGTTTTCAGTATGGTATAGGGGTGCTGGGCTCCATACCACACATGTGCTGCATCCAGAGACGCATCACAATGGAGAATGTGCTGACCAACAGAAAACGACGGCTAAGAGTGATTGCCTCTGGTGCTTTGTGTGTGGAAACAGGGGAAGGAAAGTATGTTCTGGTAATAGAGGGGTGATTCTCCTCGTACTGGAAGGGTACATTCTCAGTGCTGTTGACCAACCCCCCCCCCCACATTCTCAGTGTTGGTGGTGTTTGAGATCATTGAACTCGTACTGGCCTCGGTGCATTTGTATTTTACAAAACTCAAGTTTTGACTTTCCAGTGTCACTTTAACTCAGATGTCTAAAACAACTTGTCAGTCATTCTTTTTCTGGGACAGTCGTTTTAAATCACCAGGCATAATGAGTAGGTCTGGGCCAAAAAATAGATTTTTATATGGGGATTTTTAAAAATTGATTCTCGTACAAGAATTGATTTGTATTTATTTAATGGTGGGGTAAAGAGTTCGGGTGGCTCCGTGGAAATACTCCGCTCGCTGGGCTCCACCAGTCTCTTTTGTCATCTACACTTCCGTAAATAGAAGCACTTGTGTCCCCATAGTAACCCGAACGTGGGCAAATTCACGCGACAAAATGGCGGAGTGCAGCAAGCTGAGTACTTTCAAAGAGCCTGAACTCTTTCTCCACCGCCCCACTTCAAATTAAATGTATGGACTTTATTTGGTTTTTATAAAAAGCATGGGGCAGGAGAGCTCGATATGAGGAAAGTCATATGTAAGCGTTGTCGCAGTCAAATCTCTTACTGTGGTAACACCACGAACATGACGGCGCACATCCTTCGCCACCACCCAGAGAGGTCGGTGCTCTCTGACAGGCTGGGTCCGCGTTTACTCGAGAGTTAAAGAGATATTGGTGGTGGCAGCCAATGTCAGGACTCAGGGCAGTTAAATGATTATTAATTAATGTGGCGTGTTTGTCATGAAACAATCTTGTTGCCGTAGCGTGTTATTACCGGTTTGCCCGGCAGCTGTAATGCACAACGGATCGCCAACATGACAACGCTGGATGAGAGAACATATTCACAACACGTCCTGACCGGTGTAGGCTGTGGTAACTTCAACTCCTTAAGAAGAAACCACACCAAGACTTACGGTCGGTTTACACGCTTTATCGGTAACAAACTCAGTTCAACTCATACAGGCTGCGACCAGTACATTCACATAGCAGAGCAGCAGTACTGTGAAACAGTGGGAGAGAAATACCAAGAGGCATTCAAGTGCTGTACAACAAAATAGGAAATCCCAGTTCCTATCTTTATACTGCTCACTCTATAACATAAGGCTATAAGCAGTTGCTACCAATGGCATATGTTCCACAAAGAAAATAACGACGTGGATTTATTGTTGTTTACATCACGTAGCCTATGTAGCAAGAAAATCAAGTTTTATTCAACGCTAGACAACTTTTAAAATTAGCAACTGTAGGCTGTATTGTCTCGGTTCTATTCGGGTAACTCGGGTCGGTTCTGGGTCCAAATATTGCGGGTCCATTCGGGTTCGGACTCTTGAACTTATGATAATAGGTCGGGTCGGTTCGGGTTCAGGTCCATGAAAGTGGACCCGTGAAAGACCTCTAAACTACAGCAATTGCACATTTTTTTAAATATTAAAACATATTTTGTTTTTATATTTATTATTATTATAATTTAATAATTTAAATATTATTTAATATTATATATATAATTAATATTAATGATATATAATAAAAATAATATTATTATATTTATTATATTATTATTATATTATTATATGATTTATATTTCAATAATTAAAATATAAAAATCGCAATACTTGGTAGAATCGAAATGCAGTATTTGTTTAATCAGAATCGCAATATAAATCGAATTGGGACCCAGGAGAATCGAATAGGCACAAAAGCGTATCGGTCCAGCCCTAATAATGAGGCTTGTTCAGTCACAAGGAGTGGTTTGGATCCAAAGTGCAACAGTCTTTTTCCACCTTACCATATAATATCTATCACTTTCTGTGGCTCAAGGGCAGTCAACGTTCCTTTTGTAGGTGGGTTAGTGCTGTTCCGTATATTGATTGACAAAGTATGACTTCCTTTGCATTTTCAGCTTACCTCAGGCACATTTTACCTGGTTTATCTTTTCCTTTTTGGCTCAGTTGTCCACCCACCTCTTGCTGAATCTCGGTGCATAGGCTCAGAGCAATCTGAAGTAGTTGGTGAAACAGTTTCTTCTGCAAGTGATGATTTGAAAGGAGCCTCCACAGAAACTTCTGTATGCAAATGAATTGTCCTTACCATAGCACTGATCTGATGCACCATTGGACATGATCAGAAATGTTGCAGTGTTTGAAAACTGACCACATATCATGTGTCCATGATTGTGCAGAACAGGATTGAGTCTGTGGGAAAGCAAAAGGAAATGGTTCTAGCAGGAAGTGCTGCAGCTGTGTTTATAGCATTGTCCTTGATTCCTTATCACAATGAACAAGCCCTAGACGGGCAAATCTGGCAGCTGAATGAAGAAAGGAATCAAGTGATCTTTGACTGCCCTGATTCATGGCTGACTACATTAAATTCAAGATCTCTCTCTCTCTTCATTCTGCTCTACAATAAAACAGGATTTCTGGTTGGATTATTGGTTATCCCAGTGTCTGCTGCGCTGTTCCCTGACCCAGTCCCAGCCCAACCCCCTACTGTACTCTATGGCCTGTAGATTGCTTTTAAAGCTCATCTGTTCCTCACCAGAATGCCAGCGCTTCCGAGGCCTGTTGTCCCAGTTTTATTCCCTTCTTCCTGTTCTCCCCCCTCTCTCAGCGCCCTGACTCTCTCAGCCGCTTTAATCTTGATGGCACTAAGAAAATTGAAAACAGAGATGAGTTGTGGAGAGAATACACAGAAGTGTAAGCTCTATCTTTGTCTAACATCTGAGTCATTTTTATTGTTCTGCCACAGTCTGTGCAGCTCTTGTTTTGATGAAACAGTGCCCTCTGTGGTTGCTGCCTCTAAGTGCAAGAGCAGACATTTTCCTCTGATGTCTGGCTTTGAAATGCCCATTCTGTGTGTCATACTGGTAAAATGGAGTACCCTGCTCTCAGTTGGTCTGCTGTCTTTGCCATTGAATTTATCAGTGGAATAGAAATGCACAGGTTTTTTTACGTCTCCTGTAACTGTAATTCACTCCTATATTGTTTTTCTTTTTTACCATAAAGCTTTTCCAGGCTGCCTGCAGGTGACATTGCAGGGAGCTTTCTATATTGCTGATTCACTGACCTCTGCAGTCTGACAGGGGAAATGCTTTATCAGTGTGTGTATTAGTTTTTGTATCACCTGCGGTCAGATGAGACGCTTGACTAAATTTGCCTCTCTATTATTTGCAACCGGTGAAGTCCTTAAGAGCAAACAAATAACTTTCAGCAATACAAATTATCATAACATGAGCTTATAACGGGGGATTGGATTTTTGTTGTAGTATTTCTCCTAGAAGTTGATCAAATCACATTCAAACAAACATATCCTCTTCCTCCACAGATGGAAGCGAGCAGAGAGCCGCTACACTGTAGAGAGAGCTGCCATCATCAGCCACTGGAACTGGCTCCAGGCCCACATCTCGGACCTGGAGTACCGCATCCGGCAGCAGACCGACATCTACAGACAGATTCGTGCCAGCAAAGTTAGTTGCTTCCATTTGGCAAATGAGTCTCTGTTGGGTTGAGGAAACTTCCAGCTCCTCTTCCAGTAGCTTAAAAGTTAAAGTACATCAAGTCTTTTAATTAAAGTGTGCTGAGGCAGCCGAGACTTTTGTGACCAGAATCTCTCTGTAGTGTTATTTAATTGGTACTTATTTATTTTGTGATAAAACTGTAACATTCTTCTCTTCATTTAGGGCTCAGTAGAGTTGGGGGGTGTCGCCCCCAGCACAGTGCTTGCAGGTGGGACCGAGGTGAAGACAGAAGCTGGAAACAATCAGGTGAGCAGAGTGGCATGTTTTCTCATACAGTTTTCAACCTTCATTTGTTTGTGCGTGGTTTTGGGAATAAGATTGGTCTCAGCAGGATCTGCAGTTCTTACTGTGTTAATTCACTGTGTCCCTCAGGAAAAAAAACACAACTTAGATATTATTTTTATTTATACTATAGAAGAGGCAGGAGAGAGTCTTAATTTTTTAACTTTCACATACTTGTCAACTTTTAGGGCTTTTTTTTTTTTTTTTTTTTTTTGGGTTCCTCCCTGCACAGATGACTTTGGTTGGGTCATCAGCTGTCACTTTTAAACAGTGCATCTGTTAGAGTCATTACGGTAAAGTACCAACGCGGCTCTCTTTCTGTCTGAAGCAAAAAGGAGCAGCACAAGTTACGCTCAGATAGTAATTACAATTTGCAGGAAAGTTGATAGTAATTTTCACTGTATTTTTCTAGATAATAAAAAGTTTCTACCATCATCATGTTTATCATGTTTTGATGAGTGTGTTCATTAACAGAATAGGGTGGACGTAATTGATTAAGTTTTGGCTTGATATGCAATATTGATAATGCAAAATAAATAAAAATGCAAAACTTTGGGGGAGCTTTGAGTGTCAGATGGTTGAATCTAATAAAAAAAAAAAAAACCCTGTTGTTCCCTTGTCAGTAAAACGCACTTGTTTGCCATGCAAATGAACCCCCACCCATGTCTCAGGTCTGAATGTGAGACGCTAAAGCGGCCCCTTCAGCATATATGTCCAAATAATTTCCCTTCACTTTCTCAGTATGGTTTATAGTCACATTTCATTCTAACCTTTTTGAATTTCTTGGTTCTATGTTGTTTCAAATAATTTAATTCATTCACTTAAAGAAAGTTTTGTAACTACAAAATCCTTTAACATGTGATTGTGAAAGAGCTACAAGCCATGTATCTGAATGACCAAGTGGGTTTTATGCTCTTTGAAAGCCCAACACTCCTGACAAATATGAACATTGAGAAGTTATGATCATGGGATAAAGATGATTTGATTTGTCTGTCATTTCTTTAAATCTTCCCATCTGGACGAGTGCTTGGGGGAGAGTCTGGTCCTTTGCCAGTTAACATGAGGTGTCGTCTCACTGGTTTTGTCTTATCTGTTGATGCAGGATGTTGGTTCAGAACGGTTGGAGCACGCAGGCACCACCCCCATCGCCAACACAGAGCAGGGCCCTTGGAAAGGTCAAAATGGACAGCCGGTTAACGGCGTCCTCAGCAGGTATGGCTGGAAATGATCGCCTCATGTCAAGTTCCCAGAAAGGGCAGTTGGCTTCCTCACAAACACACAGGGCGAGTTCTTGGGTTTTGGGGATTTATAATTATGAGATGCTGATGTTAGTCAGAGCTATAATGACTAGTCAACTAATTTATGTATTCAGTGATGTCAACTTGTTTTTATTTTTTTAGACTTAACATTTTGGTTTCTCATGATTAAACAGCACAAGTGTAAATGATACCATTAAAATTGGCTACATTACATTTAGATAATTTGCTCGAAGGGTCTATAGATTACGCAGGATGACTCACTGTTTATTCACTAAAGCTTTTAAAGGAACTGAGACATCACCAGAATCGCCTTACTTGTACTTTTGTCACAATATCCACTGGGGAAAAGGTCAGCTTGCAGTCGTTTTAAGCAGCAATTTTTTTTCCCTCAAGTGTTATTGCTTTACAGATTTATTGAAGATTTAAAATACAATTTTCTACAATATTTCACTAGTGTGGCTTTTTTTTTTTCTGGGAACATTTACTGTCTGAGAGACATAAATTGACAAATGAACCATGTTGATATTCAGAATGAAGCGTTTGCGGCTGCATGACATGAAGCTATGATCATTTTACAACTGAACATTCAGTTTAACAGCACTTGATATTTCCACTTGCTCTGAAGTACTCAAATTTAGCCCGTCATTTTAAGGTATTTTAATTTCAGATATGTGACCTTATTCTTTGTTGTTGACGTGACAGGGTGGTGGACGGTGCAGACACCAAGCACCAGCAGCCGACAGCTTTCGACAGCACGTGTGTTGCTGCCCGTACGCGACCGCTAGTTGGCTGCCGGCGGCGGCGGCTCATTCAGCCCAACACAGTGCCCAACCTCAATGGCAAGGTGAGTCATATTGTCCAACCCCCCCACCCTTATTTATTTATATTTTTTCAGGCTTTTAATTAAGTTCATGATCATTTAACACATTTGGTTATTAAGTCTGGGAAGAGACGCTTGTATAAAATGAGGTGTGATCAGTATGTGTTTACACACTCACGAGCAGCAGATAGATTGGTATTCTTGGGCGTTGTACTCTAATTGGTCCCTTGTTTTGTAACATAAATAAACGAGACATTTGGCTGGCATGTATGTTAAAAGAAGATCCATTGTGC
The DNA here is from genome assembly GCA_018398805.1 of Hirundichthys speculiger. NCBI lineage: Eukaryota > Metazoa > Chordata > Actinopteri > Beloniformes > Exocoetidae > Hirundichthys > Hirundichthys speculiger. The sequence continues at coordinate 3,453,686 of JAGFBZ010000492.1, read as the reverse complement.
TTTAGAGTTGAAAAACTAGTAATAATCATCGTCATGATGTGACTCAGTTTGGAATTGAAACGGAAACATGAACTCATTGTGAATGTTCTTCCACCAAACAGCAATGTAATGCTTTAAATAAATAAAAATAAATAAATAAATCTTCTGTATTCAGTCCAAAAAATATTCTTTCTAATGTTCTGTGTTGCTCTTAATTTAACATTGAAACCCAGTCAGCTACTCTGACACCAGCGGCTCCGACGAGTAAAATGTTTTCATGCGTTACTGGCTCATTATGTTATAAATATTAAAAATGTGGCTCAAAATGATATGCAACCCATGTTTGTCTCTCCACAGATGCCGAGAAACAATGTTCTCCAGTGTAACTGCAGGGTGAACCCCAGCTGTGTGATGTGTGGTGGCTGGCCCACCCCTCGGGAGGACCCTCAGTATGAACTGCCCACCCTGGAGCGCCTGTCAAGGCTGGATCTTGGCATCCACCCCATCCTCTCCTTCCCTGATGGTCAGTGCTGGGCTGTTGGCTCAAAAGAGAGCTTGAGTTTACGCAGGCATTTCCTACTTTACATCTAGAGAGGAAGACAAACAAGGAGTGGCCATGGAGAGATGGCTTGACAGGAAATACTTGGAACATTTTCAGTTTTTTAAATCGTTTTTTCTATATCTTTTATTTCATACTTATTTGAAGTGTTTTCTAAGCGCTTTGCTGTTTCAGTCATTTACCGACACCAGTGCACTCTTTGTATTTTCTATTTTGAGGATGAGATTAAAGCAAACGTTCCATTGTTATATTACAAATAAACACTCAACTGCTTTTGTAACTTGTAGAAATCGTAGGTGTGTGCAGTCATGTAGTTGATTGGCTGTGACGCTTTAATAGTGCATAGAGAAGGCAAATATGAAGAGTGGGCTGTTGAAAGTGTATGTCTTATTTGTCTTTCCTTCATGCTTTTGTCAGATGTTTGTATAGGCCTGCGTCTGCAGCAGGTGATGAAGAGCCAGTGGCAGATGAAGTCACTGGAGAGGAGCAAACCACTGAAGAAGCTCTCCCTCAAACATAAGCTCTCCTCGTCCAAAGAGAAGCACAAGTTCACCAACTCGCTCATGGCAGTCAGTAAGTGCAGAGTTGGTCATGCCACATATTTCTTTCACAAACACATGCCCACATTGTGAAGCCTTTTATTTTTTTTTCTCAAAATAAATATTCCTGAAATCCCTGATATTATTCATAAGAACTGTTCTGAGACAGTTTTGCTTTCTGAAAAGATGCTGATCTTACCAAGAACCAGTTGTTGACACAACAGAGTATTAGCTGCTACTGTGATGGCCTTTAGAAATCCAAAAAAATTAAGTTTCTTTTTTTTTTAAGGGTGTTAGTAAGCTGAATAATGTACAAAATATGACTGGAGTAAACATTTGTGTGAGCTTGCAGACACCTCTGTAAAAAAACATTTTACACTGAAACACGTTGATTCATGGTCATGTGACGAGCACCTGGTGTTGCAGGACTAGGCCACTATAAAAACCGTGCAGAGAAGTCGAGGATGGTGGACAGCAGCATGGGCAGCAGCAGCAGCAGCGCTCTGCTGAGCTCAGCCAGGCTGGAGGGCCAGGCCGGGTGCAAGACTGAGCGGCTGCACGGCCTCTCCACCTCCTTGGGGCCTTACGACAAGAGCTACAGCCGCAAGAGATTAAGAGAGCATTCACTGGAGCGGGCTGACTGTGAGTTTTAAACACGAGACTCACTGATGTGTCTGCAGGAGAAATGTAAACTGTGCAGTCATCTAAATCTGTGCATTTGCTGTCCTCCAGCTTCTCCTAAACTTTTCGTGGACTTGAGCAGCCCATGCACAACTGTACCCAACATGCACTCATCCCTTCATAGCCCGCTAACACGCCAGCTGTCCACGTCTTCGGAGAACTCCACACCGCTGGGCGCTAGCAGCCAGAGCGTCTCAAGTACACCTGTAAGAACCAGACTGAACATCTCTTTACTGGCTCAATAAGTGATGGATAACCGGAGAGAAAGTTTTTCTGTTTTAAAATTGCTGAGTTGTGGCTGTGTGGACATCTGGTGTTGACCTGTGGTCTTGTTTATGAAAAACAGTATTGAGCATGTGTATAGTAGAGGGTTAATGGGTGAAATGTCAGACTCCATGTCTATTGGAGGAAGTGAATGTGGGGCAGCTGCTCTTCTACGATACAGACATCAAACAAACGAAGAACAAATGGTCTAACTGGACACAATTCAGTTTGATATGAACCTTAGTCGTTTGGGGTTACCAGTTTGGCTGTCTGTTTAGTGTAGAGTATGTAATTACATACATGGAAATATATTTTGTCATTGACTTTAGGAGCACTGGAACCAGACAGTTGTTGGGGGTCTCTGAGGTTTAGGGAGACTGAGGGGCTCAAAACCTTCATGGGCCTTTTTTTATCTGGCTGCCTTCATCATGTGACTGCCAGGCAGTGAAAATCCCTTCATCATTCAGTCATCACAACATCAGTCCAGTACATGCCAGGCTTCACGATTGCTTTATTCCTCCATATTTCTATTTAAAAAGGAGGGAAAAAAATACTTAAGTCTTCCTAATAATTTAGTATCTCTGTGGTATTGAACATTTCACTCAGCTGCTGTTGTTTTTTTAAACTAAGGACAACAGCTTTTGGCTTTAAGAATGAAATAATCAACTTGCACATCGAGACAGCATTAAAGCGAGTCCTGTAGTTTCCAGTGAATGAAATCACACAAAATAATCTTCCTTGTAATGTTCAGTGTTGAGGACACAGCTCTTGTTTAAATATCCTTTGAACTGTTTGTGAACAAAGCGAATCGGCGCTTGCTCCTTTCTTTCACTTGACCTAATATTTCACAGCTGATTTGAAAAGCAGTTAACCCATCGTGGAGCATTTATTGGATGTCATGGAGGATCTGCAGCTTATGTTTTTGTTCTCTAAAATGTCCATGTGACATCTGAGTAAACACACACAGGCATGTGATACAGGTTATAGATCAGTGTCTTCAAGGAATATTTACGCTGAGAAATGATAGAACTACGGAGCATTCAAGTTTTCACATTTTCTGTCAACCAATGTCAGCAGTTGCATCTGCTTGCTTCTCTCCTACTACCTCTGCTCTTGTAAACTACATTTTTATAGTTAAATTCATAATAGTGCCCTCTGTCATCAGTGCAATTAGTGGAGTTGTGAATGAAATACTACTACTATATTACCAACGGCAGGACCTTCTCTACTGCCCTGCTTTCTCTGCCAGACAGATGCTGAGTGCCTCAGCAACTTAACTTTTTTCCTTCATTTGGAAATGTTTATGTGGTTAAGTCGACAATGAGAAGTTGTAAGCGAGTGTGCAGCCCTTCCTGTTGCTGACAAATATTTTCAGAGGGAAAGAAGGAGCCAAAGCTAGAAATGTGAGGAGAAATGCAAGCACAGTAACAATGTTCAAGGGAAAGAAATAGTGAGAGATTGTAGTGATATAATCCTTAATGTCTGGTTTTTATTTTTTTTTTAAAGTTAAACCATATAAATTAAACTCCATATGCATTATCATAGAGATCTTTAGTTTGAAACACCTGGTTTCTCATTATGTGCTCATACACCAGACACAGCTGAGCTGAAAGTTTTATTTTTTTTTTTTTTTTATTTGAAGAAGTGGTGGAGTTGGAGCTGCTTTGATGGTTTCTACATATTGTGGTTAGTGAAGCAGATCAAGTGAAAGGAAACTAAAACACAGCAGCTTCAGCGAGCATCAGCCCAGCTGCTGTGGTGTCTGCACTGGTTTTCATTTGCATACAGTGCCTATTTGTTTTTATACAAAGTCAGCCCATGAACTGATGAAATGGGGCCTAGGTTTTTATTTTATTTTTAAAGCAAGCATTAATTGTTCTTTAACATTTTCTGAGTTACAAATTCTGTAAAAAAAAAAAAAAAAAAAAACATTTTTTAAACTAATCAATGTAATTGTCAACTTGGCCAGATAAATTTCAATAATTGAGGGCTTATTGTGTTTGTGCTTTCAAATGAACAGTCTGTCAGAGGGGTGCGTTTGAGCTTCTACTGGGGTTACTTTCCACCTTCAGTTTCTGTTTCGTCACTTTTGTTTACATGTACTTTTGATCTCCAGCAGCAGCCGATCAAGAGGAGGCGAGGCGAAAGCTCCTTTGACATCAACAACATCGTGATTCCCATGTCTGTGGCTGCCACCACCAGAGTGGAGAAGCTGCAGTACAAAGAAATCCTCACACCCAGGTAAATGCCCCTCCGCCGCCGCCAGATGTGGTTCTGTTTGTCCCATTTATCATCCTTTATGTTTAAATTGCTGTCAGAGTTGTAACTGCCACATTCATTACTCGTACTTGCTCTTCTCTTAGTTGGCGATCAGTGGACATCTTCTCACAGCCCATAACTGAAGAGGAGAATGAACGCGAGGTAAACGCACCATTTCACATTTGTAAGGTTTCATCCATTCAGATACATCGGTGTTTAACATACAAAAAAAAAAATTCCCTATCACTGGTGCTGCCCCTCTTTCAATTCAGTGAATGAACACTGACATCTGGTGGACACATTTCAAGCCCCCTTTACAACTTGCAGTTTTCCGTTTGGAATTTTAATATGTGAAACATGACAAAATCTTAGAAAAATGACACATATTTTGTCAAGTCTAAATATACATACAAGTTCTTGATGCTGATGGAACAATTCATACTTAAAAAGATGTTACATTAAGCCAAAACAAGTCATTCTCCCATCTAATGAGGTGGTGTGTCTGAAGGTCATTTACAATTAATTTGTAAAAATCTAAAACATGCAGTCTGCCGTGATATTTAAGCAAAACGTCAGTACCCTCATTTTTTTTTTCTTATCCAATTCCAGATTAAGTTAAAATTGATTGTCATGTTTATTATGTAAAGCTGGGAAGCACTTAAGAAATCTTACACAACTGTAAATAAGTCGATGCATTTAGATCCACATCAGTTTACCAGTCTTCCCTTGATCTGTCATAATTCTTTACTTACCATTGTTTCGTTAATTAGGATTTAATAATATTACTTCAGTTAATAATATTCTCTTGGGGCTCATGATCTGGGTCTCTGCAAACGCCTAGAGACTGTTTGTATTGTAATAGACGCTATAAAATAAAGTTGAATTGAATGGTTTGGCAGGCGATACAAACTAAAATGCGGTTTGCGTCAGTAAACGTGTCATTGAACGGTCAAACCAGAGATCTTTTGCCATGAAATAGAAATGAAAGTTAAATAAAGGGGACTTGGAGAGTGCTGATGATGTGTTGGCTGCCTCCAGGTGGAGGACCTCTCAGACGCAGCCTTCATCCAGCTCCATCTGCCGTATGAGGAGCAGGAGCGTTCCCGCTGGTCTTGGATGGCCCTTGCTCCTGCTAAGAGGAGGGGCAGCAGGTGACCCTTGCAGCCACCACGCTGTTAACTTCCTTGTATGTGGTGGCGGACTGCAGATGTGACACTCTCGCATGCATCCCTCAGGTCGTATAAATCCATCGACGGGCGGACCACGCCGCTGCTCTGCGGGACCAACCCTCCCACCCCCCAGCCTGCGTCTCCGGACCCCAGCCACTGCCCCATGGTCCACGACTACAGCTATGTGCCGTCACCAATGAGCCCCGCTAGCCCCGACGCCTCCTCCAACCCCCACACGCCCTGCTCAAGGGACTCTCATCGGCTGCTGTCCAGTGAGGACACGCGGTGCTCGACGCCAGACTTCACCTTTGAAGAGCGGGTACGGAGCATAAAACTGCTAAGTCTCATTTAGCTTCAGTAGGCGATGAGCAGCTACACTTTACAACTGCTTTAAAATGTATTACATCCTTCAAATCTATCTGTTAAGGGTCATTATTTTATTTTATTTTATATTTGTTGTAGATGATTCAGTATTAGCTTGAGAACTGGACTAGAAAACATTATTACTAATGTGACGTTGGTTTCTTCCAGATAGAAGTCTTGATAATCATGTGAAAACTTTCATTACTATTAAGTTAGGAGTTTCATCCATCATCCTTGATTTCATTAGCAACCAGAGTTGTTTCTGGGCATTTCTCTGTTCGGGTTCAAAAATCCCTTTGGAGGCAGTTTCACATGGCGATTTTAAAGCTTTAGCGCCAGCTGGTTGAGCTCCAGTCTGAGACTGGTCAGTGGTCACCTGTCAACACTCTCATCATTGTGTAACAGCTCACATGCTCATCAGATGCTCTCCGGCGTGTTTCTGAGCGTTTGCTTGATAGCGCCATGATGTTCAGCGTAGTGCTGGGCGGGGTGACCAAAAATTTATATCACTGTATTTTTCAAAATTATATCGGTTTCACAGTATATCACTGTATTTTTTTTTCTTTTTTTTAAGGCACAACTGGGTGTTAACCACATTTTCTAATCAAATTAAGAGGAATTGCTGCAGTAAATTGGCTTAGAATGAGCTATTTTACTGTCACGAGGAGTGAATATTGTAGAAAAACATTCATATCTACAACTAGTATTAATACAGGTTTGCATGGCCTCACAAAATAATAGTATTTACAAAGAGGTGGCACTCGTGATTCTGATTAAGTGAAGGAATTAGAATGATGATAGTTGCAGTTAAAATACAAAACTCTTTTATTTTTCAAATTTTGCAAACAACTTGAAAAAACATATTTTGTAAAAAAAAAAAAAAAAAAAAAAAAATCAACATTAACTACACAATGTAAACAACGTTCTAAAGTTGTAGCCGCGGGAGGCAACACCAGCCTGGTGTTGCCTCCCGCGGCTACAACTTTAGCTCGGCAACATTTGCAGATTATTGTAGTTTGTTGGACGTCGTCTTTTTTAAATCCAAAGAACTTCAACACGACAGACACGGCTCCTCGTTTAGGAAGAAGTTCCTCAGTCTCATGTTGTCGTTCTGGAGCTTCCACTTTGGGACTTTCGCTGTTTGCAGCCATCACCGTTGTTGTTCCTCCAGTGCAACTGCAAAACAGTCCCCTGTCAACAATGTTCTGCGGCACTTACGTTCCGCCGCGCGGCGTTCCCAACGTTGTGTACGCTACAGTACATACTCACCGGTATTACGGTATATGAAAAAATCATATCATAAGAAAAATAAACAGTGGTATTTGGTATGAAATGAACCGGTATACCACCCAGCACTAGTTCAGCGTGCCAGATTATCTGCCAATTAGAGCAAGTCATTGGATGATGTCACCGTGAGGGAAGCTTGTGAAGCAGCAGAGCGTCACACATCGTGCTACAATACCAGCAGGCAATTACATTTAAAATAATTTTGAAGGTTGTTGGACATTTGAGTGAAAAACGCTTTTCATCAGTCTTACATTTTGTAAATATTTTGATGCAAAGTTTTCTGACAAGATTGAATCTTAAACAGTAACCCAGTGATTTCATGTGCAATTTCATCCATGACAAATATCAAGAAGTCATCCCTGATTGAGCCAAGGCAAGCAAAAGCAGCATAACTTAGAGTTTCCGTTAGTGGAGTTCAGGTGTAATTATTGTGTTAATGGGGTTCAAGGTAGATTTCTACACCGGATATTTATTTATAGAGACAACGGTGGGTCCTGGTACTTTGAAACTGCACACTGTGGCACGTAAACATGTGATAAAGGTTCCTGAAGGCTGCTTCTGATGAATACTGGCTGAGATGTTTTTTTTTTTTTTTTATAATAGTCTGTGGAGGATCAGTAACCTGGATCTACAGATGTTTAAAGTGATCAAAATATAAAAATCAGCATAAGACAGAGAACTGTGGTACAAATGTAAAAAGCAACACTGATAAACCCTGTGGGCAGGTTTACAGGTTTAATGGTCTGCAGGTATAACGCTGTCGTTAATCCCACCGTAATCCAATCTGAATTAGTCCGATGGAGTGTTTTAATTCCTAAAAGCACATTAAGGTCAGTTAGATCAGTGTTTGTGATTAAATGCATGTTGGTTTTTTTTTTTTGTTCATCAGACGGTAGCGCCGTGGGAGCGTCGCAGCTTCCCCCTGCCAGAAGACCCGGCCCCGGAGCCCGAGACAGAGACCGACCACCACATCAGGCCCAGGATGCGCAGCATCTCAGGTTGCCGAGCAGCAGCCTACGGCCGTCTGGACTCGGATGACATGGAGCTGCCTTGTGATGACGATAATGGCCCCAAACATCGGCCCACCGCCCACCGATGAGTGGCAGACGGGCAGAGGTGGCCCGGCTTGACCCACACAGCTCCACTCTGGCATTAACAAGCAGAACCTCAAAGCATAATAAGATATTAAATGGGTTCCTGTTGTTTGATATTCAAACATCAGTCTAATACTTTTCACAGTTTTTAGTGAATATTAAGGAGATAGAAGCCTTTCCCTACACTTGTTTTTGTCACAGGAAAAAAGATAAATGTAAAAAAAAAATATATAAAACACATTACAAAAAGTAAGTTCTGTAGTAAGCTAAACAATGTACATGGGGGCTTAGTGGTGTTTCATATGTCGCGTGTACACTTGTAGCGCACTATGTAGCGGACTCCTCAAAATATGGCCAAAGGGTGTTTTTCTATTGACTAGTTTGCTTGTAATTCCCATGTACATTTTTAGTGGAGTGACAAATAACAAAACAAGGAGAAAACAAAAAAAAAGTCCTTCCCCACCACCCTCGTCCACCTCCTCCACATAAACAGGTACATTTGAGATGTGGTTCCCTCCCTCTGCCTCTAGAGGTCGCCTGAAATCACCAGAGCACTTCTCATACTACCAGGTCTAATTTTGCTGATTTGCTTTTTGTTTTTTTTTCTCCCATTCCTGACATGTTTAGTTTATCGTTCTGTCTGTACCAGCGTAACTCCACATTCTTTTTGTTTGTTTTATCCCCCTCCCCAGCTCTTCTTCTTAATAATAAATCATTCCTCAAAGACTCTTCGGAGAGCGCCCATCTTGCCCCGCAGCCGTCGCCTCTTGATTTTCAGACCAGGTGGTTTTTTTTTTTTTCCCTCCTCCCCTGCACTTGACCGGCAAGAAGCTGCTGCATGCTCAAAACATTTAGTCTTACCACGGCACAAACTGCAGCTGATTTCCCTCCTTTAGCGAACAGTAATGGTGCAGGTCAAACTGTGACAACACAAACAGGATAATCTCACTGCTTTTATTTTGTTTTCTGGTTGAGCTCAACAGATTTTCAAATATGTAGCAGCCACCCCAAGCTCAGGTTCTTCAAGGGAATATTTTTCTTTTAAGTAGTTAAACTTTTTCCTCAGATCAGATCCCCCTCCTCCCTCCACATCCCACAACATCTATATAATCATACTTTTTGACCCCATCCCCTCCACCTTACCTATTGCTATGCAAAAAACAAAAAAAAGACGTATGGTTTTCATTTTACACCTTGTTAAGCCACAACCATTCAGTCACTGTTATTTTTTTGTAGTTGAGCAAGATGTCAATGTACCTGTTCGATTGTTGCAGCAGTTAACCTAATCAAAAAGCAGAATCTTTTTCTTTTTTGTAAATAGTACCATTAAAACATTTATGTTTAACTTGGAGCAGTTGTTTGGGCCTTTTTCATTCACCAGTGTTGAACGTGTCATTGCAAGTGGGTGTAGTGTGAATATTTCAGACTTCACTAGTGACTTCATAGCATTTATTTCAAATACACATATACAGCAACAAGAATCATAAACCAGTTATTGATCAAATGCACAATAACGAGAACAATCACATTTCCACAACTGTACAGTGTCAGAAGTACCCCAAAAATGAAAAAAAGTGACCAGTCTTGTTACTGCAGAACCTTTCATGCCGCAGACTCGGCCACCGCTCGTCTCAGCGCTCGTTTCTGTCCTGCAATCGGAGATGAACGCGCTCTACTGCAACAAAAGAGTTCAGCATGCAGATAATGTTGCAAGCAGTTACGTATTATGTGTCTGATCTTCTGTATTTGCCAGCAAGAAACCAAACGGCTGAGAGAAAAGTGTGTTTCGACCCTTTAATGTGGTTTTCTGATTCCCTACATCAGTGATTCTAAGCAGATCCGGAGCGTACGTATTTATTTATATGCAGGATACACACAAGGAGATCACTTAGTGAAAGGGAGGCAACAAGCAGATGTCTGACAGGAGGTGAATGCAAGAATCTGTTTCACTCAGTGTAACGCGTAAGGACGTCTTAGCAGGGTGCGTTTCTTCCAGGGAACGTGCTTATCTGGTTGGTTTAAATGAGGGAAATGTTTAATAACTGATCCTGAGGGTGACGCCTGCTGCGAAATTCACATCTGGACCTGCACCTTTAATGTGGATCAAAGAAACCCACGGTACTGAGTATTTACATAACTGATGATCCTTCCTGATGAAGCTCAGCTGATGTTTTAATGTGGTCGGTGCTCAGGTGTAAACTATGATGTCATCCCAGCAGCACTGGCCTGAACCCCCCCACCCCCCCACCTGTCCGTCCGTCCGTCCGCTTGGCCACAGTCACTCTGCTCGTGTTCATTTTTCAGTAGAGGGCCTTTGTAAATTCTGAGAGGACAAAAGTGTCATCTTAAAAAATAATGCATATGATTTAAAGGCTGTAAAGCACCTTTTATTGGGGTTTTTAGCTGCTGCAGTCAGTCTGGGAAATGATTCTCCCCCCGGTGCACGTAGCTACTTTTAAGTACTGTAATCAGTGAAGTCTTTTTACTCTTAATTTAGCTGTGAAAATTACACTTAAAATGCCTTGAGGTTAAAAAAAAAATTTCCTCCTCACATGGCAAGCTTAAGCGCATTTACAATGAGAGCAGTTAAAAAAAAAAAATTAACACTGACAGTAGCAGGCACGATACAAATGTTTTCTTCATATCAAATACATGTCATAATATCCACAGAGTACAATTATAAAACTGTGCCCAACACAAACCAAAATTTCTACTCTAGATGTTTTTTTATTTTTTCTCTAATCCCAAGAAATAAGACCCCTGAGAGGCCACGAGTGCCTCTTTCAAAGCCAGCAAATTATTTAGTTCTTAGAGGTTGAGACGTTGTCGTCCGTTTACGAGGCGACTCATCTTACCGACATCAGATCTTCCTAAAGTCATCTGCCTGCAGCGGCAGGCGGCTGGATGGGTAACTAACTTGACTAGTATCCACAGGCCAGGCACCAGCATCGTCTGACTAGTAAGGTGATAAACTCCTGGACTTGTCCCAAGACTCTCAGCGTTAGTGACATGTGAGGACGAGCGGTCCCCAGGTTTACCAGCAGCGGCCTTATGGAAGCAAATACGGTCAGTAGAAGCTCTCGTAACACTCCTTAAACTAGTCATCTAGGACAAGACATCTGAATATTAACGTTGACACCACCCAGAGCATCCTTACAGATGGCTGCCAGTAACCAGCGTACTTGACTTGGCAGTAACATTCGTTGGCTTGCATCGTGAATACTCGTCCCAGTAACACCTGTAGGCCAAGACATGACCTCAGACGAGAGGTCATCATTTACAGGTGAGCAACTGGTCCTGTACATTAAACCGTAGCACCCCAGGACCGTACACTTTAATCCCTGTTTGTCCAGTAGGAGTCCGTAGTTAATTACGAGCGACCGGATATTCGCAGATGTGTCTTGGCTACTGTGGAGCAGCAGCAGGATGCCTGAACCTAAGCTGTGGATGTAGGAAAGCCCAGGAATGATACCTGTTGACGTCTAATGATGCTAGAGACGAGAACGGAGTCTGTAAGATGGTAAACGGGGAGTTGTAACAATAGAAACCTCAAACTGTGACTGTTCTAGTGGGTAGTTTTAAATGTATTTCCTTAGAGGAGATACAAGCCTCGGGCTCGTTGAATGACCGCGGTCATGTCATGGACGAGTGTCTGGGCTCGTGGTGGCTGATGAGAGAAGATCTTCAGCCCACCACCAACTAAATCGGTCACTGGCTTGGACAGAGTGTCGGACGGCGGCCACGCCAGCTTCTCAGTGGTCTTATTTTTGGCGCGCTGCCGGCCACCGTCACCCAACCGTAGCTGGAGGTGCAGCAACGTCAGGACTACGCAAAAGCAAAGACAGCAGTGAGGTCTGAAAGCATTTTTTTTTCCTGCCTTGATGAGAAATTTGCTACTTTTTAAACAAGTTTTCCCTCCCACACCCTCACCAGACCCGTAACTGGTCCTTCTGTTGTAAATCACACAGGAGCCAAACAGTCTGCGTTTCCCTCCGTTTTCAGGGTTCACGTGTATTTAAAACAAACATTAGCGCTCACCTGTCGAAGGTGAGCTCCTAAGGGTTGACTGTCTGGAGAACGAGTCGTGTTTACCGGGACATGTGCCGGAATAAAAGATGGTTTCTGATTCAGGAGGAGAATTGAGCTCCACTGGGCTTTAACTCTTTAAGGGTCACTACAAAAGGGTGAAACGATAGCAAGAAGAGATCAAAGACCACAGAGAGAAATTAAATACATGTTGGCCTACTTGTTAACATGTTTTTTTTTTACTTTTCTGAAGACCTGTAATATCAATGCCTCAAGAACAGGTTCAAAGGTTAGCGGAGAATGAACGGTGATGGGTATCTTTTGAAAAAAAAAAAAAAAAGTCCTGTGAAAATAACAAGGAAGGCATCACAACTCCTCTACGTGGTCGTGTGGTGGAGGGTGGGAGCGTGGATGCGTTCACAAGCCCTGCTTGGCCAGGGAGGCGGACACCTGGTCGGCCAGCGTGGACAGCTGCGGAGAGTCGGCCATGTTGATGCTGCCGGAGGAGGACACGGTGCTGAGCTGGTGGGGGGAGTCTTCCAGGGAGACGATCTCGGCTCCGTGGTCAGTGCGGGCCTTGGCTGTCTCACGGAAGCTCAGCTTGTGGCTCTCAATCTGCGGTCAGATCAGAGAGGGTCAGACAGCGCTGCTGTGTTTGAGACGTCACCAGGTGTCACAGCGCCGAACAAGACCGACAGGTGAGGATGAGGATGCTGGGTAGACCAGCATGAAAGATGGAGTACAACTGGGAAAGAGCGCTTTCAAAACATACAGTCATGGAAAAAATGATTAGACCACCCTTGTTTTCTTCAGTTTCTTGTTCATTTTAATGCCTGGTACAACTAAAGGTACATTTGTTTGGACAAACATAACGATAACCACAAAGATTGCTCATAAGAGTTTTATTTAAGAGCTGATATCTTACCATTTTCCATGGTTTTCTTGATTATAACCTAAATCACTTAAGTTTTTACATCAATAGCTATGGCGTTGTACTGCCAAAAACACTGCTTTTATGCATTCAGTGTTTTCTTTTCTGTCTGTTTTAGTCACATGATGACGTTTAGTGGTACCAGGTATTAAAATGAACAAGAAACTGAAGAAAAAATGGTGGTCTAATAATTTTTTCCATGACTGTATATGCTAAATAAGTACTGCTAAAAGAGAAACAAAACTACAGTAAACCCTCACAGTTGGCAGTCTCAGTACATCGCGGAGGTTTCAAAAAATATTCATCGGAGAAAAAAAAAATCAAATAAAAAAATTTAAAAAATCGAAAAGAAAAACAAAAAAATTCAAACGAAGCACGCGAGGCTGAAGCGAAACACATCACATCAAGAACGAGTCTCAGGAAGCGACAAAAGCCTACACGGGAGGCCCCATGAATGAAAAAATCGAGGCCTGTGATTGGCTGCTATGACGGGCGTTACTGTGGCGTCAGTGGTCTGTACACTGATTGGCTGACACGCATCCCCCCATCTCCCATCTGTTGCTCTCAAGACAAAGCCGAGTTTAACGCTGATACTTTGGGCCAATTCCAATTCCTTCCTTAACCCTCATTCTCAACCCTCAATCTAAACCCTCCGAAGTGTAAGAGCTATCTTGTGACTTAAGGGCCGTGTATACTCTCTGTGTCGCTGTCAGCTTGTCGCAAAGATGCCGCCGTCACTTTTGATTTATACTAGCGCGGTCTCCGCTATGTTATTCAACGCCACAACGCAAGAGCGACAATCACGAACTAGCTAAACTTACTAAACATATCTCTTGCGTTTTTCCACTTCCTCACCGTCTCGGCCGTATCCAGACCCACATTCATCGCTATCTCCCTCCATGAATTACTAGAATATGTGCTGTCTTTGTAGTGTGGAGAACCAGAATCGTACAGATGTGGGTACTTCCTCATTTCTACAATGACGCGCTCTTTTCTATGCGGATGTAGAATTGACCAATCAGAGGCCTCCTTTCTCTCCTCTCTGCGACACTGTCTGCGTCGACCTACAATTTTGGGGAGGTACACCAGAGTCTCTGCGTAGGGTGGGGGGGCATCCTGCGTCCTGACGTTCGAGTATAAATCAGGCTTTAGAAATGGGACAGCCCTTGAGTGCAGTTACGTCTTCAGACTATGGGGGGCGGCCTTACACCAAAGCTACGTCCAGTCTGTCAAGAAAACAACAACGACGATGAAGAAGGAGAAGCTGTAGAAGAATAAGATAATATAAACATCTGACAACGAAGACAGTAAGATAGTCTCGTAACATCTATATCTTTATTAACTACAAAAATACGTACATTTGTAGCTCGCTTTTTTCGGCACCATCCTTTTCAAAGACGTCTTGACGAAAATATGCATACCTTCTGGGTAGCCCTTACTTCCAAGGGTGGTGCCGCAGAATCTCAATATTGAGGGCGATACAGCCTCAAACTTGTCCCTCAACTTGACTTGCTAAGAATCGGGACGGCGCTAGCACTTAGCAGGAGCACGCATTTTTGAGATTGAGGGTTGAGGGAGGAACTGGAATTAACCCAAATATGAGTTTTGAACATCATAGTTAGTGTTCCGATCCTCCAGATGGCAGCATCGCCACCACTCTCTATTAAGCCGCCGTTTCGCCCCCCCTCCCCCCAGAGGGGGAAAGATGGTGCAGTGCATTCTGCTGATTACGGAGGAACGGAAGGAGGTAAAATCAAACTTTTTTTTTTTCCCAAAAAGTGGAACTTCTCGATAAGTTGAAGGGGTATTCCACATCGTGGTTTTTCACTGTTCGCGGGGGGGTTCACAGCCCCCATTAACCGCGAAATGTGAGGGTTTACTGTATTTAGGGGGCTGAGAAATTGTTGCTTTGTACATCCGGTTAAATCTTGGGTTGACGTCATTTAAACAAGACACACATTTAGAGAACAGTTGTCTCAGTTTCAACATTCCTTCATTTAATCCAGAGGGATAAAACGGTCTCGTGCATGCCTGTGGTCCTGAACAGCGCCCTCTGCTGGTCAGTTGTAGGAAAAGCAACAGCCCTGCCTGCCAGGTTGGGTTCAAACTCAATTACAGGTATTTAAAACATGACATTTATGAAGGCATTTATGAAATATTTTAAGGATACCTTAACATTCTGAATGAATTAATGTAGTTATTCATTTTTACATTAATGAGTTAATGCACATGTTACGGAATAACGTCTAATAATGACTAAACTGTGTGAGTGTCTACACACTTTATATAATTCATTTTTTTAAAAACATCAGCACTGTGTTCGGGACGCAGCTGTGATCCGACTGAACTCAGAGCGACACGCAGCACACGGATACTTACAGGAGTCCTCAATCTTTATGAGGGGGTTCGTCAGGATGGGTGTGACGGGTGCTGAAGGGACAGTCTGAGGTGACTGGGGGGGGGTGGCAATGGGGGAGGGGATGGAGAGGCTGTCAGAGACGCTCCCGTCTGCGTCCTTCCCCTTGTCCCTCTACAGAGGAGCCCAGCAGGGACATGACAAGGCATGCAACAAAAACACACGGGATGGTTTCAACAGAAAAATAAAAACATGTGAGAAATGAACACTGCAAATAATGAGAAGCTTTTTAAGAAACAATGAGGAGCTGCATGGAGAACAAAACGGCTGAACAGAAGAGGGGAAAGCAGTGATGAAGAATGATGAGAAGCTGGAATAACTGCCGCTGGTCTGGGGAACGTTTCTGTTAGTTAGAGAAGGTTTGGTTGGTTCCTGATCCATTCACACAAACACAGCAGGAACCCAGCGAGTTTCACGCATCCTGCATTTCAACCCTGCTACACATTACCCCCCCCCCCCCCCCCCCCAAAAAAAAAAAAAAAAAGTTGAGAACTGGAACATTTTGATCAAGTAAGAGCGCATTAAAAAACAAAAATGCAACGCTGATGTCGGCAGGTGATTGTAAAGGAGCAACGGTGGGCAGACGACCTTCAGATGACCAACATAAGAGTGAAAAAAAAAAAGTTTAAAAACAATATTCCTCAAAGACAGAGCAGCAGAATTGAGTAGTTCTCTCTTACTGGACTAATTATTAAATGGTTCCAGGAATTTGAAAGCAAAAAGGCCCAAGAAGCCGGTTTAATGTGAAGGCCTGATACCTCAGATCAGTGATTCTCAAAGTGTGGGCCGCGGCCCCCTGGTGGGCCGTCGTGGGACTGCAGGTGGGCCGTGAGAGGTCATTAAAATTAAACAAATGTGTTTTAATCCTCAATCTTTTTTAAATATGTTTTTAATTACTGTAAAATATTCATGACATGATTAAAAAACATTAAGAAGTAATAAAACAAACCAGTTTAGTGTTATTCTACTGTCATCTTAACTTAAATTGACAAGTGTCACCTTATTTGTTGTCCCCTCACATTAATATCGGATCATGGTTCCTGGTCCTGAATGTTGATCACAGTTGTGATTAAAGGTTTCAGTGGGCTGTGGAGATTTTTCACATTTCAAATTGGGCCTTGGTGTTCTGAAGTTTGGGACTGGCTGCCTCAGATGATGCTGCATCCAGACCCGTCACCGTTCATTCATCACTGACGGAGAGCTGTTGAGCACTAGGTGACATTTTTAAACGCCGCATAAAACTCAACTGTGCCAAAAAAAAGAGTCTGAACAATAACTTCATCCAGAGGTGATGTGACGTCTCTGGGACACACTGGAAACATGCTCTGTTTGTTTTTGTGTGTGTGTTTTTAGGGTGAACTGGCCACCAGTGTGCTCAGAGACAAACATGAGGAAGACCATCCAGACAGCACCAGTAATGAGTCCAGAAGCCATGCTCAGTGATTATGGGGGGGGGGGGGGGTGTCTTTCTTTTCCTGTGACTGCAGCATTGATGAGAGTTTAGACTGCAGCCACCATGAAAACATGTTTACAGGAATAATGGGAGTAATTAACAACTCCACCCACTTGTCGTCGGTGGCAGAACAGGTTTTCCGTGTTGTCAGAGGGAATAGAAACAGTAAATGATGCAATAACTGGTTTTATATTAACAGGTGACATGAAACTGATGTTTTATGCCTGGAGTTCAAGACAGTAATGTTTTGTTGTTGTTGTTGTTTTGAGGGCAGGGGGCATTTTGAGTTCTCTGAAATATTTTTATTGATTATTTCATCAGTTGTGTACCATTTAAAATTAATTCATTTAAAAAAAAAAACATTAGCCTTTTTAAAAAGATCAGTATGGATCTTCCTCCAGAGGAGACAGGAGCACTCACCTCAGCTCAGTGTCACCTGCAGCCCTGCTGCATCAGGACCATAAAACAGGAGCTGTGCATGAATGCTTTGATCTGATCTGATCTGAACCTGCAGCACATCCGGCACCAGCGTCACAGACTCGTACCTTTCTCTGCCCGCCTCCAGGAACGTGGCCGATGTTGTCCAGGGAGCCGATTTTAGACTGAACTTTGTACTCCAGCTTCTCGTTCTTGATCTCGATATTTCCACCACCTGAAACAGAAGAGAGCAGAGCTCCTTCAGGGACCGGACCGGAGGCGGAGCAGGTCCACAGCTGGAGCGCTCATGGAGCAACCTGCAGCTAAAATGTTGCACCAGAGACTTTAAAGAGACAGCAGGTGTCGCTCTGGAGCAGCAGAACAAAAGCATTTTGGATCTCCTCAAGGAGCTCCCACATGTTTTTGGGAAAAGCAAATTAGGCTTCAGTGTCTGTGGGAGACTTTTCAGCTGGAGAAAGTGCTTTGTTTAGTGGAGAACATGGGAAGTCACTTGTTTCAGATCCACAGGTTTGCTCAGATCAGACATCTAGAGTGACCAAACACATCACACTTTAAACATTCTGTTTAAAGTTCTTCTGCTCATTTCAGACATCGTAAACAGTTATTCTGCAGAAACCCAGCTCTCTGTGGGAGAAATAGTAGAATTTATGACCTTATCAAATTACAACCTCCACTCCAAAAACCTTGGGATGCTGTGTAAAACTAAATAAAAACAGACTGCAATCATTAGCATTCAGTCTCATGAAGCTATATTTTAAAGACCGTGCCAGATGTTGAAACTGATGGAAAATGTTAGCTCATTGACGTGGAGCTGGTTTTAATTACTTTATATACAGTTTAGTACACCTGCAGGTTCATTTTACATTTAAAGCCTGACCTTTTCTTAAAAAGCTGCTCTGATGACATTTAAAACTTTCAGTGCTTTCAATGTTTCACCAACATCTGGAAGCAGAGCTCAATAATGTTAACCCTAAGAATGGAAAAACACCTCTGCCAGTAATTAAAGCTCTGGTGTGGAGAGCGCTACTAACTGGTAAACTGGTCTTTATTTATACAGCAGCCACTCAAATCTGTTTCCATCACGAGCCACGTTCACGCATGACTTCTTTAGCCTCCAGAGATCTGCTCACATATCTGTCTGCTGAGTCTGGGCCCTGCTTTTTCTACCAGGGGTCCAGTCCCCCCCCCCCAGCAGCACTGACACATGTACCGTGAGGCCGGGACTCGAACCACCGATGACTGCTCTACTGACTTACAGTCGCCCCACAAAATAACCACATCTGTGTAAAATCACACGGGCAAGATTTAGTGATTTCTTTGTGTAGGATGTCGTGACACGTAACTACGTTATCGCACACATCAGGTCTTAAACCATCTCAGGGATCTGTGAGCACAGTCATCCTTTTATCACATCCTGTCTTAGTCCTTCCCATCAAAGACGACGGGACGGAGAAGACGGGAGGAGAGAGGAGCGTTGGTCAGACTGAGGCGTCCTTCCTTTAAGGCAGTCATTTCAAACTGATGTGTACTGAATGTGACAAATGGCGGAGCAGGTCCCTGTTTTGTTGCCGCATTGTGTTATTCCTGAGAACTTGGACGTTTCCTTTGACTTTACTCATCGTGGATGTGGTACCACAGATCAATAAAAGGCAGAGCTCAGATATTTTCTTTGGTCTCCACCGCTGTTTCATCAGCAGGCACCATTTTGACGCCTCGCGTGCAGTTATTGTCACGACCACCAGAGGGCGCGTTTTCTCCAACTGCAGCTGCAACAGGGTCATCTCAGGAGGACCGTCTCTACCTCCTGGTGCGTTTTAGAGGATTAGCTGCCTTTCTAAACATCTGAGGCTGATTTCCAGGTGAAAGGAGAGATGAAGGAGAGAGGAAACAAGGAGGCACAAATTCAATAAAGGAAGTGAATCTTCTGGTTTTGTGGTCCTTGATTTGGGTGATTAGAGAGCAAAAGAAGATCAAACACCTGGGCTTTTGTAATCTTTAATATGTTTCCCTCGGGGGGGGGGGGGGGGGGGGGGGGGGGGGGGGGGGAAACGTTTTTAATGTAAACTGTTGTTTTGAAAAATAATGATTGTGAGATAAATTATTCCCAACAAATCTTTGTTCTGTTTTTAATGGATAGATGATCACTCTGAAGGTGCGTTTGAGCTCAGTTCACCATCTGTGATGTGATTTTACTGCGTGTGATGATGTTTTTCTTTTGTTTTTGATCTTTTACCTGGCTTGTGATGAAGGTTGGATTTTGACCCACACTTCGAGGTGACGTTGCTCAAATCAATTTTCTTGTGCACGATTTGAATCCTGCAGAGGAGACAAGACGGAGAGCAGAGGAGCCCGGTGTCAGCATCAGAAACAGATGGTTTCTGTTAAACGTGCTCTGCATGCAGCCACAGAGGAACCGAGCCTCCAGACCGGCCTGTTGGGTTTTCAGGACCGAGGAGGAAACGCATCAATAAAACACAGAATGTGAGGGCAGACCGGATTAAATATAAACATTTAGAACTTCGGCCTGAGAGCAGAGCAATGTTTAGTAGCTTTACAGAAAAACATATCTGAGTTTAATGTTTAGTCACCATTTTCTGTCCGTTAATGTTCTGTGCCCATGCTGGTGGCTCATATAAGAGATATTCATGTTGCGGGCCTGAAATGACCTCACATCAAAGCCAATCGTCTGGAGACACAAAGCCCTCAGTCTAACGGCGCTGAGGTCACCACAGCATCATGGACGACAGCTTGAGGCGGAGCAGAGACTCTCTGTCACTATTAGTTCCCTTAAACATCAGCCAATTGACCTTTCGGTAAGCACCGCCCCCTTCCTAGTTACTGTTGCTAGGTCGGACAATCTTGCATAGTGTCGAATAACTTCTCCACTATGGACCAGAGCTCGCTAGCCACCTATTAGCCTGCCTCGTTGTCTACAAATATATATGGCCCTGGATATTTATTTTGTTAGGTATAAGGTGAGGCTAGTGATGTTAACGTCACTTTATTAATTATATTAATACAATGCTGCAACTGCCTCATGTTAGCATAGCTCTGGTGTGGGACAGACCTATGGACCAGAGCTAATGCTAACAGAACTCATCACCCTCCCTGCTGCTAAATCATATTATTACTTTTACTAAACGGTGGTTAAATCAGTCATCTAATAAACAAAGCTAACTTACCTTGGAGCAAATGTAGGTGTGTTTTTTAACTTTCCCCACATTCAGTTGCTTGTGTGGACGGACACAACTGAACCTACAGCCTGCTTTTTCCAGCATTTGTTTTGGTTTGGGAAAGAGAATAAAAATGTCCCTCCAAACGTTCTGGACACCTCGAGTCACTGTTGCAGGTCCCCAGCAGCAATATTTCACCATGAAGTTATTATAGTTTAATATTAACACTGATGATACACATCAGAAAAATAGTGAATTAACACAGACCTTAACGCAGGAGCAGCAAGTTTGTCCGACCTAACAACAGTAACTAGGAAGGGGGCGGTGCTTACCGAAAGGTCAATTAAGATGCTTCAAAACCACATTTCACAACAGGTGAATAAAAACATCCACATCCAGGATTCATGCATGCTGGTTTGAGGGCCAGTCTGGGTATTTGATCACAGTCAAACCGACAGGTTTATCAAGCTTACGGGGCCATGAGCGTTACACAACAGTCACCGCTGCGCTCTAACAGGCAGCCATGTTAAACCACGGCGGGTGGAAGCCAGTAAAAAGGTAAAAGCTCTGGCGGCATGTAATGCTCAAGACCGCGCATAAGTTTGGTGATAAAACTGTTAATAGCAGGGGTTAACGGGTCAGTGCTGGAGTCTCGAGGTCAGGAGGACATGAGTCGGACACAGACGGGAGGTTTGGTGCAGTCCTGCTCCTTCAGAAGCAGGAGGGAAGGTTTCTGACAGCTGCTGCACACCTGCAGCTTTTTTCTACTCACATTGCCACCACCGGGTACATGTTTTATATTATCTTTGGAGCCACAGCGCGACTGCACATTGCTTAAGTCCAACTTCTTATCAAGAATTTGCACCTGGAAAGTTGATATGCGGAAAAGAAAAGACTGTTATCCTGCAGAAAGTAGCAGCGCTGTGATGAGGAGAGGAGAGGAGGAGAGGGGAGAGGAGAGGAGAGGAGAGGAGGAGAGGAGAGAGAGGAGGAGAGAGGAGAGGAGGAGGAGGAGAGGAGATAGGAGAGAGAGGAGAGGAGGAGAGGAGAGGGGAGGGAGAGGAGAGGAGAGGAGAGGAGAGAGAGGAGAGGAGAGGAGAGGAGAGAGGAGGGAGGAGAGGAGGAGAGGAGAGAGAGAGAGGAGAGGGAGAGGAGAGGAGAGGAGGAGGGAGAGGAGAGGAGAGGAGAGGAGAGGAGAGGAGAGGAGAGGAGAGAGGAGAGGAGAGGAGAGGAGAGGAGGGAGAGGAGAGGAGGAGGGGAGAGGAGGCTCCCTCCAGAACTAATCAGGGATCAGGGCTGGTTTAAGAGGTTCAGCTTTCATTTGTTTTTAACAAGCTTTTGTGTGAGGATCAGGGCTGCAGAGAAACTTATGGAGATAAAGTCAGATCACAACATTGTTTGTTTTTGGGTTTGGAGCTGTGAGATCAGGGATCTGTTTCAGGAAGGAGGTTCAACAAACGAACTCAGTCACCAAACCAAGAAAAGAAACTGAGTTTCTGGTTTCAGTCTGAGGTTTAGTTGGTAACTCAGAGTTACCGCGACTGTAAGACATCATCACTGGATGGTTACCGGGATTCAACGGCAGGTAAACAGGAGGTCCTCCTACTCTACTGTGTTGAATTAGATTTGATTTTATTGCAGCCACGTGGCTTTATGCAGAAATGTAGATGACTGCAGTGGTGAAAAACACAGTTTAGTGAATGTGTAATTTAAATACAGTCATGGAAAAACATTATTAGACCACCCTTGTTTTCTTCAGTTTCTTGTTCATTTTAATGCCTGGTACAACTAAAGGTACATTTGTTTGGACAAACATAACGATAACCACAAAGATTGCTCATAAGAGTTTAATTTAAGAGCTGATATCTTACCATTTTCCATGGTTTTCTTGATTATAACCTAAATCACTTAAGTTTTTACATCAATAGCTATGGCGTTGTACTGCCAAAAACACTGCTTTTATGCATTCAGTGTTTTCTTTTCTGTCTGTTTTAGTCACATGATGACGTTTAGTGGTACCAGGTATTAAAATGAACAAGAAAGTGAAGAAAAAATGGTGGTCTAATAATGTTTTCATGACTGTATTTAGTAGCAGATTAAATCCTACCAAAGAAAAACCAGTCCAGTACCTCCAGTCACTCTGGGTAATCCTAACGGAGGTTTGCTTCATTCACAGAAGTGGAAGCACTCATAAAATATTATCTTTAATAATTCATGATATCAACTTTTAAATCACGATAAATCCAAAATCCTTCTTTTATGACCCTTGTGGCTACTGAGGAAAAAAAAAAAATAAATAAAAAGAAAAACTGGTATATACAGTGGAGGAAATAAGTATTTGATACTTATTTCCCTCAATGATTTGCAAATTATTTTTTATTTTTCATTTCATGTAATTTTCTCAATTTTTTTCCAATATTCTTTCTATAACTGTTAAAATAAAGTTGCCATAACAATCTGAGACTGTTCATTTATTTCTTAGTATGACAACTGCCAAAATCAGCGGGGGATTATTTCCTCCACTGTATGTATGTGTATAATAAAAATAAAAACGTGTATAGTAAAAATAAAGAAGTGAGGCCCACAGAGAAACCCGGAGTAATCCTGCATCGGACTCAGATGGGCAACTCATCCTGGGACTAAATGGACCCTGTGGACAAGTTCACACGGGCTGATTTATGAACATTAAAAACAATCAACCCAGCGAGCACTGACGACTCAGTACCGCTCACAAAACAAGGATATTTTTAAGAGGTAGTGCTCTCTTTTTTAACTGAGCAGCTGAGAAAAGGAAGAAAGACATGGAGCTACTGAGCATAGATCAGGTAAATAAGGTATTTTGTCCTGGTTTGGGAGAAAAACAGAGGGACAGGTGAGTTTTAGTCAGAGTCAGACTGGAAACAATGTAAAGAGGACGGTGCTGCCCAGTATCATGCATACAGGGAAGAGGACAGGTTTGGAGACACAGTCTTGTCCATCTTTGACAACCTCGTCAGTATTTTCACCAGGATTAGTACGATACCAGCCTCCACCTTACTGGGAGCATTTGCTTTGATTATAAAACTGCAGAGATTCAGCAACGGTGCTGAGTTCATCCCTTAAATTACTCACATTGCCGCCACCGGGTACATGTCTCACATTGTCTTTGGAGCCACACTTAGACTGGACATTACTCAAGTCCAACTTCTGCTCAAGTATTTTAACCTGGAAAAGTGCACAGATGAGGGCAAGAGAGCGTTACTGTCTGAGTCAGCGAGAGCAGCCAGGCTGCAGGTGAAGACTGAGACACAACTGCAACGACAGGAAATCAGACGTGTGTTTAAAACTACACCAGTTCAGTAAAGTGAACCAGTGACTTGAACATCTCCAGGACTTGTGCCACTGACAGATTCAAACCATTTAAATGAATAACAAATGGAAAGTCGAGCAGCCCCCTCACCTTGCCTCCGCCAGGTGTGTGCTTCAGGTTGTCTTTAGAGCCACAGCGAGCTTGGACGTTGGACAAGTCCAGCTTCTTATCCTGGATTTGGACCTGCGAGGCGCAAGGAAACAAATGAAAGTCTTACGGGATGAAAGTGAGAAGAGCTGCAAGGCAGGATGAGCCCAAAGGGAAGGAAGCAGGGTGTTAAAAGGGGAGAGAGCTAGCGTACATGGACTCTCTACGTTAAAGCTGCCATCTGTAACTTTACACGTCCGTCAGAACCGTTCGAGCTGCCCGAGGAAGCAGACGAGTCCCGTCACACGCTTCCAGGGACTGGCTTTCTGTTTGCTTTCACATGTGCAAGATTCACGTTGGAAAGACTTATTTTATGGCTTTTTGGACCTCTGTGTTTAAATGGGGCGCCAAGTATTTGGTTGCCAATCAAAGTACCGTATTTTCCGGACTATAAGCCGCTACTTTTGTCCCACGCTTTTAAACCATGAGGTTTATACAGAGATGCAGCTTTTCTATGAATTTTTCTTCAGCCCTCAGGGGGCGCTCTAGCAGGAAGTGGAAAAACCAAAAACCAAACCAAGTAGTTAAAGGCTATTCTGTTTTTGTTCAGTAGCCTATGTTGGCTATGCTACTCTACATTCATTCTGTGAGCATCAATACCTGTTATTATTGGACAAACTGATTAATTAATTTGTCCAGTCAGTTTGTTGGTTCCTCAGTGGATTTCAGGGTTCTGAGTGGACCCGCCGCAGAGGTAAGGTTTTAATCACAGATGTGGACCGGACGCAGCGTGGAGCCAGCAGGTCTGTGATCCGGCTCCAAAGTGGATCCAGAACTGAGTGCAAGTGGACTCCGATACGGGTCCATTTCGTGGGTCTGTTCTGGATGTCTTTGCTGTGTGGGGGGGTTTCAGTACACAGGAGGAGGAAAATCAGTTCACGTATACAATAAACACTTATGGTACAAAATCTTTCGATGTAAATATCTTATTTCTCAGCCTGGATTCTGGCGGTTTATAGTCCGGTGCAGCTTATATGTGACAAATATATATTTCGTTTATATTTTAATGGGTGCGGCTTATATTCAGGCGCGGCTTATAGTCCAGAAAATACAGTAAACTAAATAAACAAAAACCACATGACTGGTGGTGTGGAGAACATCTGCATCTGGAAAACTCCGGTCCTGCCAGTCAGGCAGATCTTCCTCTGACATGAATCAACAAACAGAAGGAGCTAAACGTCTTCTGGTGTCCTGCTCCTGTTCAGGACCGGGCTCCTCACTAGACTCCCCATCCTGTGACCCACAGGACCCAAAAGATCCAAACCCCGAAGCACACCCAGAGAGGGACCTGCCAACGCAGATGGTTCTGATGTTGCAGCTGATCTGTGTGTTAGAATAAATGAAAATGTTACAGATGCCAGCTTTAACGCGTTAAAGGATCATGCACTGTCCAAACTGCATCCTGAGCTTTTTAGTGCAAGAACTCAAAATGTCTTGACTATTGTTTTTAATCCTCTGTTCATGTAATTTAACATCTAAATCACTTACAAGAGAGAATTATTATTATTATTATTATTATTATTCTTAAAATAATGATTATTTTTGACCAAAAGTTGGTTTCAGTTGTCATAACTGCAGAGAAACTCAAGAGTCTGGCGTTGAGTTCATCCCTCAGTTACTCACTTTGCCTCCACCGGGTACATGTTTCACATTGTCTTTGGAGCCACACTTAGACTGCACAGAACTAAAGTCCAACTTCTGATCAAGGATTTGTACCTGGAAGAATAAGAATGTCATCTTTTAGATGGAGAGCGCAGACAGTGGTCAGATACAGGAGCTGCGAAGCTTGAGAGAAACCCATGTGAGGTCGTGCAACTGCATGCAAGCTGAGGTGAAACTGCTCACGGAGCTGCTTTCGTTCTGTCTTTTACCAGGATGAAAATGAACCGAGTCAGGGAAGAAAAAACACCGAACAGCTGGGATGTTTGTTGGCAACTTCCCTCCTTTGAGCTGCCACTCAAACACTAATATAAACTCTTTCCCTTCTCTGGTCTGAAAGCTGAATTCAGCCGATTTCTTTTCATGTACTATTTATTTTGGTCCAAAAATATCACAACACATGATCTTCTCAGTTGCACCTGATAAGTATTTGACATGTGACTGCAAGCACCATAAAATTAGACCAAAGGCTCGCAGTGCTTTTAATGCTATAATAAACCTCTGGAGCGACGCACTCACACGTACACAGAAAGTGCACGAGGACGTTCTAGCGGAGATACAGGAAACATCAAGATGTGTGAGTTTAGCTCCTCCAACCTTCAGGCTGGTTCTGATTGGCTGATTCAAATCTCAGGGGACCCAAAACAGCTCTTGTTTTAATGTTAAAATACCAGTTTCAGATTCATTTGAAGGAATATTTAATTACTTTTAGGGTGTGTTGTGTAGCTCTGGTTACTTCCTGCTACCGTCAGAACCCACCCAACCAGCAATGAAACAACAACGACATCAGCAGCGACCAAACAGTTTTTATGACAGAGGCAGCCAAATGATGACTTAAGTTCTTTAGAGGGAGCTTCTGAGGTAAAAACTGAGTGAGTTCCTTTGTGCTGCTTTAAAGGTTTTTCACTGAACCAGTCCACACTGACGCTCACGTGAAGAAGAAAAGGGCTAAGACATCAGTAATATAACGACATCAGTCTCTCAAGTTGGAGCTTATTGGTTCATCATGAAAATAAAAAAGAAAGATCTACCTTTTAAATGAACTGATAAGTAAGGAAATTTATGTGCTAGAGGTTCTAACAAGGATTCACACTGATAAATGAGTTTACCGCTTTGGTTTTATTCTCTGAGTTTTGGACAGTTTTTTTTTTATAAGCTACTTAGGCTTCAGGTGCAGCAGATGTGCAGTCTGTCACTGATACCGTTAACGTTTCTACAAACACGTTTGCAGCAGCTCGTCTCTCATCCTCAGGCTCAGATATAACGCCGTCTAGTTTGTGGTTACTACAAGAGTTCATTTCATTTTATCGGCCTGTTTTCATTCCCAGAGCATCAGAATACTGACGTTTAATCAGTAGCTGCACAGCGTCTAAATGTCAAGAACTAATAATCTGTCACCACGTGGGGATTTCTGCCTCAACAACATGCAGGTAGAGAAACATGAAACTGAGTATTGAGGAAAGATGATGTTGCATAACCCTAACTCTAACCCTATCCAGTCGTTGACATCAATGATGTCAACGTCCCTTAAACTATCAATATGGGGAAAAACATTCCCTTTAGAGCTTGATACACAGTTAATAATATTATTATTATACCCCAGACAGAGAAAATCCTGACAGGTATGCAGTTTACAAGAATGTACCAAGCACCGTTTAGTTACCAGACTACCATGTTAAGTAGGTGAGTTAATGCTTCCAGCTTTAATTGGTTCTTAAACGAAGTACGGGTTTGTGTTTCTAGAAAATCTCTGAATCTGACTGTTGAGGCTCAAATGAGCCAATGAGATTAGGCCTCCTTCCAGCGCTGCTCCAGAAGTGTTTGCCTGCGTACGTAATAAAACTCTTATCTGCAAACTGCAGCCAAGCCTCAAGGACTTCATGTTTCATGGCCTGATATGTATTTCAGACGATGTCCCCTGCAGACGGTACGCTCTCAGCACGGGTGATGAACTCCCAGGACCGGACACTAAACCTCCAAACGTATGTGTTTAGCTGCAGCTGATCGCTAGTGTGGCGTCCAGTGATAGCTCATTACACGGTGAAAGCTCGGAGCTCTCTCCGGGTGCAGAGGAGCTAATTATCTCTCTGGACCGATGCCTCGTTTCCACGCAGCTCCATGCAAGTCAAGTGGAAGTCCATTTATCCCACAGGGAGTCTCCATGTTCTCAGAAATATGCATGAGGCTCCTCCTTCAACTTTTTCATGGTCCCAAATTTCCCCAAAGTACATTGAAAAGACAGATATTTCTGGCTGATAGTAGTGATCATTACTGCATTCAAATATTTTCAAAAAGTCGTCTTGCACGATTCTTTGCCATAAGATTCTTCAAAACTGGTCTTAACATGCTTCTCCCCTTTGACATATCGGTCCTGTTCCATGAAAGTAAACTGAAAATAATCAATAGATTGTGGCTGCAGTGAAGTTTAGGTCCATTTCCTTTAATTTGAACAGTCAGTAACAAAGTTCATAAATCAGCCTGACTCATAACACGTCTATGTGGAAACCAAGCTCAGGATCAGAGCAGAGACCAGGACCAGGACCAGGACCAGGACCAGGACCAGGACCAGGACCAGGACCAGGCCAGGACCAGGACCAGGACCAGGACCAGGACCAGGACCAGGACCAGACCAGGACCAGGACCAGGACCAGGACCAGGACCAGGACCAGGACCAGGGACCAGGGCCAGGACCAGGACCAGGACCAGGACCAGGACCAGGGCCACCAGGACCAGGACCAGGACCAGGACCAGGACCAGGACCAGGACCAGGACCAGGACCAGGACCAGGACCAGGACCAGGACGGACCAGACCAGGACCAGGACCAGGACCAGGACCAGGACCAGGACCAGGGCCAGGGCCAGGACCAGGACCAGGACCAGGGCCAGGACCAGGGCCAGGACAGACCAGGACCAGGACCAGGACCAGGACCAGGACCAGGACCAGGACCAGGACCAGGACCAGGACCAGGACCAGGACCAGGACCAGGACCAGGACCAGGACCAGGACCAGGACCAGGACCAGGACCAGGACCAGGACCAGACCAGACCAGGACCAGACAGGGCCAGGACCAGGACCAGGACCAGGACCAGGACCAGGACCAGGACCAGGACCAGGACCAGGACCAGGACCAGGACCAGGACCAGGACCAGGACCAGACCAGGACCAGGACCAGGACAGACCAGGACCAGGACCAGACCCAGGACCAGGACCAGGACCAGGACCAGGACCAGGACCAGGGACCAGGGACCAGGACCAGGACCAGGGCCAGGGCCAGGGCCAGGACAGGACAGGACCAGGAGGGCCAGGACCAGGACCAGGACCAGGACAGGAGACAGGACCAGGACCAGGACCAGGACCAGGGACCAGGCCAGGGACCAGGACCAGGACCAGGACCAGGACCAGGACCAGGACCAGGACCAGGACCAGGACCAGGGACCAGGGCCAGGACCAGGACCAGGACCAGGACCAGGACCAGGACCAGGGCCAGGACCAGGACCAGGACCAGGACCAGACCAGGACCAGGACCAGGACCAGGGACCAGGACCAGGACCAGGACCAGGACCAGGACCAGGACCAGGACCAGGACCAGGACCAGGACCAGGACCAGGACCAGGACCCAGGACCAGGACCACCAGGACCAGGGACCAGGACCATGGACCAGGACAGGACCAGGACCAGGACAGGGACAGGAAGACCACAGGACCAGGACCAGGACCAGGTGTAAACCTGCCAGCTCTGTAGTGCTTACAGTGACACAAAGGAACTTTTTTTTTTTTTTTTTTACCTCAGAGGCTCCCCCTACAGGTGTGGAGGTGAAGTCACTGTTTGCTCTCTTGCTTGGTCACTCTCTCTCAGTTTCTCTTCCATCATTAATTTCTTTGTGTCTTCAATACTTCTACTGTAGCTCTGTGACCTAGTTTCATCTCACGTCGATCGTTGACTATTGTTGTTGATGTGTGACATACAGTGATCCCATATTTTTTGCGGTTAATGGGGATCAAAATCAAAATCCGCGAAGAGGAGCCGGAGCCCCCCCCCCGAGCCTAAATAATGTGTTTAAAATATGTTTTAAAACCCCAAAAAAGTAGTGAGGCACTACAGCAAAACAAGACAAAGGCTCAACAGTGGTCTTTCTGTTTCCTTCACAGCCTCTGGTCTCTGAACCGTAGTAAAGAAACCGCTGGTATTGTGCTATTTTTGGCTCATAATTAGCAGCTAACACGCTAACAACAACAAAACAAACAGTCCGGTTTTCTCTGCATGGAACGGGAACTTTATTCTGGTACTGCAGGAACTTGTAACATCACACAGGTTGTATTGTTGGGCTCCTGTCAGTTAACAGAGAATGTAAATCTATACACGCTGGGCTGCTGTTGATGCTCACTACACTTTTCATCTAACCCCGTTTTCATTCTGCCGTCCCACGACACACACACTACATTACCCATAAGGCCACACCATTACCCATAAGGGCACCTTCTTAAAGGGGCCAGGCTGGCTCACAACATTTCTTCACTGTGAGAGAACATGCACAACATCCTGTGATGTTTCCGCAATTTTAAAAATGTTTTAAAATTATATTATATATTTCTGAAAAAATCTGGGAAGCACTAAAACCGCGGTACTCAAACCACGAAGTGGCAAGGGATCACTGTAGTGCTTTAAAGCCACAGGTATCCCTCGCCAATTCGTGCTTAAGTTCCGCGGTTTTAGTTATTCGCTGATTTTTTTTCATAAATATGTAATATAAAAAAGAAATCAAGAAAAAATCACGGAAACATCACAGGATGTTGTGCGCGTTCTCTCGCAGCAAAGAAATGTTGTGAGCCAGTCTGGCCCCTTTAAGAAGGTGGCCTTATGGGTAATGTAGTGTGTGTGTCGTGGGACGGCAGTTTACTACGGTTCAGAGACCAGAGGCTGTGAAGGTAACAGAAACACCACAGTTGAGCCTTTGTCTTGTTTCGCTGCAGTGTCTCGCTACTTTTTTGCAGTTTTTAAACATATTTTAAACACATTATTGAGGTTCGGGGGGCTCCGGCTCCTGTTCGCGGGTTTTGATTCTCGCGGGGGGGCGATGGTCCCCATTAACCGTGAAAAATAAGGGATCACTGTATATCCAGTTGCTGTGAGAGATGACCAGTATGGGGGTCCAGAGATACAGAGAGACACATAAAACATCCAAAAAGTAACAAGTTATTCCTTCAACTGAAACTGAAATTGATAAAAGATTGGCCTCACTTGACTGTATTTTTTTTAAATATGGTATCAGCTTCCCTGGAAGCTCAGCTGCTAAAAGGTTCCCACTTGGTGCAGTCTAACGTGGAAAACCAAAAGAGAAGCGGTGTGTGCGGTCAGGGTCCGGTTACCTTTCCTCCTCCAGGCTGGTGTTTCATGTTCTCCGTGGAGCCGATCTTGGACCTGACGTTCTTCAGGTCCGGCATCGGCGCTGCAGAGAGAGGAGCCGGCGAGCGGCTCTTCAGGGAGCCCGGAGACTTCGGAGAGGAGCGCACAACCGCAATCTTCTTCACTTTGTTGGCCTCGGCCGCAGAAAGGGCCTGGCTCGCGGGCGATTTGGGAGTACCGGGGCTGCTCTGTCCACTCTGGGCATCTTCAGCAATCAGACGGGTAACAGGGATGTTAGGGTTTGGGGAATAAAGGAGACATGATAAACGCTAAAAATGTAAGCAAACTAGCTGCTCCGCTGGATGAAAGCTGACTAAGTTGATCCGCTGGATCAGACGGCAGCACTGTGGCCATGCGAGGCTGGAAGCGACCTCTAACCTGCTTTTTCTATCTTTTACCTTTTTCTGTTTTGGGGGTGGGGGGTTTCCTGGCACTAGCTGTATCACAAAAATATGACACGTCATGAGAAATCTTAGTGACTAACCACTAACATAAAGAGAGAAAGTCAAATAAACACGTGGGGGGGTCAGCCCGGGGTCGTACCTGGTTGAGCTGCAGGTTTGGCAGAAGTTTTGGCTCCTTGGGTTTGAGACTTTGCAGCGGCGACACTCTGGAAACGAGCAGTTCAGCTTTTAGTACAGATTTAGTAGAGATGTGACTGTAGCAGTGGGAACGGATAATGGATAGAGCGTTAAATTAAAAGAAAAAAACAAAAGCAACCAGCCATGAGGGCTCTGAGAGACGGAGCATTATTCCATCCATCCTCTCAGGCACCTGGACTCAGGTCTCAAACCCGGTCAGACCCGTACTTACTCCAGCCTGCCGAGGCCTCAGGCTGCTGGTTTTAATGGGGATGGAGCTGTGGCCGTTTCGGGAAGCGTGTGTTTTGTTGCCCTTGGTGATAACAGATGGTCTTTTAAGGGAGGAGGTTGGTGGAGTGGCAGTTTGAGTCTTTACCATGAAGAGAAAAAAAAATGAATGAAAAACAAAAGCTCGAATGAAATCAAACATAAAACAGAAGAATGACTTAACAAATGAAAGATGGTGAAAAGAAATGACCTTAATGCATGAATAAAACGTTAATGGATCATTCTGGTGCATTACAACTCTGCTTATTGACTCATTAAAACTGATCTGTCATTTATAAAAAAAAAAAAGATGTAGCAGCAGAAAAACTTGCAGTGAGTTTGATGAGAAGATCAAGAAGCACAAGTTCTAAACTACTGAATAATGAATAAAACATGAATTTTCTGGTTTGTGGGTATTTCTATGTGGAGACCCAACAGCTGTCTCCTCCAGCTGCAGCCAGGCTGCTGGGTCACCATCTCTCTTCACAAACCAGCCCTTTATCAGAGACAAGCTTTTATTCCTGATTCTCAGTGGTATTCGTACGACTACAAGGACTTATTATGACCCCTCAAATCCACATCTGCAATGACGTATATAAACGTTCATAAGTGAGTCAACCAAAAGATACTGAAATGACAGGAAATGTTGTAACAAACAAAGTGAACACACAATTTAGCATAAGTCTTTCTCAAAACTAACCTCCTCGCTCAGTTCTATCCTTTAACTCAACTTTTGTAATTACAAGAACGTATTCTTTAAAACTGGGTGAGAAATTAGCAGTAAATTACCCCTTCCACAACGATCTTTCCATCCATCCAAAAAGAAACATTTCCTCGCATTGAACGCTGTGAGAAATAATTTTATATACAAACTGTTTCTCTGTTTCTCTCACCGGTTGAAACCGGCTGTTACTGGTCGTGTAAACTTCTGGTTTTGAAGCGATAACGTAAACTCCCACCAGCGTTGCCAGGTGTACGATAATTACCGTATTTGTACGATAATGTGGCCCTCTGTACCATCAATAAGTCCAAAAAAAAAGGCCAAATGTACGATAATTTGACTATTTTGACTATTAGTTTTTTTGGGGGGTTTTTTTGTGAACCCTGAAGGCATCTTCCCATGTGACATGTTTCCAGCCAATCATGCTTTCCTGAGCGTGAGATACGAGTGTTTGTCTCAGAACAACTAGCATGATCGGCTGAATGGGCCAGTTGGTCAACTTCGCCCGATATTTAAAGGTGGTGTAGGTGTTGTTTGAAAAACGGTTCCATCAATCCAAGTCAAGTTAGATTTTGAAAATATACACTCCCTCCCTCCTCCCAAAGGCTCCGCCTCCTCCTCTTCAGCCCAGCCCTCGAAACCACGCCTTCACACGATTCACGACTACATGAACCGCAGGGAGGGAGGGAGGGGTGGGTGGGAGTGCATTGATATTTGATGGACGTATTAGGCAGCCAATAAATGTAAAGATGATCAGTACATTGATTGGTCAGAGTTTTTCTTTGATTATACCCTCTAGACTGGACCAAACGTTTAGTTTTTTTTGCAAACATTTTATTTCAGTGGGTGCAATGGGAATGTGAAAAGGTTTTCAGGCAATATTGTAAAAAGTGCTGCAAAAAAAGATCACCCACCCCACCTTTAACACTAGAGTGATTAAATTTGACTAGAGCGCATCATTGGGCTTGTTATTTTGGTTATGATAGATGTACGATAATTTCCCTCAAAATACGATCATTTTGAGTCTCTGGTACGATAATCCTACACTTCCCACCTGGAAACGCTGACTCCCACTGACTAAGGAGGCACCAGTTGAGCAAAGAAGGGAAGAATATCGACGTGCTGAACGTCGCGTACGGCTTCAATTCAATTCAAATTTATTTTATTTGTATAGTGTCTCTTACAAGGTCAATTGTCTCTAGGTGCTTTACAGAGACCCAGAGCTTCAGGCTACGTTCCCGTCGGGTTGGCGAGAAACGGACCGACTCTGACCGAGAGACCAGCGGTGATCCAGTCTGCTTCTACTGGAAGGACTGGAGGAAGCCAGAGGAGGAAAGACGCGTGTCTGCAAAGAGCTGAGGAGTCCTGCCTCCTTCCAGCTGCTAGTCCAGAGCAGTCAGTACATCTGGATGTTCCCACAGACTGAACAGGACTCAGTCACTCATTCATTCATTCATTCATTCACTCAGTCACTCATTCATTCATTCATTCATTCACTCAATCATTCATTCATTCACTCAGTCACTCATTCATTCATTCATTCATTCATCATTCATTCATTCATTCACTTCATTCATTCATTCATTCATTCATTCATTCATTCATTCATTCATTCAGTCATTCATTCATTCATTCATTCATTCATTCATTCATTCATTCATTCATTCATTCATTCATTCAGTCATTCATTCATTCATTCATTCATTCACTCATTCATTCTTCATTCATTCACTCAGTCACTCATTCATTCATTCATTCATTCATTCACTCATTCATTCATTCATTCATTCATTCACTTCAGTCACTCATTCATTCATTCATTCATTCACTCATTCATTCATCATTCATTCATTCATTCATTCATTCATTCACTCAATCATTCATTCATTCATTCATTCACTCAGTCACTCATTCATTCATTCATTCATTCATTCATCATTCATTCATTCATTCATTCATTCATTCATTCATTCATTCATTCATTCACTCAGTCATTCATTCATTCATTCATTCATTCATTCATTCATTCATTCATTCATTCATTCATTCATCATCATCATTCATTCATTCATTCATTCATTCATCAATCATTCATTCATTCATTCATTCATTCATCAGTCATTCATCATTCATTCATCATTCATCATTCATTCATCATTCATCATCATTCATTCATTCATTCATTCATCACATCATCATTCATTCATTCATTCATTCATTCATCACATTCATTCATTCATTCATCATTCATTCATTCAGTTCATTCATTCATTCATTCATTCATTCATTCATTCATTCATTCATTCAGTTACTCATTTCATTCATTCATTCATTCATTCATTCAGTCACTCATTCATTCATTCATTCATTCATTCATTCATTCATTCATTCATCATCATTCAGTCATTCATTCATTCATCAGCATTCATTCATCATTCATTCATTCATTCATTCATTTCATTCATCAGTCATCATTCATTCATTCATTCATTCATTCATTCATTCATCATTCATTCATTCATTCACTCATCATTCATTTCATTCATTCAGTCATTCATTCATTCATTCATCACATTCATTCATTCATTCATTCATTCATTCATTCATCATTCATTCATTCATTCATTCATTCATTCATTCATTCCTTCGTTCGTTTCATATGCAGCAGAATTAACTGACACACAGTCACAAATCAAACAGCGTAGTTGTGGAATAATAATATGTCACTCTGACCAACGTTTAATTCACTAAAAGAAATACTTGTCAAAAACAGAAGATTTTTTTTTTCCTTCTAGTCTTTCTTTGTTGGTGTTGTAAAACCTCTCTGGTCTGGATTTTAACTGAATCTGTTGATCAAACGGACTGATGCAGATTAATGATCTTATTTCCTGGATGTCAAGTAGCCGCTTTGTTAAAAAACTTAAAAATGGATGTTAGATTTAGAGGAGAGGTGGTGGCTGACTCTGGACTCTTCCTGGACTGAGGGGTTTGAGTCCTGATACATTTTGTTTGTTTGTTTGTTTGTTTTTTGATTAGTTGTGGTTTAGTTTTTTTTTCCAGCACTGTTTGATTTGGGCTCCAAAGCTGCTAAAGATCATTATTTATGCTTCAACAATAAATCTATTCAGCCAAAAGGGTCAACAGAAATCAATCATCAAAAGTTCATTTGACGACTGCAGGTTAAACGAAGGTCAGTTAATATCAGAGTCTCATTTTCCATTTTATCTTCAAAGTTGTGTGAATAATATGGCTTAATGAGCCAAAAAAAAAAAAAAAGGAAAAGTCTGTGCACAAATGCTGTGTTTCCAGCAAGATTTCAATAATAATTCACATTTGCCTTCATGTTGTTTGAGGTGCTCTGTTTACAGAACTGGAGCCAAAATATAAGTTTTAATAAACCAGAATCATCCATTAACAATCTGAAGATGACACACACACACACCGGTCACGTACCTTCTCCCCAGCATCCGATGCTTGAGCTAGAGACAGAAAACAGAAGCAACTTTTAGCTTATGAGTCATTTCCTTAAGTTTAGCACCTATAATTTCTTTGGTCTACATCCACCCAGGTGCAGTAAGTTAACTCTTTTGCTTCCAAGCGTGTGACTAAATTCATTCTCATGGCAAGAACAAACAGAGAGAGAAACACAAACAGAAAGTGAATGATTCATGTTGGGTTTGCAGCATGCACTTAATGCCCACCGAAAAACATGTGCAAAACCAGAACGTGGCTTTTTCAGGCTGCATGACCAGCAGAGTGAGCAGAGATGAAGGAATGAACACAAGAAAAAAGCTAAAGTGGGGGAGGACAACAGGCTTCTCCTCGGCTCAACGTCAACGTCCATGGAAATAATTCGGAGTAAGAGTGCTGCATAACAGAGAGGCAGAAGCTGCTCGGAAAATCAAAGAAGTGGAAGGAGTTAACTGAGGAGGGCTGGTTCTGAACTGGTGAACATGAGAGCAAACAGACCTTTGAAAACAGCAACTGGCACCAAAGACTTTCTGGCTGCAGAGGTCTGGGAGGGTGTTTTCTGGAGCTCAGCGGTGCCGGTGGTCTGAGCCACACTGCTCCTCATCTCTGACTCATTACAAATGCCAGGCTTTGAATAGCCGGCCCTGTGCAACCATGAGTCACCGCTGTTTTCAGCCCCCGGGTCACATGGCAGTCTGTTAGAGAGGGGTTCCTTATCAGAAGGGTTCCTGCTGATGTTTTCTGGGTCTTCTGAATCTGGATGAAAGTCAGATTGTGACAGACTCTGAGGAGCTTGCAGTGTTTCTGACGTGATTCCTTTGCTTCTAGAGTCACAAGACAAAGCGTCCCCATCCGTAGCCTCTCCTTCGTTTATTTGCTCAGAGATGATCTCCCCGGCCTGGCTGACCCACAAGTTCCTGTCTCCGATGGATGTCAGGTCTTCCAAAGCCGTGCTGCGGACCAGAGATGTCCCAGAGGGGTCGCTCAGTTCTGCCAGGCATTCGGATGCATCGAGGCTGATGGCCCTCTGAGCTTCGACGGCTCCGGTCCACTCAGAGGTCCCGCCGCTGGTCTCCATGTCCCGTCTCAGCTCTGGCCTGCAGCTGAGGTCTTCAGAGGCCCACTGGGAGTCGCTCAGCCTCTTCCCACACTCTCCCTCCGCCTCGTCCCCCGGGTCCTGGGAGCAGGAAGCTCCCACCGAGTCAACATCACTCCCAGCAGCTCCCAGCTCAGCACTGTGGACTCCAGCAGCACGCCTCACTGATTTGTTTGAAAAGCACATTAAGGATGAAAATTCACGGCACTTGTTTTCCTCCCCAGTGCAACAGAAAT
This sequence comes from Hirundichthys speculiger, assembly GCA_018398805.1. Classification (NCBI taxonomy): domain Eukaryota; kingdom Metazoa; phylum Chordata; class Actinopteri; order Beloniformes; family Exocoetidae; genus Hirundichthys; species Hirundichthys speculiger. The sequence goes on along the minus strand of JAGFBZ010000492.1, from coordinate 3,416,124 downwards.
AGAGGTGAGGATGTCAATGAGGAAAGCAAGACACCAGAAACTGAGAGAAACTGAGAGTGATCGATGAGTTCAGATAAAACCAAAGTCACATGAACATAGACAGTAATAGATGACACTCCAGTGACAGATGGGATGATGCATTGCAGTGAAAATGATGAAGAGACTGTGTTGCTGGGATTTTTTTCCCTTTTTTTGGGAGGGTAAAAATAAAAATACAGTTCATGAACTAATTCTAGCCGTGCAAAATTTATATATATATATATATATATATATATATATATATATATATATATATATATATATATATATATATATATATATATATATATATAATGACAAATATTAACACTCTTTTTGGTCTGTTTTTTTTTGGACTTCACCTACTTAAACATGAAATATTTCATCCTGAACTCAGTACGTTTACTCTGTTGTTGGCCTGGTTTTTCTTTTTATTTTGTTGTTTTGCTTTTTTTTTTTTTTTTTTTTTTTTTTTTATAAACCATCAATAGCTGCCACGTTAGGAGCAGCACAGAGCCATACAATTAACTGCATGAAAGTACTACTTTAAGTTATTTGGATTGTTCTGTGTTACCGGAATAATGAAGCAGCATCGCTCCTGAAGGTTACCAGGCATATTCTGCTTATTTACATGTTTGTTTTAAAGGCTGAAACGCGGGGACACTGAGGGCCTGATCTTCCGCCAGATCTGCTAAAGCCGCTATTAAGAGATAGCGAGTTGCGGGTGGTCAGACCACCGGCTACACGCAACCCTAAACCCGCGATCGCAAGCTCCCGACTTTGTGAAAACGGCAAAAGACACGCCCATTGCCACACCTACAATGTGAGTAAGGGAGTCGGCATAATGGCTAGCGGCTTTAGGGAAGCGGAAGATTGCATTAGCAGTTAGCGGAGGTTCCTAAACCCGCAATTAGCGGGTAGCGGCTAGTGTTAACGGGTAAGGGGAAGTGTACGATCGGGCCTGAGCCTCTGGCCCCAATAATCACACCTGCTGTGTCTGGTTGTTTCCAAACATCAGTCTGCGTCAGAGGCTCTGAAATTCAAAACTTCAGAGACACTTCACTCAGAATAAAGTCTGCAAACAGGTCTGGCGTCAGTCATTTATCCAGGAAGATCAAAAAGATCTGTTAAAGTTAAAGATCATAATAGCATTTTTGTGGTCTAACATTGTGAAACGTTTTTTCTGTCTTCCCTGTCGTATCAGTAAAAATGATCTCTCCTTTAAATCACAGCAACCACATGCTGAAACTAGAAATGTTGAAGAACAAAACAGAAACTAGAAGATGGAATAACATTAATAATAAATAAGATTGAAAATAATTGAAATCTTTTTTGGGGGGCTTTTTGTTTATCAATGTGTCATTTCTTTATACTGATTATATTTGAGTTATTGGATGATTTCAGGACAATAATACAAAACACCTCTTATAATATTTGCTCCATGCTGCAACATCCCTGACAGCAGAAGAGCTCAGTCCCCAGGGTCATATTTTTTCTGTCAGCCCGGACTCATAAGTTCATTCATATCATCATCTCCTGCGGTAAGTAAACAGAGTGGAAGTGCGATCAATAAACCATGCAACAGCCTACCTGTTGAAGCTGCTGCTCCTGCTGCTGCGAGAGCACGATGAGGTGGATGGAAAAGACACAAGAGCTTCATCAGTGATGAGTTTCTCTCATACATGACCAGACTAATGCGGCCAGAAATCAATGAGAGCCCGCACACAGCACATCCTCAGTCAATGCAATGAGCCAAAAGCAAACAGCAGTTAAATAAATACATCATCCAGAAGCGCAAAGGTAGATATGTGAATGCACCGGGCAGCCAGGTGTCCACCGTTTTTATATAAGTCTCACATCTGCTTGAGATCAGGCTGCAGCGTCAGAGCATGAGCATGAAAAAAGAAGAGCAAAGAGCAAAGCCAAAGTGAAAAAAAGGGAATAATATAAAAAAAAATAAAACTAGTTTCCCTTTTATGAAGCTGGAAGAAAGAGAAAGTAAGCTTTATTTACAGTCAGGTCACAGAGGAGCAGCTGGAGGCTCAGGTTATAACATTCAGGACACTCTGAAAAATGCACTTACTAGCTTTTCTCTTGATAAAGAGAAAGTTAAAATCATTCAAATGAATACAATCCTCACATTTTTACACTCGAGATGACAGGCTGTATCCTGACCTTTGACCCATTAGAGCTGGGAAAGACTCCAGAAGACCCCCATGAGCCTGGATATGACTGACGCAGGTGTACGTGATGGAGGGATGGATATTTGTACACTAATCATCTTTCTCAGCCACAACAAGCACATCCCTGGCTGCGTGAAAGGTTCCCAAAGTCCAGTCACATGCTCCTTAAACATTCACGTTTTATTTGCTTTACTACGATTGAAACGTCAAAATGACAAGTTTCACATTTCTTAGATTCATCGCAGAATCCAGATGACTAAAGGATTAGAAATAATCCCGCACAAGCAGCTGCTGTGTGACAGCACAGACATGTTTTCCTTTCATTCAACAGGAAAATCAAGCACAACGTTTTCAATAGTAGCACAGAGATTACGTTCCTGAACAATACAACAATGAGTGCACCTAGGGGTGCACGATGACTATCAATACCAGGAAATTATGACGTCATTCCGATAAGTCCGATATCACGACGAATAGCCCCGATAACATTTATATTTCTGTCAACACAGCAGTGTCTCGCTCCCTCTGAGCCTTGAATGACCAGCAGTGAATGTTATGTTCAAGTGACGTCGGCATAATCAGAAAAACAATTACTCAATCAGGAAAATCAAGAATACCCCCTCATGCCAGAAAACAACTAGTTAACTTGGTCATAATTTTAGTAGTTGTTGACTTTAATTGATATTTGTAGTATTTTCCCTCATGTTACACATAAAAAAAGAAAAAAATAGAAAAGACCGAAAGAACAACTAGCAAACGAGGGAACGTGTGAATTTACATTACACCTTGAATGCAGCCTGCAGCACAGCGCTGATCACAACAAACATGGGGCGACAATGGTTTGAAACTTTGTTAAAGTTTCAGAAGAAGATAGTTTGGTGGTTATTTGTGACAAATCCTCCGAGTGAATTCTACGAGGAGGGAAGCACAAGCTTTAATACGTAAAACCTGATCAGCCACCTACAACATAACAATCACTTCCATGGAGTTTTGAAATCACGCTAACGTGAGCTAATGCTAACGTGCACAGGCCAGCATCTAGTCTCCCTTCCCCTCTCCCTCATTCCTCTCATCTAAAGCTTCCATGAGATAAAAAAAAAATCACTGAATCTCATTTACTTTAATTAAAGGTATTAATTTAAATGGAACCACAAGCCAAAATACTTTTAAATGTAAATCTTTTCCAGTTTGTAATTCTGATGCATGTATTTCCATTAGTTCAAGGAGCCTTTATTTTTTATATCAGTCAGTAATGAACCTTATTTAAGTTAATGTGAGATATCAAATAGGTTTGTTTGATAGCTTTAAAAAAAAACGTTTGAGAGGCTTGCCAATAGTTTATCATTGGAAAAAATAAATATCTGTTCATTTAAAGAGTCAAAACTATTTTTGGTTTAGTTCATAGTATTGATATAATGATCTTAGGTATATGTGTGTGTTATCGGTTATCAGTTATCAGTATCGGCCTTTAGGAGCTGAAAGTTATCAGTTATCTGTATCGGTTTTAAAAAACAGTTATCATGCATCCCTAAGTGCACCTTTAATTATTAACCCTTATATTATGTTTAAACCAGCCTTCATGACGTATTCAGTGTGTTATTGGTGGAGGCCAGGATGGACTTTAGCTTTGTACTCTGTAAAAGTCTTTGCCTGAGATTACAACAAATAAACTGAACTGAAGATGGAAATATTTTGTCACATTTTCATAACGCATCACATATCAGAGCTCAAACAATAAGATGGGGGGGGGGGGTAAGGAAGAATTTAATTTAATCAGCTACTTTTTGACAAAGTACACACATAAACAAACATGAGAGGGTGAAAACCTTGAAGAGGATTATCACAAACATTGATCAGACACTGAAGGGACTCACTGAGTGGATTTTGTTTGATTGGCAGGAAGACCCAAAGGACCGACTCCAGAGACTGGACCACAACAAGTTGATCCACCTGCAGCTCCTTGAATCCCACCATTCAAGAGAGAAACTTTTTCACCATAAATGGCTGCATTTAGCATCCTCCTAGTCTTGCTGACCGCTCAAAGCACTTCTTTTCTATTCAGTCTGTGCAGTGCTCCTTTGTTTCTATCATGTACCCAGTAACACATTAATGAATACACTGGAGCAACGCAGGCTCTGCGTATTCAAAAATCATGATCACAGGACGACCTCAGCGTCAACATTATCGAAAATAGTGTCTCAAATTGACTTTAGATAAAGAGATGAAATTTTAGCGTACATGGAAAAACGTGCGATCAGCTGACCATCAAAATGGTCCATATCCAGACTTCTAATGAGAGCAGATGAAAGCTGCTAGTCAGTTAACGAAAACAGACGCCTGCAGTTTAAAGTTCTGACTTCAAACTCACAACAGCCCAACTCAACTCAGGCACTTTACACAGCAGGCAAACAGGTTCACTGCAGTCCAGTTCATTACAACTGAATCCAGTTCAAAGTTCTGTAATGCCGGTCCATAAAGAGCCGCCGAGCTCAGGAACCCAGCAGAGTCTTCACTTTGGTTCAGGGTCCCATCCTCAGCATGAAGGAGCAACAACTGCCTATTAGCAGAAAAAGACTGCAAGCGGAGTCAGGTTTGTGAAGGATGGGAACATGAAACAAACATGAAGGGATCACTCCAGGTACACCTTTTGATACCTCAGTGTCAGTTCTTCTCATCATAGTGAAGCAGAACTCACCAAGTGTTGGGTCGTTCACAGAGAACTCGAGAACTAAGGAGCTCGCTCCAAACCAGAGGCGTCAAACTCCAGGCCTGCACGTCTTAGATGTTTCTGAGATGTTTCCCTGCTTCAGTGCACGTGATTCAGATAAATGATTCACCATCAGCTCGTCAGCCAGGTCTGTTAACGACCCGTTCATTTAAACTGGACCGGACTGGGGTTTGACACCCCTGGTTTAGACCATCGTCTGACCCGACTGATGTCATGTTGTTGCATAGCTGTACCTGGTATGAGGTTTATGAGGCTCAGACACACTGGCACCATTTACTTCAGTCACTCTGATCAAAACAAAGCCGGTGCAGAGTTTCTATCACTGTTGACCAAAAAGATGCTTTACACTGAAACGTGAACAACTGCTCTCATCTAACAGAGGGGTTTAGAAACACAGCCTGTCTCTAACACACACCTGCTTCAAAATACAGGCCCGTCACACGGTGCAGCCAGTCAAGCTTTAGCTGGGACTGAACAGCGGTAAGACAAATCTGACCATCTTCCCTCATCTGAGCAGATATGAGGCTGGAATCCATCTCGTTTATTGTAATTCTTAGCAACAAAAGCTAGTAAGTGCATCTCTCTGGAGATCAAACAGAGCTGGGAGAGCAACACAGAAGCACAAGCAGCTGAGCAGAGGCAGACTGGAGGCAGACTGGACGCAGACTGGACGCAGACTGGAGGCAGACTGGAGGCATACCGAGTCGCCCCTTGTCTTCATCGGAGGTGCTCTCTTTGTCTGAGCGCTCCGGCACGACCTCAGCACCTCCTTTCTCTGCAGGACCGTCTGCTGTGGAATAAATGGATGTCAGTCACTTTTTTAATGAGGAGCATTAAATCCTGATCAGTCACCTTTCTCAGGTTTGCTCTGCTCTGTCACCTCACATTTGCTGCTACAAGAGTTTGTCCTCTCAGAGGCAGCTTAAACCCGATGACCCTCCCTCGCTCTTTGCTCCGGACAAGCTGTCACTCTCAGTATTTACGGGCAAAGCATGCTTGACTCTAAGTGAAGAGGAGCTATTGTGGCTCATTCAAACGGCCACAGAGAGCCTCTATTTTCCATCTTAGTCTCTGATCTGGACCTCACGAAGCGGTGATCCTACATGCACGTTCATTGTCTCAACAACACAGAAGAGCATGTTTAAAGTAGGAAAAGCAGAGCTGAAACCAGTCAGCGTTAGAGTTGGGAGGCTCAACTAAAATCAACAGAGAGCAGCATTCCTCTGATTATATATCTGCAACAAAGGAAGGTTACTGCAAAAGAAAAGGGACAAATCAAGTGAGCGCTGAACGTAAGTTAAACCATGCCAAAAGTGAGGGTGAAGCTGCTTTCCAAGCGACGTGACATTCACGGCGTGAGGCGTGTCGGCGGCGTACCGGGCTGCACCTCGTCGTCACAGCGGCCGCTCTCTGCCTGAGAGAGCTCAGACACAGATCTCACCCCGTTTTCACTGGGCGCACCTTCGTCTTCTGTGAATATAAAGCCGTGGTCAAACTAAAGGTCGTCATGAGGAAACCTTACATGCATTTTCTCCAACGTCTCTAGAGTAGAGCTGCGAAGTGGAAGTAAAGACAGTTAAATAAGGAGCATCAGTTAGTCTTGTTTAAATCCTCATTTATAATCTGCTCAGCTCTGTTTAAGGGAACTAAACATATTTATAAGTGAAGGACTGAATGACTTACCACACTGTGCATGAAGCAAACGCCTCACTATTAAAACCCTCTGACAGTATACTGAGAGTGACTTTGATTAATCACACATCCACATCGATGCCCTGCGCTGTAAAACTGCTGCAGGAAGCATACAGGACAGTATCTAAAGGCACTCATCACTATTCATACATTCCTGAAAACAGCAAGTTCAGAATTCACCATCGTTATTAAATATGAATCATGACAGTCTCATGATCTTGTACATGTGAGGCATCTCATAGTTATGAAATGAATAAATGTTTAGATCATAAACTGGAATTAAGAGATATTAGATTAAAATTACGAGACAGTGAATTTTGAGAGTCTTTAAATGTTGCAGTAATGAGATAAAATGAAATTAATGCAAATGGAGACTGATCGGCCACAACGTTATGACCACCCGCTTAATGGAGCCTCTGGATCTGGACTAAGAACATCTGAGGATGTCTGGAGGGTCTGGTTCTAGGAGACGAGCAACACAGCCTTTAGATGCTGCATGCTGCTGGACCACCGTGGGAGAACCATGCTGCCATGTTGGGGGGGTGGGGGGTGGGGGTATGACTGGTGCCAAATGCGAAGACATCATTCCTGTGAATGAGGTTTTCCCTGCAGAAGATGGGCAGCGTTTCCTCACGTCGCCTGTCAGTGGTCATCGTGTTGAGGCCCATCAGTGTAAATGATATTTATGACGTTCTCCCATAAGAAAACGTGGAAAAATCCCTCAAAACCCTGAAGCTTCAAGCACATCAGGTCATGAAGAGTCACGTTGCTGCTATGAGAAGTAAATGATGAAAATCTCTTGAATCTGAGATTCTCATATTCATAGTTGGTGTTTTAATTATGAGAAACTTTCTCAAAGTGATGACATTCAGATCCTGAATTTATCTAAAAGTGAAAAGTGAATTTTTCTTTTGAGAATTCAATCTACCTCAATAAACACAATATTTGGGGGAAAAAAAAACAGACTTCACAGCAAAGAACTGACCAAAACCACCTTTAAACCATCATACAATATGACATTTGACATTTCTTCTAAACTAGCTGCAGCCACACGACTAACCTGTCGCTACAACTACCACTCGGTCCACTCGCCACTTCTCAGCTCAGTGATACTCACTTTGCGTCTCACTGCTGATTAACGTGCAGTTTAGCGCTGCAGACGGACCTGACTCTGTGGGCTGCTTCCTGTTCGCACGTGAGATGATGGGAAGTGGAAATGGGGAGAACGACCGGACTAGTGAGGGCTGTAAACTGGGAAAAGCTAGGCTACGTACTACTTGGCCATTAGGTTTGTCGGGATAAAAAAAAAAAATTAAAAAAAGAAAAAAAATGAGAACAGGTTGCTGACAGACTTTAAATTGAACATTTGGTACAAGATCTGCCCGTACCGTTGTGAATTATCTCACAAGCACAAACAAATAGGGCTGTTTATTCTCTGTATTGAAAACTAGATCTTTTATCGCAGCACTGAAGGCCTGATTGTGGATGAACTGGGAGAAAACAGCGGCCCAGGATGGAGACGGGCCTCATTCTTGGAGGTCTGACCCAGATGCCTGGATAACAGAGCACAGTGCAGCTGCAGTCAGGCCTGTCTTGTCTCCATTACGTAAAGAGAGGTTTGAACAAAGCACGGTTGAAAGTCGGGGGCCCGACCCCCCGTCCCAACCCTGCGCAGCCTGCAGTGACCCCCAGGAGCATGTTTACAGCACAATAACCGGCCTGTGTTCGGGCTGCGGCTGCAACGTGAAGCAGGAGACTTAAAGTTAAATCAGTTAATCAAGTGCATTTAACCAGCAGCATCTGGCTGTCAGCTACCCTCTTAGTTCCTATCAAAGCTCTGAAGGTGGACTTAGTTTTCCTCATGTTTCTTCTTCTTTTTTGGCCTGGTTTCTGTCAAATACACTGATCAAGCAAAACATCATGACCACTGACAGAACTCATCTTGTGATGCTCTGCTGGGAAGACCCAAATCCTGGCATCCACATTCATCCTCTTCTGGCACTTTTTGCAGACTGATTAAAAACTCAGCACGCTAACATTTTTCTCGGTCCAGTGATCCAGTAGTCCTGTGGTTCAGTGGTCCAGTGATCCAGTAGTCCTGTGGTCCAGTGATCCCATGGTCCAGTGGTCCTGTGGTTCTGTGGATCAGTGGTCCCGTGGTCCAGTGGTCCCGTGGTCCAGTAGTTCAGTGGTCCAGTGGTTCAGTTGTCCAGTGGTCCTGTGGTCCAGTAGTTCAGTGGTCCCGTGGTCCAGTGGTCCCATGGTCCAGTAGTTCAGTGGTTCAGCGGTCCAGTGGTCCTGTGGTCCCGTGGTCCAGTGGTCTAGTGGTCCAGTGGTCCCATGGTCCCGTGGTCCCATGGTCCAGTGGTCCAGTGGTTCAGTTGTCCAGTGGTCCTGTGGGCCTATGGTCCAGTGGTTCAGTAGTTCAGTGGTCCAGTGGTCCTGTGGTCCTGTGGTTCAGTGGTCCAGTGGTCCTGTGGGCCTGTGGTCCAGTGGTTCAGTAGTTAAGTGGTCCAGTGGTCCTGTGGTCCAGTAGTTCAGTGTTTCCATGGTCCAGTAGTTCAGTGGTTCAGTGGTTTAGTGGTCCAGTGGTCCAGTGGTCCAGTGGTCCTGTGGGCCTGTATTCCAGTGGTTCAGTAGTCCAGTGGTCCTGTGGGCCTGTGGTCCAGTGATCCAGTAGTCCAGTGGTCCAGTGATCCAGTAGTCCTGTGGTTCAGTGGTCCTGTGGTCCAGTGATTCAGTGGTCCAGTGGTTCAGTGGTCCAGTAGTCCTGTGGTCCAGTGATCCAGTAGTCCAGTGGTCCAGTGATCCAGTAGTCCAGTGGTTCAGTGGTCCTGTGGTCCAGTGATTCAGTGGTCCAGTGGTTCAGTGGTCCAGTAGTCCTGTGGTTCAGTGGTTCAGTAGTCCAGTGATTCAGTGGTCCAGTGGTTCAGTGGTCCAGTAGTCCTGTGGTTCAGTGGTTCCGTGGTTCAGTGGTCCAGTAGTCCCATGGTTCAGTGGTCCAGTGGTTCAGTGGTCCTGTGGTTCAGTGGTCCAGTAGTACTGTGGTTCAGTGGTCCAATGGTTCAGTGGTCCCGTGGTCCAGTGGTACAGTGGTCCAGTGGTTCAGTGGTTCAGTGGTCCCATGGTTCAGTGGTCCCGTGGTTCAGTGGTCCAGTGGTCCAGTGGTCCAGTGGTCCAGTGGTTTAGTGGTATAGTGGTCAAGTAGTCCAGTGGTTCAGTGGTCCAGTGGTCCTGTGGTCCAGTGGTTTAGTGGTCCAGTGGTCCAGTGGTTTAGTGGTTTAGTGGACAAGTAGTCCAGTGGTTCAGTGGTTCAGTGGTCCTGCGGGCCTGTGGTCCAGTGGTTTAGTGGTCCAGTGGTCCAGTGGTTCAGTGGTCCAATGGTCCAATGGTCCAATGGTCCAGTAGTCCTGTGGTTTAGTCGTCCAGTGGTTCAGTGGTCCCGTGGTTCAGTGGTTCAGTAATCCAGTGGTCCAGTGGTTTAGTGGTCTAGTGGTCCAGTGGTCCTGTGGTCCTGTGGTCCAGTAGTCCAGTAGTCCAGTGGTCCAGTGGTCCAGTGGTCCTGTGGTCCAGTGGTCCAATGGTCCAGTGGTTCAGTAGTCCAGTGGTCCTGTGGTGCAGTGGTCTAGTGGTCCTGTTATGCAGTGGTCTAGTGGTCCTGTGGTCCCATGGTCAGTGGTCCCGTGGTTCAGTGGTCCAGTGGTCCAGTGGTCCAGTGGTCCAGTGGTTTAGTGGTCCAGTGGTTCAGTGGTCCAATGGTCCAATGTTCCAATGGTCCAATGGTCCAGTAGTCCTGTGGTTTAGTCGTCCAGTGGTTCAGTGGTCCCGTGGTTCAGTGGTCCAGTGGTCCAGTGGTCCAGTCGTCCAGTAGTCCTGTGGTCCTGTGGTCCAGTAGTCCAGTAGTCCAGTGGTCCAGTGGTCCTGTGGTCCAGTTGTCCAGTGGTCCTGTGGTCCAGTGGTTCAGTGGTCCAATGGTCCAGTGGTTCAGTAGTCCAGTGGTCCAGTGGTGCAGTAGTCCTGTGGTTCAGTGGTTCAGTGGTCCAGTGGTCCAGTAGTCATGTGGTTCAGTGGTCTAGTGGTCCTGTGGTGCAGTGGTCCAGTGGTTCAGTGGTCCAGTGGTCCAGTGGTCCAGTGGTCCAGTGGTTTAGTGGTCCAGTGGTCCAGTGTGTGTGGTCCTGTAGTGTCAGTAGTCCAGTGTCAGTGGTCCTGTGGTCAGTGGTTCAGTGGTCCAGTGGTCAGTGGTCCGTGGTCAGTGGTCCAGTGGTCCAGTGTCCAGTGTCCAGTCCAGTGGTCCAGTGGTCCAGTGGTCGTCAGTGGTCCAGTGGTTCCAGTGTGTCCAGTGGTCCAGTGGTCCTGTGGTGCCAGTGTGGTCCAGTGGTCCAGTGGTCCAGTGGTCCAGTGGTCCAGTAGTCCTGTGGGTCCAGTGGTCCAGTAGGTCCAGTGGTCCAGTGGTCCAGTGGTCCTGTGTCCAGTGGTCCAGTGGTCCAGTGGTCCAGTGGTCCAGTGGTCCTGTGGTGGTCCAGTGTCCAGTGGTCCAGTGTGGTCCTGTGGTCCAGTAGTCCAGTAGTCCAGTGGTCCAGTGGTCCAGTGGTCCAGTGTGTTCCAGTGGTCCAATGGTCCAGTGGTTCAGTAGGTCCAGTGGTCCAGTGGTCCAGTGTCCTGTGGTTTAGTCGTCCAGTGGTTCAGTGGTCCCGTGGTTCAGTGGTCCAGTGGTCCAGTGGTCCAGTCGTCCAGTAGTCCTGTGGTCCTGTGGTCCAGTAGTCCAGTAGTCCAGTGGTCCAGTGGTCCTGTGGTCCAGTGGTCCAGTGGTCCTGTGGTCCAGTGGTCAGTGGTCCAGTGGTCCAGTGGTTCAGTAGTCCAGTGGTCCAGTGGTCCAGTAGTCCTGTGGTTCAGTGGTTCAGTGGTCCAGTGGTCCAGTAGTCATGTGGTTCAGTGGTCTAGTGGTCCTGTGGTGCAGTGGTCCTGTGGTTCAGTGGTCCCGTGGTCCAGTGGTCCCGTGGTCCAGTGGTTTAGTGGTCCAGTGGTCCAGTAGTCCTGTGGTCCTGTGGTCCAGTAGTCCAGTAGTCCAGTGGTCCTGTGGTCCTGTGGTCCAGTAGTCCAGTAGTCCAGTGGTCCAGTGTGTGTCAGTGGTCCAGTAGTCCAGTGGTCCAGTGGTAATGTGGTTCAGTGGTCCAGTGGTCCTGTGGTCCAGTGGGTCCTGTGGTCCTGTGGTCCCTGTGGTCCAGTGGGTCCAGTGGTCCAGTGGTCCAGTGGTCCAGTAGTCCTGTGGTCCAGTGGTCCAGTAGTCCAGTAGTCCAGTGGTCCTGTGGTCCAGTAGTCCAGTAGTCCAGTGGTCCAGTGGTCCAGTAGTCCTGTGGTCCTGTGGTCCAGTAGTCCAGTAGTCCATTGGTCCTGTGGTCCAGTAGTCCAGTAGTCCAGTGGTCCAGTGGTTCAGTGGTCATGTGTTTCAGTGGTCCAATGGTCCAGTGGTTCAGTAGTCCAGTGGTCCAGTGGTCCAGTAGTCCTGTGGTTCAGTGGTCCAGTGGTCCTGTGGTCCAGTGGTCCTGTAGTGCAGTGGTCCAGTGGTCCTGTGGTGCAGTGGTCCTGTGGCCCAGTGGTCCAGTGGTCCAGTGGTCATGTGGTTCAGTGGTTCAGTGGTCCAGTGGTCCAGTAGTCCAGTGGTCCAGTGGTCCAGTGGTCCAGTGGTCCTGTGGCCCAGTGGTCCAGTGGTCCAGTGGTCCAGTGGTCCAGTGGTCCAGTGGTCCAGTGGTCCAGTGGTCCAGTGGTGTGTTCCAGTGGTAGTGGTCCAGTGGTCCAGTGGTCCAGTGGTCCAGTGGTCCAGTGGTCCAGTGGTCCAGTGGTCCAGTGGTCCAGTAGTCCAGTAGTCCTGTGGTTCAGTGGTCCAGTGGTCCTGTGGTCCAGTGGTCCAGTCCAGTGGTCCAGTGTCCTGTGGTCAGTGGTCCAGTGGTGGTCCAGTGTGGTGGTCCAGTGTGGTCCAGTGGTCCTGTGGTCAGTGGTCCAGTGGTCCAGTGGTGGTCCAGTGGTCCAGTGGTCCTGTGGTCCAGTGGTCCAGTGGTCCAGTGGTCCAGTGGTCCAGTGGTCCTGTGGTCCAGTGGTCCTGTGGTCCAGTGGTCCAGTGGTCCAGTGGTCCAGTCCAGTGTGGTGTGGTCCAGTGGTCCAGTGGTCCTGTGGTCCAGTGGTCCAGTAGTCCAGTGTCAGTGGTCCAGTGTGTGTCCATGTGTCAGTCCAGTGGTCCTGTGGTCCTGTGGTCCAGTGTGGTGGTCCAGTGGTCAGTGGTCCAGTGGTCCAGTGGTCCAGTCCTGTGGTCCAGTGGTCCAGTGTCCAGTGTCCAGTGGTCCAGTGGTCCAGTGGTCCAGTGGTCAGTGGTCAGTGGTCCAGTGGTCCAGTGGTCCTGTGGTCCAGTGGTCCTGTGGTGCAGTGGTCCTGTGGTCCAGTGGTCCAGTAGTCCAGTGGTCCTGTGGTCCAGTGGTCCAGTAGTCCAGTAGTCCTGTGGTTCAGTGGTCCAGTAGTCCTGTGGTCCAGTGGTCCAGTGGTCCTGTGGTCCAGTGGTCCAGTGGTCCAGTGGTCCAGTGTGGTCCAGTGGTCCTGTGGTCCAGTGGTCCAGTGGTCCAGTGTCCAGTAGTCCAGTGGTCCTGTGGTCCAGTGGTCCAGTGAGTCCAGTAGTCCAGTCCTGTGGTCCAGTGGTCCAGTGGTCCAGTGGTCCAGTAGTCCAGTAGTCCTGTGGTTCAGTGGTCCAGTGGTCCAGTGTCCTGTGGTCCAGTGGTCCTGTGGTTCAGTGGTCCAGTGGTCCTGTGGTCCTGTGGTCAGTGGTCCAGTGGTCCTGTGGTCCAGTGGTCCAGTGTCGTGGTCCAGTGGTCCAGTGGTCCAGTGGTCCAGTGGTCCTGTGGTCCAGTGGTCCAGTAGTCCAGTAGTCCTGTGGTTCAGTGGTCCAGTGGTCCTGTGGTCCAGCAGTCCTGTGGTTAGAGCTTAGAATCTGAGGAGTTCATTTGGTCTTCAGCCTCCACAGACAGCAGTCTGACCTGATGGCATCTGTAGGAGGAGGTCCCCTTCCAGAGAGACACCCCCCCCCCTCCCAGAACCATCAGGGCCCAGTAGATCTGCTGATAACATCCCAGTAGCAGACTCCAGGACACCCTGAGATGTTCTTTGTTTGCTCAGAAGTCTTCTTAAAGCACAAAGGAGGACCTGCTCATTATCAAGTGGTGGTCATAATGTTGTGCTTGATCGGTGAAGATGAATACATCATGTGATGTCACTCATTTGTGTAACTTTAGGACCTGGTCAGGACAAGATAATTTCTTTTATCATATAAGAATTGAAAAAATTGTGTATTTTCTTTTTTAAATAAATGCATATCGTTTATCTCGACTGTCAAATGCAAAGACTTTTTTTTTAAATATGGAAACTACTACATTAAATTCTGCAACTGTTCTTTACTATAAACTAATTTATAAGACAGTGATGGAGCGTACTCAAAGCAACTGAACATGTTATTGTGAAAAACTACAAAGAAAAGGTTGTTGACCTCTAAATGTTCTGCTGAGTACTGAAGTGATCTGATCTCAGCCTGAGCAACACCTCTGGTCTTCATCACAAGACTATTTACAAATAAAACCTCCCACTTCATGCCATCCTCCTCTTTGTCTGCCATCTGGTTTTTCTGAGTTTCTCATGTCTGACCTTTCATCTTGGCCACTCCGTTCTCCTGGCGGTGCTGGTCGCTGATGGTCATGTTGGCTAAGGAGGAGCTGGTGGTGTCTCCAGAGCCGTAGCTGTTGGAGGTGTTGTTCACGTAGTCCATGGCCGGTCACTGGTCAGGCTGCAAACGAGCAAAGATCAAACAAGATCAGGCCAAAGGTCCAGGATGTCACATAAATCTGCTCACAAACTTCACATGCAGAGCAGCTGAGAGGGGAGCGCGCCTGGCTGGAGGGATTAAAGCTGATGATGGCGCACTTTGTTGGACACTTTGTCTTCCGGCATGTAGAAGCCAGTCCGTCACCTTAAAATGTAAACAGACACTGCGCCTGTGAAAACCCGGTTATTTATACATGCTGACGTTGGGTCGGCGCTTCGTGTTACAGCCTCACAGACGAAAATAGTGCAGGCTGCCCTCACTGTGACAGGGCGCACTTTCTGAGCACCCCCGACCAGCCCTGAACCTGTGACTTCACACGAGCTAAACTCCAACAAGTGCAGCGCTTGAGTTTCATGCAACGTCACGTCTAAGCCACGGCTCCCGCACAGCGAGGCCCTGCGCTCCTCCGGACCGCCGGAAAACAAACCCCACAGCTCAACGCACTCCTTCAACCAGCCCACATGGGAACAGCCTCAAATCTCATAAAAAGAGGATTACATATCAGATTAAACCCAAGCCCCTGGTTACATCAGCACTTTTCACTTTGAATCATATTTTACTAAACACACACACAAACCGCTCCAGCGTGGAGAGCTTATGGCGTAATCGGCCTCGCCGTCCAAGCAGCTCGTTCTTTGTTGGCACAGCGGTGCAGATTTGGAAGCTCCTCAGCTTCAGATTCACTCTCATGCCCACGGAGGCACATCAACATGATGCTTTAATCTTTCTCAGAGGTACGGCGCTGCTCAAAGCCTGCAGCCACTGAAGACAGATCGCATGATTAGTGTGTCAGACCGTGTCGACGGGGACAGAGCTGTTGCCACAACTGTTTGTGTTTGTAAGAGATGGAAAAAAAAGAAAAAAATCTAAGTGGATGTACTGTACAAGATGAAAGGTTTGAGGCACTTGGAAGTAGAAATCCACAGATCCCGATCCTACTTCTGACCAGATTTCATGAAATACCTCCAGATAATGATCATTATGTCACTTTCAATGCAGTTACCATTATTATTGTGCGTATTATGTGCACAAGGTTGTAAAACACAACACTTATTAATCGATTAAGACCAAGACAACATAAAGGAATTGACCTTTCGGTAAGCGCCGCCCCCTCCCTAGTTACTGTTGCTAGGTCGGACAAACTTGCTGCTCCTGCATCAAGGTCTGTGTTAATTCGCTCGTTTTCCGATGTGTATCATCAGTGTTAATATTATACTATAATAACGTCATGGTAAAATATTGCTGCTGGGGACCTGCAACAGTGACTCGAAGTGTCCAGAACATTTGGAGGGACATTTTTATTCTCTTTCCCAAAACAAAACAAATTCTGGAAAAATGCAGGCTGTGGGTTCAGTTGTGTCCGTCCACACAAGCAACTGAACGTGGAGAAAGTTACAAAACACACCTACATTTGCTCCAAGGTAAGTTAACTTTGTTTATTAGATGATTGATTTAACCACCGTTTAGTAAAAGTAATAATATGATTTAGCAGCAGGGAGGGTGATGAGTTCTGTTAGCATTAGCATTAGCTCTGGTCCATAGGTCTGTCCCACACCAGAGCTATGTTAACATGAGACAGTCACAGCATTGTATTAATATAATTAATAAAGTGACATTAACATCACTAGCTTCACCTTATACCTAACAAAATAAATATCCAGGGCCATATATATTTGTAGACAACGAGGCAGGCTTATAGGTGGCTAGCGAGCTCTATTCATCGACACTGGACCAGAGCTAATGCTAACAGAAAGACGTTTTCACTCATCACCCTCCCTGCTGCTAAATCATATTATTACTTTTACTAAACAGTGGTTAATCAATCATTTAATAAACAAAGTAAACTTACCTTGTTGTAAATGTAGGTGTCTTTTGTAACTTTCCCCACGTTCAGTTGATTGTGTGGACGGACGCATAACTGAACCCACAGCCTGCATTTTTCTAGCGTTTGTTTCGGCTTGGAAAAGGGAATAAAAATGTCCCTCCAAACGTTCTGGACACCTCGAGTTACTGTTGCAGGTCCCCAGCAGCAATATTTCACCATGGCGTTATTCTAGTATAATATTAACACTGATGATACACATTCTCAATATCGGCGTGACGTCACGAACCATGCTATCGGCCTTGGTTACAGCGCGAAGGGGCAAACAACATTGGAGTGAGGTATAAAGCCAAATTGGATTCGCTAATTCGCTATTTTTCTGATGTGTATCGGATGTTCGTGATAGAGAATAAGAAAAATAGCGAATTTGTCCGACCTAGCAACAGTAACTAGGAAGGGGGCGGTGCTTACCGAATAGTCAATTGCATTTTCCATCCTTAGGTCTGAACGGCTTAAAAGAGCAAAAATATACCAAAAACGCATTTGTTTTAAATATATTCCAAGGAAATGTATCTGATTTAAACAGGTTGCAGCAACAACCTTTCAAAGTTGATGTTTCACATTTGAAAGTGCAAAAACTGTGGGGAAAAAAATTAAAAATCTACATTTTTCAAGCCTTCACACAAGCAAAAGAACAGCAGTACTTTATCTGATCAGGATAAATGGAGTAAGACTGCTGCAACAGCAACAAAATATCCCTGAAGCAGAGCCGTCATTCCAATATCCGATCAATGAACCGCATCAATACTGGTCACTGATACCAATGCTGGACCAGATGGTTCCATCTCAGCTTAGAATTACATCCATTTTATACTGACACTGACACTTTTATTCAACAGACGGTTATTAATTACTTAACGGGTCAGATATTTACACAAAACAAAGAAAACTTCTGGATTTTTTCCAACAATTTAAACCTGAGCCACCTGATCTAAGGAGTCTAAACAAGACTGGACACGTTGTGTAACGCTGTATAAAGAGCATTAACCTAATAAGGTTGACTGGCTTCACGTCTGTAACATGACTGGATGTTAAATGAGCTGTCTGGAGAGTCAAGGAAAGATTCACAACCAGTAGTTGAATCATTGAATGATAACTATTCCTGATGCAGAACGTTAATGTCATGACATGAAAAGTTTCAGAGAATCTCTTTTCACGTCAAGGACGCAGCTGAAAACCACTCCTGCGTGTTCGTCAGGCCTTCAGGCAGCGCTGCATTGAAAACAGACATCAGTCTGTGGTAGAAATCACTGCATGGGGCTCAGGAACACTTCTGGAAACCATTGTCAGCGAATGCATCTCATCACTGGATTCACAAGTGAAGTTAAACACAACCACGCAAAGAAAAACACATAAACGAGATCCAGAAACGTTGTTCCCCCTCTGTGAACCGGAGCTCTTTCAAACAGACTGAGGCGAAGTGTAGAGCTGTGCTGTGGTCTGACCAATCACAATGTGGGACTCTGTATGGAGGTTAGGCATCTCAAAGAGGAGGAGCATCCCCGTTGTGGAGGTGGAGCATTGCCAGCATTGCTTGTATTTTTCTGCATTTTTTCTGCAATATTCTTATTTCTTACTCAAGAAGTTTATGGACGACGGCTCCTGAACACTCATCAATCACCAAGAGGGTATTTTGTGGTAGATTTGACTGGGTACCACTACATTTCAAGACTTTATCGACCCTGTGGGTGCCTAATCAGCGTGGCCTACAGGAAGCAAAAGCCTAACTTACAGCTCACAAGCTAAAGCTAATTAGCCTTAGAATGCCTCCCTTTTCTTCTGACGACTACCACAAACTCCTACAGAAGATAACCGTGCTGGAAACAAAGATTCACTAGATAAAATGTATGAATAATTATAATCCATTAACTAGTTCATGAACTACAGAGATGACTATAAACAGATGTAGGCAGCAACACTGAGATGGTCAGAGGATCAGACTGCATGTCAGCATGTTAGTTGATATCCCAGAGACGTCTACACACACAGGTGGAGGTAAACGCTGGGATGGACACACCTTATTTCAGCAGATACTCCTAGACTAGAGTCTGCACAGAAAGACTCACGAAGACGGAGGAAAAGGAGAGCGAAAAAAAAGAAAACTGCTCATAGCTAAGAATTGTGACATCACTCACATAACAGTGATGTCAGAAATGCAACCTGATGGTTCACACTGAAGTCAGATACTTATCTGATTTAGAAGCACATATGGAAATGGCCCCAGTCACTTTACACAGTCATGTAAAAAAAAAAAAAAGATTTCTTGTCATTTGAGATGTTGAACCACAGACAGCCATAAAGAAAATTGACATAAATTGACATAAATAAATTAAAGGAAGGTTTTTGCTAACTCTGGATCAGACCTACACAATGTTCGGAGGGAATTATGGACCATCCCTTTCTGATCCACTTCAGGTCACAAACATTTGTAGGACGTCTGCTGCATCACCCGACCTCTGCTAAGCTTCATCTGACAGACCACCACTCTGACATTATCCTGTAGAATTTCTTTATCACCTTAACAATTAAAACTCCCCTTGAGAGACAAGTTCAGATCATGATGCTCCCTCCACCGTACTTCATCACTGATCTGATGTCGGGATAGCTTTGCTCCTGAGCTCAGAGTTTTCTTCCCGACCATCCTGTGGTGGACTCATGGACAGAGATGTTTGCTGGTTCCAGTGGTGTGTTCAGCTGTTGGTTCTGGGATCTTCTTCACCTTCATTGAGGATTCTGTCATGTGCAGCCATGTTGGCTGATGGAAGCCTGAACACTTCGTATCCCCTCCAGCAGATCGATGCTCTTGATCGTGTGTCTTCAGAGATCTTTTTGAGAGTCATGGTTCACATCAGCAGGTGTTTCAGGGTCACGGGGGTCTGCTGGAGCGTAACCTTGTTCTATTTGGGGTGACGGGCAGGGGTGTGGCCTCGTCAGGGCGCCAGCCCAACACAGACCTCCAAACTCATCAATGGGACTGCAGGTGAGAAAATTATTGATTCTTTTCAGTGTAATCAAACTGTGTCTGTTATTGGGACTTACAAGAAGATCAGATCACATTTTATGACAAATTCATGTATATTAAAAAAAAACAGTAAATTTTGTAGGTTTCACTTTTTCTTTCGACTGAAATCACTTTTTGTTGTTATTTTCTTTTTTTTATTCAAAGAAAAGCTGCAAGACAGCAGGTGTGTTTTTAGAAACACATCAAGTATATTTTTCCAGGTTCAAACTTTTCATATGCTGAACCCTGATTCTTTGGAAACAGGGTTTTAAACACAGTATCTACCAGTTTTCTAAATCACACTGTGAGCAGTATCTGTTTTTTTACAGGCTGTCTCCAGCTTTTCCACAACACAATGCACTGATGTCGATGTCTCTTTACGAGCAGCAATCCTCCGAACCGTCGCCGTGGTTACTCCACCCGGTAAAACCCACGGTGGGCTCGGAGTCACGACCTTCGCTCTGCGTGTGCTCATGCCTCCTGACCTCCGGAGCGTTTAACAGCGTTGCTGCTTCAGCACAGATGGCTGGCGCAGGACAAGGTGGGAAACAGATGCCACCTGAACATGCCAGCAAGGTCGTTTTCAGGAGGGAAGGAGTTTTCAGGGTTGCTGTGGGGAAAAGATCAAGTCGCTTCGCTTCACTATCCTGATAAGTCTTGTCTCTATTCAGATTCGATGTCACCTTAAAATAGAACCCAACAAATGGATCTCCTCCAGCACATGCTGTTTGCTCCAGCACATCAGACAGCAGATGTTTGAGGACGCTCTGGTGTCCTGATGATCTAAACCTGATGTAACATCTCTCCATCCATCCTGTACTGGGTCCAGTAACCCCCTACCAGCGTCAATAACACAGAACTGGTTGTTTCTTTAACTTCGTTTGCTGTTGGACATCATTTATTTTTTGTTATTGCCTTCACTTTTGTCTTTTTTTTTTCTGTTCCTGACATGTTAACATCTCACCTCAGTGCTGCTGCCTGCATCTATTTACACACGTGGACAAAATTGTTGGTACCCCTCAGTTAAAGAAGGAAAAACCCACAATTCTCACTGAAATCACTTGAAACTTACAAAAGTAACAATAAATAAAAATTTATTGAAAATCAAATAATCAAAATCAGCCATCACTTTTGAATTGTTGATTAACATAATTATTTAAAAAAACAAACTAATGAAATAGGGCTGGACAAAAATGATAATACCCATAACTTAATATTTTGTTGCACAACCTTTTGAGGCAATCACTGCAATTTAACGATTTCTGTATTTGTCAATGAGCGTTCTGAAGCTGTCAACAGGTATTTTGGCCCACTCCTCATGAGCAAACTGCTCCAGTTGTCTCAGGTTTGATGGGTGTCTTCTCCAAATGGCATGTTTCAGCTCCTTCCACAGATGTTCAATGGGATTCAGATCTGGGCTCATGGAAGGCCACTTTAGAATAGTCCAACGCTTTTCTCTCAGCCATTCTTGGGTGTTTTTGGCTGTGTGTTTTGGATCGTTGTCCTGTTGGAAGACCCATGACCTGCGACTGAGACCAAGCTTTCTGACACTAGGCAGCACATTTCTCTCCAGAATGCCTTGATAGTCTTCAGATTTCATTTTACCTTGCACACATTCAAGACACCCTGTGCCAGATGCAGCAAAGCAGCCCCAAAACATTACTGAGCCTCCTCCATGTTTCACCGTAGGGACAGTGTTCTTTTCTTCGTATGCTTGGTTTTTGAGTCTATGAACATAGAGTTGATGTGCCTTACCAAAAAGCTCCAGTTTGGTCTCATCTGTCCAAAGGACATTCTCCCAGAAGCTTTGTGGCTTGTCAACATGCATTTTTGCAAATTCCAGTCTCTCTTTTTTATGATTTTTTCAGCAGTGGTGTCGTCTCCCATGAAGTCCACTTTGGCTCAAACAACGACGAATGGTGTGATCTGACACTGATGTACCTTGGCCTTGGAGTTCACCTTTAATTTCTTTGGAGGTTGTTCTGGGCTCTTTGGATACAATTCGAACGATCCGTCTCTTCAATTTGTCATCAATTTTCCTCTTGCGGCCACGTCCAGGGAGGTTGGCTACTGTCCCGTGGGTCTTGAACTTCTGAATAATATGAGCCACTGTTGTCACAGGAACTTCAAGCTGTTTAGAGATGGTCTTATAGCCTTTACCTTTAAGATGTTTGTCTATAATTTTTTTTCGGATGTCCTGGGACAATTCTCTCCTTCGCTTTCTGTTGTCCATGTTCAGTGTGGTACACACCTTTTCACCAAACAGCAGAGTGACTACTTGTCTGCCTTTAAATAGGCAGACTGACTGATTATGAGTTTGGAAACACCTGTGATGTCAATTAAAGGACACACCTGAGTTAATCATGTCACTCTGGTCAAATAGTTTTCAATCTTTTATGGAGGTACCATCATTTTTGTCCAGCCCTATTTCATTAGTTTGTTTTTTTAAATAATTATGTTAATCAACAATTCAAAAGTGATGGCTGATTTTGATTATTTGATTTTCAATAAATTGTTATTTATTGTTACTTTTGTAAGTTTCAAGTGATTTCAGTGAGAATTGTGGGTTTTTCCTTCTTTAACTGAGGGGTACCAACAATTTTGTCCACGTGTGTATGTAGTCATTTCATTCAGTCATCTGTGTCTCTCCTCTCTCTGTCCTCCATCCTCTCTCTGTCCTCCTCTCTCTGTCCTCTCCATCCTCTCTCTGTCCTCCTCCTCTCTCTCCTCTCCTCTCTCTGTCCTCCATCCTCTCTCTCCTCCATCCTCTCTGTCCTCCATCCTCTCTCTGTCCTCCATCCTCTCTCTCCTCCATCCTCCTCTCCATCCTCTCTCTGTCCTCCATCCTCTCTCTGTCCTCCATCCTCTCTCTGTCCTCCATCCTCTCTCTGTCCTCCATCCTCTCTGTTCCATCCTCCTCTCTCCTCCCACCTCCTCTCCTCCTCCTCCTCTCCTCTCCTCTCTCTCCTGTCCTCCTCTCTCTGTCCTCCATCCTCCTCTCTGTCCTCCATCCTCTCTGTCCTCCATCCTCCATCCTCTCTGTCCTCCATCCTCTCTGTTCCTCCATCCTCTCTCTGTCCTCCCTCCTCTCTCTTCCTCCATCCTCTCTCTGTCCTCCATCCTCTCTGTCCTCCCTCTCTGTCCTCCATCCTCCTCCCTCTCTCTCTGTCCTCCATCCTCTCTGTCCTCCATGTCCTCTCTGTCCTCCATCCTCTCTGTCCTCTCCTGTTCCATCCTCATCCCTCCATCCTCTCTGTCCTCCATCCTCTCTGTCCTGTCCTCCATCCTCTCTCGTTCCATCCATCCTCTCTCCTGTCCTCCATCCTCTCTCTGTCCTCCATCCTCTCTCCTCTCTCTGTCCTCCATCCTCTCCTCTCTGTCCTCCATCCTCTCTGTCCTCCATCCTCTCTCTGTCCTCCATCCTCTCTGTCCTCCATCATCCTCTCTCTGTCCTCCATCCTCTCTGTCCTCCATCCTCTCTGTCCTCCATCCTCACTCTGTCCTCCTCCTCCTCTCTCTCCTCCTGTCCTCCATCCTCTCTCTGTCCTCCATCCTCTCTCTGTCCTCCATCCTCTCTGTCCTCCATCCTCTCGTCTGTCCTCCATCCTCTCTCTGTCCTCTCTCTGTCCTCTCGTCTCCTCCTCATCTCTCTCTCTCCTCTCTCTGTCCATCCTCCATCCTCTTCTCCATCTCTGTCCTCCCATCCTCTCTCTGTCCTCCATCCTCTCTCTGTCCTCCTCTCTGTCCTCCATCTCTGTCCTCCATCTCTCTCTGTCCTCCATCCTCTCTCTGTCCTCCATCCTCTCTGTCATCCTCTCCATCCTCTCTGTCCTCCATCCTCTCTCTGTCCTCCATCTCTGTCCTCCATCCTCTCTCTCCTCCTCTCTTCCATCGTCTCCATCCTCTCTCTGTCCTCCATCCTCTCTGTCCTCCATCCTCTCTATCCTCTCTGTCCTCCATCCTCCTCTCTCTCCTCCATCCTCCTCTCTCTCTCTCTCCTCTCTCCTCTCTCCATCCTCTCTCTGTCCTCCATCCTCCTCCTCTCTCCTGTCCTCCATCCTCTCTGTCTCCATCCTCTCTCTCCTCTTCTCTGTCCTCCCTCTCTGTCTCTCTCTCGTCCTCCATCTGTCCTCCATCCTCTCTTCTCCTCTCTCTGTCCTCCATCCTCTCTGTCCTCCATCCTCTCTCTTCCTCCATCCTCTCTCCTCTCTCCTCCCTCCTCCTCTCTCTGTCCTCCATCCTCTCTGTCCTCCTCTTCCTCTCTCTGTCCTCCATCCTCTCTCTGTCCTCCATCCTCACTCTGTCCATCCTCCATCCTCTCTCTCTCTCCATCCTCCTCTCCTCTCTCTGTCCTCCATCCTCTCTCTTTCATCTCTCCATCCTCTCTCTGTCCTCCATCCTCTCTGTCCTCCATCCTCATCTCCTCCTCTCCTGTCCTCCATCTCCTCCTCTCCTGTCCTCATCTCTCTCTGTCCTCCATCCTCTCTCTGTCCTCCATCCTCTCTCTGTCCTCCCATCCTCCTCTCAATCCTGTCTCATCCTCTCCTCTCTGTCCTCCATGTCCTCCATCCTCTCTCTGTCCTCCATCCTCTCTGTCTCTGTCTCTCCATCCTGTCTCTCCTGGTCCTCCATCCTCTCTGTCCTCTCCATCCTCTCCTCTGTCCTCCATCCTCTCTCTGTCCTCCATCCTCTCTCTGTCCTCCATCCTCTCTGTCCTCCTCATCCTCCTCTCCTGTCCATCCTCTCTGTCCCTCCTCTCCTCCATCCTCTCTGTCCTCCATGTCCTCCATCCTCTCTCTGTCCTCCATCCTCTCTCCTCCGTCCTCCTCCATCCTCTCTCCTGTCCTCCATCCTCTCTCTGTCCTCCATCCTCTCTCTGTCCTCCATCCGTCCTCCATCCTCTCTTTTCCTCTCATCCCTCTCTTTCTCTCTCCTCTCTTTTTCTTTCTTTCCAGCTGGTCTTCATCAGGAAGGTCCCTCCATATGATCCAGGTCCTGCTCAAGGTTTCTTCCTCTTTAAGTGGAGTTTTTTCTTGCCACTGTTTGACATAAAGTTTTTTTTTCTCCCTCTGTGGGTTTTTTACCTGCCATTATCCTTGTTTAGGATTTAATATTATATTTTTTGGTAATGATATTTGCTTGGGGGTCATGATCTGGGCCTCTGTAAAGCACCTAGAGACAATTGACACTGTAACAGACGCTATATAAATAAAACTGAATTGAATTAACGTGCTCCCTCGTTCTTAATCCTGCTCTTGTCTGTTCTGGTTTGGCTTTTTTTAGTTCTTGGAAAGAGTGCCCTTTGACCACAACATCATAAAAAGCATAAAAGAGCCTTGAAGCAGACGATATCAGTGACAATATAAACGAAGCATGGTTGCTTTGGAAAACAAGTTCATTTAAAACAAAACTTCTAAATCTAAAGACACCTGAACCCTCTGCTACACTACAGTTAAAACACTCAGTTACTCATCCACCTAATTTGACTAATAAGTGAGTATTGTCGTTAGTAGCATTAGTACTTTTCCACTAGAACAGTGTCTCAGTCCTCTACTGTCAATTCTTGATGGTGAGAAGAATACAGAATAAAAGCAGCTCTATCCTTTAACCGAGAAAGAGAAAATTGTCATTTAAAAAGAGGAGATCCCTGTGGGTTATAAACGGCAGAGTGTGTGTCCCATAGAAACTCTAATGAATGGCGTAGTCTTGCACAGCTCACGGACAAAACTCCGATTGTAGCCTCGCTCATGACAGAATCCAAACAACAAGACCAAAGACGTGCACTTGCCAACAAAACAATCCCTCCGAGAGGCCGTTCACCCTGACATCCGGCTGACGGGCAAACAAACCCGCGGCTGTTCAGGGCTGGATCCTCCAGCAGATAATCATATTTACACAGAGCGAGTGGATTCACCCCAGACAAGGTAGCTGTTTAAACCGCCAAGCCTCAACAATGAGACACAAATTCAGGTTGTAAAACCTCCAAAAGAGCCACACTTTAAATAGAGGTTGAAGAAAACAAGTAAAATCCAAAATCAACACTTACAAACAGATAATGGCCCTAAAATAATCTTTTTTTGATGCAACAGACATAAAAACCCAGTAAAGCGATGTTGGATAAAGACTCAAAAGCTGAATGATCCCTGCACCTCCGGCACCAAAAACATCTCTGTTGATATTGTTGCATTCATATGTTTTACATTATGCAAGACTGTGATGAATGCACAAAAACTGCTAAACATAGGCTCCAGAACGTTCCAAGTTTATAAGCTGCTTTGTAAAGTGTAAAGTGTGTAGGACACCACAGAAACCAAAATGCAGGCTTCAGGATCTCTCCATGAGCACCTCTCATGCTCATCTGAGGGGAATTTTTATCCTCCTGGTTCTATGTTAGAGCTGACTTCTGCTCAGTCGTCAGTCTGGTCCATGTAAATTAGATAACATTAATTAGAGGAAGTCCAGACGTGCAGAAAATCATGCGCCGGTCAGGGCTCCCATTGGTTTCTGTCCCCTAAAACTGTTAAAAGTCAGACAGCTTAGAGTGAACAGAAATCAGTTTCAGTGTAATGCTCCTTTCACAGTAAAAGCTGTGACTGCTACCCTGCACTCTAAAACCCATTAACTGTTACGGCTCCTTAAACTGGATCTATGACCACTGCACTTTTGAAATGCTGCAACCAGCAGACACGAGGACAGGACGCCTTATGTGCTGTTACCTGAACCTGAACGTCTCATTTACCCAGATCCTCCTTTTCATGCTGCTTCTGACCTTTTTTCTTTATTTTTATTTTTTAGTCACTACTCTAGGGCTTGTGCGCTCACTCATTAGCGTGGAACAGATGCATTTTTCTTGCTGGCAACACTGCATACAAACCAGAGGCTTCCCGCCTATGAGCAGCTATGCCAGGTTTTGAAAACTGTGCCTAGTTCGCTCTGTGCTCCACGACTTCCTGCCGTTTAGTGCGCTGCACCCAAATGTCACATTCAGCGTGAAAGGAGCATGACCTCCAGCGGAGGTCACCCACTCAGGTCCTGAGTCCTGCAGCTTCTGATGGGCCTGCTGATCTCTTCTTCTTCCTTGGGCTACTTAACTCTGCAACCACAAGTGATGAATTCGTCCAAAAGAATAATGCATCTTGTTAATGATCAAGCTTTATTGCACTCTTGACATTTGACAAAGATGTGATTCCATAAATCCAGATGGCCAACCTCCTGGCAGAGCCCCACATGGTAGCAGTGTTTGGGGACTGGACCTCCTTAGTTATCAGAACTGGGACGTAAATCCCTCACACACACACACATTTCACCTGCTGCAGAAAGGTTTCGTGACAGCAGTCTTTGTCGCAGCTTCACAAGTGACAGAAAAGGCTGAAAGGTCTGCTGATGCAGCCTGCTCCTCTCAGGGGCGTGTGAAAATGAGATCTTGGCACAGAGCTCGGTCAACAGGGATGTTGACACAGTTCCAGGAGCTCCGAGCTCACAGCAGGACATGTGTGTGTGTGTGTGTGTGTGTGTGTGTGTGTGTGTGTGTGTGTGGCTTCTTGGCTACAGTGATCCACCAAAGAAGTTCAGACATGACAAAAATGTTGATTTCTGTCGAGACGAACTCAGCTGATTTCACACAGAAAGTTCTGCAGAGAGGAACCGATCTCAGCGATGCCACCGGGACGATCATGGTTCAGCCCTGAGTGAATTCATTTGTGCAGGTTCCTTCGAAACTGGAATTTTAAAAAGTGGAGGAGGTTTATCATGGACAGATTTCTGTGCAACATCGTCACAGAAGTGCGCGTGCAGCTACGTGACAGGAATCAGCGCTCGTGCTGCTTCGTTCGGCCGTGCCAAGCTCCTCGGCAGCATTGGTGAAGCGGTTAACTGAACCGACCGCTGAAATTGTTCAATACTCAGATGGGATCACGTAGTTTTGCCAAGAGCAGAAGCAGATTGTGGATCCGGGCCAGTGAGAGGAGTTCAGGACCCAAAAGCATCTGAGCACCAAATGCAAAACTATGACTAGTGCTGGGCGGTGTGACCAAAAATTTACATCACGGCATTTTTCAAAATTATATCGGTTTCACAGTATATCACGGTATTTTTTTTAAAAGCACAACTGGGTGTTAACCACATTTTCTAATCATTTAGAGAGGAATTGCTGCAGTAAATTAGCTTAGAATGACCTATTTTACTGTCATGGGGAGTGAATATTGTAGAAATATATTATTTTCAAATTTTGCAAACAACTTGAAAAAACATTTTGTAAAAAAATCAACATTAATTACACAATGTAAACAACGTTCGAGATATTTCAACAAATAAATAGTAAACAAAGTATGCAACTTGCAATATTCAAGTTTTGAAAAAAAAAAAAGGATTATCCTGTAGCAGCAAATAAACAATATTCACAAATTACAACTTTAATGACAAACTAAACATATAAATAATAAATAAGGCCTGAAGCCGTCTTTCTCCACAGTACTTAGCGGTTTCATGTCTTTCGCTAAGTGGACAGTGATCGCGTTGGTTATTTCGATCCACCGTTTACTTTTTTTTATCATAGGCAGCGACGCTAGCAAACGCGTCTTTAATTGTCATCTGACTTGACTTTTCTACAGCAGTAACGTTACTAGCGTTAGCCGCAGAGGACGCAGACCTCGGCTTCATGCATTCCTCGTATTCTAACAAATGTTTGCGGCTTAGTTGGTGTAGCAGATTGCTGGTGTAGCCTCCTGCGGCTACAACTTTAGCTCGGCAACATTTGCAGATTATTGTAGTTTGTTGGACGTCGTCTTTTTTAAATCCACGGCTCCTGGTTTAGGAAGAAGTTTCTCAGTCTCATGTTGCCGTTCTGGAGCTTCCACTTCGGGACTTTCTCTGTTAGCAGCCATCACCGTTTAACCAGAAGCTAGTAGCGTGTTGCGCCTCCAGTGCAACTGCAAAACAGTCCCCTGTCAAACAATGTTCTGCGGCACTTACGTTCCGTTCCCAACGTTGTGTACGCTACAGTACATACTCACCGGTATTACAGTATATGAAAAATTCATATCATAAAAAGAATAAACACCAGTATTCGGTATGAACCGGTATGAACCGGTATACCGCCCAGCACTAACTATGACCTCCTGTCATGAGACTTCAGCCTCCACAACGTCACAGAGAACTAAATGCATGTACGTGCACGTTAAAACTGGGCCTCTGAATGACAAGGAAATGTCTGACAACTCATCACCAAGATCCTGGTAACTCCTGCACGTACTTGACAATAAAATATTGTTGTCAATTTCACTGAAAGGAAAATATAATTACTTTGAAGAAGTGTTGTCTCGCCCTCATAGTCCTCTGTCTCTACTACCGTCAGAAAACACCAAAAAAGAAAAGCTACAGAGGAGCTCGTGATCGAGGTGACGATGAGACTGTAGTTGAGACCAAGAACTGCAACAATCACCACCTTAAAGAAGAAATAAACACGAAATAATGTGACACCTGTGAAATTGAGCAGCAAGATAGTTTCAGTTGGTGCGAAATATTGTTTCCAGCTTAGATCAAGTGTTCAAAGAAAAAAGATTATATATCAGATGACTTCAAACCAGACTTGCTACAGCACAGTAACAAATAAAAGACACTGAAAATGAGCAAGTTGATCATAATTGTAAGGGCCCTGAAAAATGAAGACCCAGGAACAAGAAAATAAACTCTAAACATAAACGGCTATACGGGCCACCGGCTGAGCTAAACATTTCCTTTGTGCCACTTTAAATGCATCAGATTGTGAAGTCCCTTTTTTTACATACTGAGTCTAGTGAAGCTAACATGTGAGGGCAGCAGAAACACACAAATGACCTCAAAAATGTATTAAGATCATTCAGAAATAATATCACTTCACATCAAGAAGCATATTAAAACATGAGTTATTTCATTAATATGGAGCATCAATTTCCTCACGATGAAAATGTGGATTTATTAAAAGACATTGATAACACTCTCGTGACTGCTAACTGCAGTTTTGCATGTGGTGCAGCTATGTTTGTAAACAAGAAAACTGAGATGCATTGTGGGAAGTGTAGTATTCTGCTGGTTCAGACAACATTTTGCTACCTTTGCGCATAAAACTGCAGGTTATAATGTTGCTGGTTATAGATAAAACATATCTGGAGCTACACCTAACTGTGACAATTAAGACTAAAATAATAATCAGCTTGCTTTTTAAAAAAATGAATCATTAGAGGCCTGTAGAAAATGATCCTTCACAGTCAGAACTGCTCATTTTAATTAATCATTAATCATTATTTCACTGTCATGTAACAGAAGCTGAAGTCATGAAATGTTATTTTGACAAACTGAGAGAAGTTTTAAGAGCTTTTGAAGGTCACTTTGGATTAATCCTCATAAATTAATCACAGAAATATTACACATTTTTGCAGAGGCATACACTAGTCAACAGTATCAGACTGAAACCAGTTTAATTAAAGGGAATGCTGTCGGTTTTCTGGGTGTCAAAACATTATATTCCCACACAAATAAATAAGATACAGTTTATATTTAGGAGATTTGAATGCTAAATCCCCAAAAGTGACAGTTAATCTAAAGCAATTTGTCTAATGGCTTCGCAGCGTAACAGTCTGAGAGCTGAAACGGTTCAGAGCTAAAAACAAAGGCGACGGTCTGAGTGGGTCTGAGCAGGTCTGACTGGGTCTGACTG
The DNA here is from genome assembly GCA_018398805.1 of Hirundichthys speculiger. Classification (NCBI taxonomy): domain Eukaryota; kingdom Metazoa; phylum Chordata; class Actinopteri; order Beloniformes; family Exocoetidae; genus Hirundichthys; species Hirundichthys speculiger. Next base: position 3,386,069 of record JAGFBZ010000492.1, on the reverse strand, counting down.
GGTCTGACTGGGTCTGACTGGGTCTGAGTGGGTCTGACTGAGTGGGTCTGACTGGGTCTGACTGGGTCTGAGTGGGTCTGACTGGGTCTGACTGGGTCTGACTGGGGACTGGGTCTGACTGGGTCTGACTGGGGTCTGAGGGTCTGGGTCTGAGGTGGGTCTGACTGGGTCTGACTGGGTCTGAGTGGTCTGACTGGGTCTGAGCGGGTCTGACTGGGTCTGACTGGGTCTGACTGGGTCTGAGGGTCTGACTGGGTCCTGACTGGGGTCTGACTGGGTCTGACTGGGTCTGACTGGGTCTGACTGGGTCTGACTGGGTCTGACTGGGTCTGACTGGGTCTGAGTGGGACTGGGTCTGAGTGGGTCTGAGCGGGTCTGAGCGGGTCTGACTGGGTCTGACTGGGTCTGACTGGGTCTGACTGGGTCTGAGTGGGTCTGAGCGGGTCTGAGTGGGTCTGGCTGGGTCTGAGTGGGTCTGAGTGGGTCTGAGTGGGTCTGACTGGGTCTGAGTGGGTCTGAGCGGGTCTGAGTGGGTCTGAGCGGGTCTGAGTGGGTCTGGCTGGGTCTGAGTGGGTCTGAGTGGGTCTGAGTGGGTCTGACTGGGTCTGAGTGGGTCTGACTGGGTCTGACTGGGTCTGACTGGGTCTGACTGGGTCTGACGGGTCTGAGTGGGTCTGAGCGGGTCTGAGTGGGTCTGAGCTGGCTGTCTGAGTGGGTCTGAGTGGGTCTGACTGGGTCTGACTGAGGGTCTGACTGGTCTGACTGGGTCTGACTGGGTCTGAGTGGGTCTGACTGGGTCTGACTGGGTCTGACTGGGTCTGAGTGGGTCTGAGCGGGTCTGAGTGGGTCTGAGTGGGTCTGAGTGGGTCTGACTGGGTCTGAGCGGGTCTGACTGGGTCTGAGTGGGTCTGACTGGGTCTGAGCGGGTCTGAGTGGGTCTGAGTGGGTCTGAGCGGGTCTGAGGGTCTGACTGGGTCTGAGTGGGTCTGACTGGGTCTGACTGGGTCTGACTGGGTCTGACTGGGTCTGAGCGGGTCTGAGCGGGTCTGAGCGGGTCTGAGTGGGTCTGAGTGGGTCTGACTGGGTCTGACTGGGTCTGAGTGGGTCTGAGTGGGTCTGAGTGGGTCTGACTGGGTCTGACTGGGTCTGACTGGGTCTGACTGGGTCTGAGTGGGTCTGACTGGGTCTGACTGGGTCTGAGTGGGTCTGAGTGGGTCTGAGTGGGTCTGAGTGGGTCTGAGTGGGTCTGAGTGGGTCTGACTGGGTCTGAGGGTCTGACTGGGTCTGAGCGGGTCTGACTGGGTCTGAGTGGGTCTGACTGGGTCTGACTGGGTCTGACTGGGTCTGAGTGGGTCTGAGTGGGTCTGAGTCGGGTCTGAGTGGGTCTGAGCGGGTCTGACTGGGTCTGACTGGGTCTGAGTGGGTCTGACTGGGTCTGAGTGGGTCTGACTGGGTCTGACTGGGTCTGAGTGGGTCTGAGTGGGTCTGAGCGGGTCTGAGTGGGTCTGAGTGGGGTCTGAGTGGGTCTGACTGACTGGGTCTGACTGGGTCTGACTGGGTCTGAGTGGGTCTGAGTGGGTCTGAGTGGTTCTGACTGGGTCTGGGGTCTGACTGGGTCTGACTGGGTCTGACTGGGTCTGGGGGTCTGAGTGGGTCTGACTGGGTCTGACTGGGTCTGAGTGGGTCTGAGTGGGTCTGAGTGGGTCTGACTGGGTCTGACTGGGTCTGAGCGGGTCTGAGTGGGTCTGAGCGGGTCTGAGCGGGTCTGACTGGGTCTGACTGGGTCTGAGCGGGTCTGACTGGGTCTGACTGGTCTGGGGTCTGGGTCTGACTGGGTCTGAGTGGGTCTGAGTGGGTCTGAGGGTCTGACTGGGTCTGACTGGGTCTGACTGGGTCTGACTGGGTCTGACTGGGTCTGAGTGGGTCTGAGTGGGGTCTGACTGGGTCTGACTGGGTCTGAGTGGGTCTGAGTGGGTCTGACTGGGTCTGACTGGGTCTGACTGGGTCTGAGTGGGTCTGACTGGGTCTGACTGAGGGGTCTGAGCGGGTCTGACTGGGTCTGGGTCTGAGTGGGTCTGAGTGGGTCTGAGCTGGGTCTGACTGGGTCTGAGTGGGTCTGAGTGGGTCTGAGTGGGTCTGAGTGGGTCTGACTGGGTCTGAGTGGGTCTGAGTGGGGTTCTGAGTGGGTCTGACTGGGTCTGACTGGGTCTGACTGGGTCTGACTGGGTCTGAGTGGGTCTGACTGGGTCTGAGGGGTCTGAGTGGGTCTGAGTGGGTCTGACTGGGTCTGAGCTGGGTCTGAGCTGGGTCTGAGTGGGTCTGAGTGGGTCTGACTGAGTGGGTCTGAGCTGGGTCTGACTGGGTCTGACTGGGGTCTGAGTGGGTCTGAGCTGGGGGTCTGACGGGTCTGACTGGGTCTGACTGGGTCTGAGGGTCTGGGTCTGAGCGGGTCTGACTGGGTCTGACTGGGTCTGACTGGGTCTGACTGGGTCTGAGGGGTCTGACTGGGTCTGACTGGGTCTGACTGTGGGGTCTGAGTGGGTCTGACTGGGTCTGAGGGTCTGGGTCTGAGTGGGTCTGAGCGGGTCTGACTGGGTCTGAGTGGGTCTGAGGGGTCTGACTGGGTCTGACTGGGTCTGAGTGGGTCTGAGTGGGTCTGAGACTGGGTCTGACTGGGTCTGACTGAGCTGGGTCTGAGTGGGTCTGACTGGGTCTGACTGGGTCTGAGCTGGGTCTGAGTGGGTCTGAGTGGGTCTGACTGGGTCTGAGCTGGGTCTGAGTGGGTCTGAGTGGGTCTGAGTGGGTCTGAGTGGGTCTGAGGGTCTGGGGTCTGAGTGGGTCTGACTGGGTCTGAGTGGGTCTGAGTGGGTCTGACTGGGTCTGACTGGGTCTGAGGGGTCTGAGCTGGGTCTGACTGGGTCTGACTGGGTCTGACTGGGTCTGACTGGGTCTGAGGGGTCTGACTGGGGTCTGACTGGGTCTGACTGGGTCTGGGTCTGAGTGGGTCTGAGGGGTCTGACTGGGTCTGAGTGGGTCTGAGTGGGTCTGAGTGGGTCTGAGTCTGAGCGGGTCTGAGCGGGTCTGAGTGGGTCTGACTGGGTCTGAGGGGTCTGAGTGGGTCTGACTGGGTCTGACTGGGTCTGAGTGGGTCTGACTGGGTCTGAGGGTCTGACTGGGTCTGACTGGGTCTGACTGGGTCTGAGCTGGGTCTGACTGGGTCTGACTGGGTCTGAGTGGGTCTGAGGGGTCTGACTGGTCTGAGTCTGAGGGGTCTGAGCGGGTCTGAGTTCTGGGTCTGAGTGGGTCTGAGCGGGTCTGACTGGGTCTGACTGGGTCTGAGCGGGTCTGACTGGGTCTGACTGGGTCTGAGTGGGTCTGACTGGGTCTGACTGGGTCTGACTGGGTCTGGCTGGGTCTGAGCGGGTCTGACTGGGTCTGACTGGGTCTGACTGGGTCTGACTGGGTCTGACTGGGTCTGAGGGGTCTGAGGGTGGGGGTCTGAGTGGGTCTGACTGGGTCTGAGTGGGTCTGACTGGGTCTGAGTGGGTCTGAGTGGGTCTGACTGACTGGGTCTGAGCGGGTCTGACTGGGTCTGAGTGGGTCTGACTGGGTCTGAGGGGTCTGAGGGTCTGAGGGGTCTGGGTCTGACTGGGTCTGAGCTGGGGTCTGAGTGGGTCTGACTGGGTCTGACTGGTGGTCTGAGTGGGTCTGAGTGGGTCTGAGCTGGGTCTGACTGGGTCTGAGTGGGTCTGAGTGGGTCTGAGCTGAGGGGTCTGACTGGGTCTGAGGGGTCTGAGTGGGTCTGAGCGGGTCTGAGTGGGTCTGAGTGGGTCTGACTGGGTCTGACTGGGTCTGACTGGGTCTGACTGGGTCTGAGTGGGTCTGACTGGGTCTGACTGGGTCTGAGGGGTCTGAGGGTCTGACTGGGTCTGACTGGGTCTGACTGGGTCTGAGCGGGTCTGACTGGGTCTGACTGGGTCTGAGTGGGTCTGAGTGGGTCTGAGCGGGTCTGACTGGGTCTGAGTGGGTCTGAGTGGGTCTGAGCGGGTCTGACTGGGTCTGACTGGGTCTGAGTGGGTCTGAGTGGGTCTGAGCGGGTCTGACTGGGTCTGAGTCTGGGTCTGAGGGGTCTGAGGGGTCTGAGTGGGTCTGAGGGGTCTGAGGGGTCTGACTGGGTCTGAGGGGGTCTGACTGGGTCTGGGGGTCTGAGCGGGTCTGAGCGGGTCTGAGCAGGTCTGACTGGGTCTGACTGGGTCTGAGTGGGTCTGACTGGGTCTGACTGGGTCTGAGCGGGTCTGACTGGGTCTGACTGGGTCTGAGCGGGTCTGAGTGGGTCTGGCTGGGTCTGACTGGGTCTGAGCGGGTCTGAGTGGGTCTGAGCGGGTCTGAGCGGGTCTGACTGGGTCTGACTGGGTCTGAGTGGGTCTGACTGGGTCTGACTGGGTCTGACTGGGTCTGAGCGGGTCTGACTGGGTCTGACTGGGTCTGAGCGGGTCTGAGTGGGTCCGCCGGCTCAGCGGCGCTGCTCAGAGACGAGGATGCTGCTCTGCTCTCATGCTTGGCTGCTTCTCTATCTCTGACCTACTTTGCTCATCATTTGTCTCTCTGCGTGCTCGCCCAGCCTCCAGCATCCGCACACTGACTCTACCTTTTTTTTTTTAATGTCGGCCCAGTTCCAGTGGAGGAGCTGAAGGTGGGGCCTGTTTCCATTTAGCCTCCACACAGACGCTGGGGGAGGGATGTCTTCATGAACCTGCAGCTACAAACATGTGGGCTTACTTTCTGATGATGCCAGCGGCTCCCTGAACCCTTTCTACACTTTCAGTCGCTGGACCCTTTCTCAAATATCACCATTACGTAACCAATTCAAAACTTTCAGTTCCAGTTTGCAGAGGACTAAGTCCCACCCTGACATTTCTGAGGCAGCGATGTTGGAGTGTGGAATTCAAAACATGAGGAATGCTTGTGTATTCATGCTGCAAAGTGTAAAGTAATTAAAACGCTGCAGCTGCTGAAATTTCACTGTAGACGAGATAAACACACACCGGTGAAATGAGCCAGAGTCCTCCATCAGCATGGAGCCAGTTAAGTGCGTGTGAGGGTGAGTTTAAGGCCTGCTGTGCCATTTCTTCCTCTCTAACGAGATGACACGTTCAGAAAACGATGTCTGAGCAGCTTCTACTGCTCAGACATTGTTTTCTGGGTGTTTCCCTCCCAGACACGTGAATCAATGCACACAAGCACAATTCCAGCATGGGAATCCATCTCTTAAAATGAAACCAAACATTAGGTTTGATAAAACAAATAAGCGAGGACCTCAGAGGAATCGCATGAGCGTTAATGAGACGATAATGAGAAAATGTGAAGAGGATGTCTTTAAGAAGCTGGAGCAGGTGAATGTCCAGGATCTGAAATGATTGCTCTCTAAATCAGATTCTCTCTGGAGTGTTTCTGCAGTAAAGTCAGATCAAATAAATCCACTCTGGAGATGTCATTCCTGTGATGTTGCTGTTCTGCCAGCCTGAGCTCTGCAGGCAGAAATGAGGCTGGTGACTGATGCGGACACCTCTGGACAGCAGCCGAAATGAGCCTGTCAGTGTTTCGCTAAATGCCTGAGAGTGGATTCATTTCATAATGCTTGATGGACGAGGGCCGGCTGCTGAAATCGATGAGTCAGTGGAGTCAGAAGACAAGCTGAGGAGAGCGCGATAGAGACCGTTCACTCCTGATAACGTCTTGAGTTTAGACATTATTTCAGCTCTTTGATCGCTTGCAGTGATGTCGTGATTTTAAGATTTGGTTTGCTGGCAAAGTTCATGCCATTTTTAGCAAATGAAAACCTGTTAATGGGCTGACTACTACATCCCATTTTATATAATGCTGACCTTTAACCTGATAAAAAAGATTCAACATCTCTCTGAATAATTATTAAACATAAAAGCTATGCATTTAAAACTTCACATGAGTGAAATAAATACTTGTATTGATTACTCATATACAGCCACTAATACCACAGTATAAAATATAAAATACATCAGACTAATATATAAAACTGCTCCATCATCAATTACAGCCCTGTTTTTAAAAAACTCCAGTCTAATATTAGCAGGAAATTGTATCTATGAATGGACTGCACTAATATACTGCTTCTCCACACCATCATGGTGCCCTCAAAGTGTTTTACATCGGCCTCTCATTCACACATTCATACACCAGTGGGCGGCTGCTGTCATGCAAGGCACTGCCAGACCCACTGGGGGCAAGTTGGGGTTCAGAGTCTTGCCCAAGGGCACTTTGGCACGTGGTCAGTTGGAGCTGGGATCAAACCACCAACCTTGGACGACCGTCTACCAACTGAGCTCCAGCCATCCATTTAAAGTACTGATTAGATATTAACACTGCTTCATAGTTAATACTGATGAAATGATGTCTGTAATTTACTTTACTTCACATACACTGTTTAAATGCAGCTGCTTCCATGCAGATGTTGATTTGAATAAAGATGGAAAATGAAGATATCATGTAAATCAGCGGTGTCCAACTCCAGTCCTGGAGGACTGCTGTCCTGCAAGTGTGAGAAGTTTCCCTGCTTCAGCACACCTGATTCAGGTGAATGGTTCATTAACAGACTTGTTCAGACCTGGATGACAAGCTGATGATGATCCATTCACCTGAATCAGGTGTGTTGTGTCAGGGAAACATCTAAGACATGCAGGACAGCGGTCCTCCAGGACCGAGTTTGGACATCCCTGGTGTAAATGAACAAAGTCACTGAGATGGAGAAAACCTTTGAGGTCAAAATCACCCAAATTTTAAGCATTTCTTTTTATATTTGACAGGTGATTGCATACAGGGGGGGTCTTATATCTATTAGATTTAGGACTGGACATCTGCCAAAACAGCTGCTGAATAAAAAAAACGTCTCTTTAAAAGACTTGGCAACAGTGTTTTAAGGTTCAGATCAACATGATAGAAAACATCAGTCTGTAAAGTGTTTGTCATATGAGCATAGTCAAAAAAAAATTACATTTTACTCCACCATATAAAAATACGAATTCTGTGCAAAATATTTTTCCTAACAAAAAATAATACACCAGATTAAATGGAAACTGAGTCTGAAACTGACTCATCAGGAGAGTCAGCATTTGGGTTTGAAATGAAATAATGCTGAAATTATGGGACATCCAGAAAATAAATGTTGGACAAATTAAAAAAAAAAAAAAAGAATTTAGAGGTTGCAGAATAATTTGTCTGATGAGAATATGTTCATCTTACAAAAATACAGAACAAAAAAAACTAACAGACTCTGCAAGTCACATCAAACAGTTATGAGTCACAGTTTCGTTGGTAAGCACGGCGCCATTAATCCTGGGAGGACCCGAGGGAAAAAAAACAGACATTGAACTTCTCATAACTCACGATACTGAAGCTAAAGTTGCAGTGTGTCCTGCTAAAGGTGCACCTGCTGCTGTTTGCACCTGGACATGCAAACCAGGAAAACCTGCCGTTTTCAGCCGTTGAAAAGTAGATCAAAGGTTGTCATTTCCTGCAGCCCGCAGGATTTTCAAACATGCACTGTAGATAGCAGAGCGTTAGCAGCAGCCAGTTAACAGACCGATCCCATCAGTCAGGTGTTATCAGCCTGGACTGTGGAGTCACCTTGAAAGCGTTGCACACATCAGAAGCTGAGATGAGTTCACCTTTTCAGGCATCAGCACGAGGATCTGCCAATCAAACAGCAGCTAAACAGCCTAGTTAGCGCTGGTGTAATGGTACGAAGAACTGGACAAACACCCTCTGTGATGTCACCAACAGGTTCTCTAAAGAGTAATGTAAAATTAAAAAATTAAGTGGAACGAGCAAGACTGAGAAGCCTCAGACTCTTCCAGGTCTGAGGATGACACAGTGCACCTTTCCAACTGTTATTTTGTAACATGCTGTAAACATGTTTGTCTTTGCTTCAAAATAAGACAGTTTACCGTGGGAGTCAGAGCAGACGTGCCCTATTTTGGAGCCAGCGCCTGCTGTCAGTTGAGGAATTATAAATTTTGTCACTACCGAGATGGCTTCAACCCGGACGTGGGAATGTTGGCGCTTGGTGAAAGCACCCATCTTACCTGAGCACCCATCTTACCTGAGCACCCCTCTTACCTGAGTACCTAGCGGGAAGAAACTGGATTAGCTGTTTACTGATGTGGCAAATTTGCATCAGAAACGCTCACCACCCAGAGTTACCACAACGCTCCTTTGTGAATGCAAATCATTTTTGCATGCGGACACATCGTTTTCTCTGTTTAATCACGAAGAGGCATGCGTTCATGAACTTCCTTTGTTTATGAAACGCAACGATGTAGCAGAGCCGTGTCTGCTTTGGCTGGATATTGGACGCGTTTATTTGCATAACGTTAGAGTACAAAGTTTCGACTGCACAGATGTGCTGCCTTCCCAAGATGCTTTGCATAGGTATTGACCACACCTCCTCTCCTTCCATAGAACATGGATGGAGGGATCAATGAGATGTGATCAATGCGTCATATAGAGTGGACACAAACTGTTATCTCAACATTGGTGAATCAGAAAACACATTTTCCAGAAACCACAAAACAGGTCATTCATAAATTTGTGTGCGTTCGATAAAGAGTTGAAGGTTCTCAAATGTAGATTTTGTCCTCTTCTCACAGCTTTCTGTGATTGATATATGGCACTTTCTCAAACAAAATCATGTAAACATGTTTTAAGAATCAAGATATATCATATAGGTGTAATACGTCCTCTGCCTTTTTATAGGATGAACAATCATGTAAAGTGTGGTAGTAAAGTGTGCAGATATGCTCTAAAGACCAAATTTTAGAACCAAATTCTGGCCCAGAGTCCCTCCACATGATCAGAAAAACACAGTGGAGGTGGAAGGTGTCCTGCTCACAGCTGGACCAGTCAGCTCAGGTGTGCTTTTGATGTCTAAGGCACTTTAAGGACATCCAATCTTACAGTTCACGTTGAGTGTCTGTAAAACCTCCATTTATGTCCAGTCTGTGAGCATCCTCTATTCTGAGGCGTTCAGGGGTGGAGTCCTTCTCAGACCTCAGTCGGTGCGTGTGCATACCAGCGCGTCTCTCCGGGAACAGCTCGTGCCAAGGCGCTGCAGAAACTTGCAGACGGCTGTTTAAGACCCATTAATGACGCTGACATGTCATTCCTCACCTGGCCGACTGGAACACCTCCCAGGCTATCCTACGATGCGCCCGCCCCTCCCTTTTAAAATTGTTGCAGGAATCAGAGCAGCGCGGGGCGCGCGCAAACCAGCGCTTGAGGATGGGAACGAGGTGTGTCCGAGGCGAGGACGCCTGGAGACAAGAGATCCTCAACCCAGTAAATCTATGCAGTTTCACGCATCGTTATGACTCAAACGAGCACATTGAAGCGCGGCGTTTCCACGCAGGTTACACAAAGGGCTCGTGTTTAAAGGCTCTCGCGCACCCACTGTGGATCGGATCGTGTCCGCTGACCCCGGGCGGATTACCGAGGAGCCCATATGTGACAGATAAGCGGCCTGGCTCAGCGCGCGGGCTCTCTTCTCTCTTGGCCAGATGAAAAATGGGCTTGGCTTTTTGCGCACAGGCGCAGCGCCATCCATGATTCCCCACATTGTGTAAATAACGCAAGAATGTTACAGTATATGCGATATTATGTTCAGTAAATCTGCTTGAAAATCAGTGAAACACACATTTTCATTTTATTCTAATAGCATTCCTTTTGTGAGGAATGTGACGCTGGAGGAAACATGGAAGCACTTTTGCGAGGCGCGCGCAGCGACGCTAGAAACCATTTTGGTCCCTCGGATGGAAGAAAGAAGCGAAAGATCCAGAATAACGAGAGGAGGGAAAGCGGCGCAAAGGGGGGGTCGACTGAGTCCTTCCAGCAACAAATTCACCCTCACACACTGCGCTCAAATAAGACACCGCAGACAAAGAAAATCCCGGTTCACAGCCACTCAGCTGGAGTAAATATAAGATAAAAGACGTGCAGTGAAAACAAGAATTCAACCCTGTCCTCCTGGGATCTCTGAATAATGAGATTATAAATATTCTGACGGATTAGTGTTGTCAGAGCGCGCAAGGACGAGATCCGAGCGGCCGAAGCGAAGCGGGACCTGCTCCGGAGGATGATCAAGACATGTTGGGTTTTTTTTTTCCTGCTGGGAATCAGAAGAAATACTGTTGGTAGGGAGGTGACCGCTCCTTCAGGGCTGGAGCGCCGATAGCCGCAACAAAAGCACGTTCATGTGTGTTTTATCGGAGATGAGGATCGATGAAGACGGAGCCTCGCGCACAATGCAAAGGTGTGACACAGGCGGCCGCAAACGCATCCGTTGTGACATATGATGCGAGAAAAACGTCCTCCATTCATGTGCAGCATGTTTTCCTAACGTGGAGCGCGCACAGGCCCAGCCTATCCCACCTCATGCAAGAAAATATACATTAAGTACCAAGACGAATGCCGATGGAGAAAGACGCCGCCGCGCCTGGCTCGCGCCTGGCCAGCGCGCTGTTATGGCGCGAATAGGCTGAGATTGCGATAGTTGGAGAAAATAAGCGTGTCGGGGTTTTTCTTACCTGAGTGCAGACAGCGGCGTCGTCTCTTCAGCGGCAGTCGCTCACCGGGCGCACAAGGCTTGTCGTCGCAGTGCAGCGGCAGGACGGAGGGGGGCGCTGCGGAGCGCCGGAGGCGCGGAGACTGTCCTGAAATGCAACCTGTCTGCTCGCAGCAGCCATCTGCTGTCATGTAAACAAAGAGCTGCACACACATTCCCTGATCTGGAGCAAACGAGCTAAACCGCAGAAAAGCAGATGCGTGACACGAGCTTCAAAGAGACAGTTTTTGCCCATTTGGCTTTTAAGAAATTTTTTAACTGTATTCACTTAAAGCACACCTGTAATCCTCGTGTTGCTGTCTGTATGATAGAGAGACATCAGCAGCTAAACATCAGTTTCCAACCCCACGAATACATTTTTCACCAGCATCAATTGCACGTGAAATTTTTCCATTTTTAGAAAAGCACACACAAAAGAAAAAGATTTTGGAGAAGCAAATGTTTTAGATCTGACTGGTGATGGATAATATCACAAACACTGACAAGTTCACTGATTTGAATTATGTTTTATTGTGTAAGTTTTATCTTATATTCGCGTTTAATTCTGGTGTGAGGCAAACTGAGTTGGAGGGAACTTGGTCTCCACGAGGTGACGCCTCACTAAAAGCGCTGTTTAGTCTGGGGACACTGGACTGAATACAGGAACCTTCTAGAAAAATGAATTGTATCGAGACATGACCTGACTCATGAGCTACTGAGAACTCAGTCTTTTGACAAATGGCTGCTTTCACGTCGTAGTTTGTTCATTCTGGTCTGAATCAGCTGATAAGATCTTGAACTTGCAGCTTTTTCAGCTTGGTTTGGTTCCTTTTGACACAAGCATCCTAAAATCCATCAACGTCTAAGCTCATGAGAGCATCCTCACCTTTTATTGGTCAGATGTGTCTGGAACAAAGAAGCTCCTGAGTTGTGGAACGTATCAGTGAACTGCTTGTCCTACATGATTCAGGTTATGTTCCAGAGGGGATAACTTTGTGAATCCACTCTAACACACTTGATCCAACCCCTCAGATCATCCAGGTCGAGGGTTTTGGTCCGGTTTTGGACCAGTATCACCAGGAGTACCATAGGTACCATAGGGTAGTTTCATTCATTTCATTTCATTTATTGATTCATTCCAGACATGTCAAAACAGTCTTTTAAAGCATAGACAATTTTAATGAATCTATGTATCTGAAAATAAATATATTTATAAAATAGAATATATAATAATGCATAAATCAATATACAGTGACACATGTGCATAACCATCATTTTGAAACATATAGAACCTCTTGTAAATAAATCTAAATATTAAATGGACATATTTCCCCCAAAAAAGAAGAAATAAAAAATAAACAAAATTTATACCCAATGTATACACACCGATCTATATACATACATATACATACCAATATGCAAAACACATATCTGGTTTAACATGTCTGAAAAGGGGTAGGAAGAAGTAAAATTTATTTAATCCTCCCCCTTCTCCAATGTTCCAAGATTACCTTTAACATTTATCCGGTTTTTGAAGCCTAATACTAAATTGTAGTTGTAATTTCATATCCAGATAGACATAGACATCTAACTACATACAAACATACTGATACACACACATTCACACTATAGTACATACTACAGTATATACTACAGTACACACTACATATACTTCACCCTGCTCCTGCTCCACTTGTCTTCCCCCACGCCAAGCAGGAAAGCAAACTTGAGTTCAATTTAAGCAGACAAAAAAAGTCAGCCTGAGATCAGTTTATTAGCCCAGGCATTAGCTTTATTCCTAAAATATTGTATCTATATTTTTCATATTTAAGGGCATGTATATCCTACATGTAAAAACATGTTGGCTCTTTCGGCTGCAGAGGCCACACTGACGTGCACAGAGAATCCTGGCCTTCAGAATAAACTCTGCTTCATGATGATCCGGCTCTTTGGAACTCACCTCCTCACTCCTCAGCCACGGTTTATCTGTATATATAAAGGGTATTTCAAACATTCAGTAGTCCACAGGTACGAAACAAGATGCTGGCAAAGCAACTGGAAGGACATTTCTGTACAAACATCCATCCATCATCTATACCCGTTTCATCCTTGAAGGGTCACGGGGATCTACTGGAGCCTATCCCAGCTGTCTACGGGCGAAAGGCAGGGGGTCGCCCAGACAGGTCGCCAGTCCATCGCAGGGTCACACATACAGACATACAACCTTTTACACTCACATTCACACCCTATGGGCAATTTGGAATTATCAATTAACCTGACATGCATGTCTTTGGACTGTGGGAGGAAGCCGGAGTGCCCGGAGGAAACCCACGCAAACATGGGGAGAACATGCAAACTCCACACAGAAAGGCCCCGAGGTTCAATCCAGGACCCCCCCCCTGCCGAGGTCCGAACCAGGAACCTTCTAGCTGTGAGGCAACAGTGCTAACCACTAAGCCACCGTGCTGCCAAACAGTCTTTTTTCATTCTGTACAAACAGTCTTTTTCAAATGCGTTTTTTTGTCCACATACAAGGTTGAAATTAAGAAAAAAGACTAAAACAAAGAAAGAACACAGGACATTTTTTCACCTTTGCTGTTTAGTCTTCAGCTTTATATTATATTTTGAAGTTTTCACATTTTGGACTCTTCCTTTTTACCAGCGACCGTATGTAAGTGCCAGTGTGTTTCATTGACTGATAACTTCTGTTTTAGATTTTAGACTTTTGTTTAATTACAGTCATTCCTTGCCAATTCGCGCTTTAAGTTCCGCGGTTTTAGTTATTCGCAGATTTTTCAGAAATATATAATATAATAAAAAATCAAGAAAAAATTGTGGAAACATCACAGGATGTTGTGCACATTCTCTGACAGTGAAGAAATGTTGTGAGCCAGCCTGGCCCCCCTAATGATGCTGATCAGCGCTGTGTTGACGTGGTCTTGGTCAAGTGTTAGTTTATGTTATATCACATTTGTTTACATATCAGAGCTTTTTCATGAGCAAATGTGGTTTAAATGCATTTATATTTATATAAATGCTGTTACAGCTTTTTAGGTGTTCATAACAAGCGCCCCCTTACTACGGTCCCAGAGGTTCTCAATGGGTCTGATTGCCGCTGGGGGCGTGGCTAAGTTTACAAATGTTTGTCATTCATTTTTTGTCTCAGTGTGTGAACGCAAGTAAAAATGTAAAAGTAATGGAACTATCTGTTTGTCTTTATTGAGTAAGTAAGAAGTAGAGTCATGCAACAAATGCTGTCTCTCAGTGGGACAAATATTCATTTACTGTAAACATTTCTGACCTTTTCTGATGTTTAGGCCACTTTATGTATAAACTAATTCATATTTACAGTATCTCAGATATTTGAAGAGCTTTTATTTTAAGATATTTTCAATGTTTATTAGGTTATATTAATTATAAAGTTTAATTGCAGGAATGAAGTCAGGATTTCAGGAAGTCAGGAACTGTTGTTCAACCCTGCAGAAATTTATAATAAGTTTACTTTGATGAGCTTTAGATTTCCACAGACACCTAATATGTTTTACATGGATTTGAGGCAGAAATCTATAAAATAAAGTATTATTATTTGACAGAGCGGTGGAGCCATAAAGCCCTCAGTCTGGGTTTGAATATTTCAGACGGTAAACATCAGAAAGTTTTCATAAAGATGTAATCTTAAACAGCCTTAAAAGAAAAGTTTAAATCTCTGTGTTTAAGCGCGATGAACGGCTGTATTTTGCTGTGAACGTGCACCAGCCCAGACCGAGCAGAGGCTGCAGGAACAGAGCTGTGCGGTCGCCACACAAAGGTCAAGTCTTGGCACGTAAAACAGTGCACCCTTGTGCCGGCCCTCAGGCCCCCGGCCCCCTGGCCCCCCTGGCCCCCCCCGGCCCCCCCGGCCCGCCTGTGTGGCCTCGCAGCGTCTCACACCGGGTGCCAACTTCTACACCGAGTCGAGAAACCGTTGAGCCACTGACGGTCAGGTCTGTTTGAGAACGCTGGAACCGTGATGTGCTGGCAGGACAGGGGTCTTTGTCCCTCTCCCTTTCTTCTCCCTCCTCTTCCTCCTCCTCTCTGTCCTGGTGTTGGACACGTGCCCACTGCAACAGCTGCCACTAGCTGTGTGGCTGCAGATTATTTGGTTTTATCCCGTGGTGGGAGTTTACTGTGGGCCAGGTGCTGCAATGGGATCATTGCCTCCGCTTTAAATCCTCATGTGGTCAGCCGTCTGAAGCTGCAGGAGCTGCTTCATACTGGCAGACTTCCACCAACACTTCTAGGAGTGGACTTGAACAAGACGAAACATTTTAAAGTCGCAGTTTTTTTTTTTTTTTTTGTGGTTTTGGTGAAAAAAATAATTGCCATTTTAAAACAGATCTCAAAGCAAACACAATACATCTACCCATATGGGAGTTCTGATTGTAAAAAGCAGCAGTTATTTTGAGCTAACGCAACCTTTTGTGTTCATGAACAAGTTGTGTCACAGAAGAATTTTACAGCTGTGAACTTCAGTGTCCAGAGGGACGACTTTCAGATTTCCTTTAATCTTTTTCTGTTTCTGGGAACAAGCATGTATGTCAGGCTAACTGGTGATGCTAAACTGGCCCATGGGGATGAGGGAGACAGTGTGTGATTGGCTGCATGTGGCCCTTTGAGGCCCAGGAGCTCCCTTGTAAAACAGATGTTTGATCCTGATGGGACTGACCTGGTTAATTGAAGGAAAAGAGGTTTTTTTTTTTTTTTTTCTGATCACCAGTCGTGTGCAGACCTCTATAAAAGCAGATGTTTAGTTGTCTGCTGGTCTGGATCGTTCAACTGTGTGTTAACACAATGCTAAGAGGGAAAGACATGAGCAATGGGCTTAGAGGAGCAATTGTTGCTGAACCTCATTTTGGAAAGGGTCATAAAACACATTTTTGTAGTTCAAAAACTAGGGCTGGCAACAATTAAAAATTTTAATCGTGATTAATCGCACGATTTCCCTGATTAATCACAATTAATCGCATTGTATGCGCAAAATCAAATAATGAATTCAAAAGTAGTGTAAAATGCACTTTCATTTAAATGTTCTGCTGCCATATGAACTAAAGTGCCATAACATTTATTGTTCAAACACTTTTAACATCAGCACTTGTCAGTAACACACATTTAGTGTAAATCTCATCTTAAAAAATGTAAAATAAAATAAAGCTTATTGCCACTGCCAGGGCATTAATGTCATCCTGTTTTTATAAAAAAAAAAAAAAAAAAAAAAAAAAAAAAAAAGTCCACAAACAAAATCCAACAAAATGATTGTGTCTCAGCACAATCTGAACATTAAAACAGGTAATTTCTGAGGTAACAGCAGAAACTTTTAACGGGGAGTTCAACTTGTCAGTTGTTACAGAAATAGACAGAATTGTTAGTATTGCTACCTGAGTTGCTACCTGAACTGTAAAATACACTGATTGGATCTCTCAAATGGATCTCCCAGCAGATTTACCACAAGGTCAGAATGTGCAATGCTCTGACAAAAACAAAAGAACAAGAGCTACATCTCAGACCCTGCAGGCCTCATTGTGCATGTGAAGTCCATGCCAGCACAGTTAGAAGGAAAACTGAAAAAGTACTGTTTGATAGGAGAACGTCTCTTCTGTCAAAAAACAAACAAATAGAAATTCATGGACATACAAGTGAAACTCAATAGTGCATCTGAACAACAAACCAAAGACGTTTGTAACAAAGTCCAATGGACAGATGAGACCAAGTAGTTTTGTTGGCCTTAATGCTCATCACCGTGTTTGGTAAAAACCACACACAGCATTTCAGATGAAACATGTCAGCCACTGTCAGGCACAGCAGTGAAAGGTGGTGATTTGGAGATGGACCTGGGCACATTGCACTGACTGGCCTTTTCTCACCTCCAAGTGTACAAAGTCTGGACTTGTGCACTTCAAAGTTCGTTCTCCAGAGTTGTACTTGCCAAGTCTGAACTTCAGAGGACGCAGTTTCCAGTAACAAAGCTGCAGCGTTCTGCTCACTGATCCAAAATGCATTCTGGGATACTTTGCTATCTCAGGTCTACTCAGATCTCCACTGGATGCATCGTTGATGAAATGGGAGCTGCAAGAACACATCCAGGTGTTTTTTGACCGGACTGCAACAGAACTTCAGCTGAGACTGATGCTGTTTCACAAGTCCAGACATGCCGGCTCTGTTCACCACGCTTTAAAGACAAATGTGAAGCCGTCTGTGTTCCAGGTAAGTTCCAGGTAACAGAACAGTGGTTCAAAGCACATCACCAAATCTGCATCTGGAAGAAAAATCAGAGTCAATATTTTGGAATGAACAAGTCAAAGTCCAGGCCTCAACCTTCACTGTGATCAAATTACTTATTATGGTTTTGCATGAATTTAAAAAAGGATTAAAGGATGGAGGCACCAACCCCTGATCACACAGAGCGTTTGTCGTTCCACGACGAGCCGCTACGCTTCACAGCAGCTGTTGTTCAAACTCAACAGACATTTAGAACTTTCCCCAAACATTATCTTATTGTTTAGACTCCTGTCGAACAAAAATGCTGCGCTGCAAACCTCTGTTGGATAATGACATCCTCGACTGTCACATTTGACTCTGCCCTCTGAAACAGAGGAAAAGCACAGCGGCCAAAGTTGCGGTGGGTTGATTGCATATTATTTAGATGAGTGTTTTCCCTTTAAGACCTTCACATCACAGTTATGAGTCTCAGGAATGTCCTCAGACCGCTCTGCTGAAAATTTCTCAAATACATGCGGACTGACCGACCATCTGCCCCCACCGGTCTGAGGGAAAAGGTTGTATAACAGGGGTTTATCTAAATCACACAGACAAGTTGTGATAATTCCCCTGGATGATTGTGAAATATCTTTCATTACCAGAGTTGAGTAAGCCAAGTAGTTCCCATGACCTCTGCCAGTCCTGCGCTGCTCACCAGAGTCTCTGGGCGAACAGTTTACGTGCACGTAGTGTCAATAAACTCTTTCTGAATGGGTTTATGCTCTCACTAACTGGTTTTAGTCCTCTGTATTACAAAAGTATGCTTTTATAGTGCCTTATCAAATAAAATTGCATTGAAGTTGATAAACATTGAAAGTATAACATTTTATACTTATATACAGTTTTCAATAAAACTGTTTTTTTGTTGGCATGTTGCTGTCTCTCATCTTATGGATGTGCAGAGTCTCACGAAGCAGACGACTCATGAAGATATGCACAACAGCGTAGTTTATTAGAGCATATATTGTTATAAAATACAGAACAGTGTACGGAAGCGTAGAATGACGCTTTGTCTTGGACTTTTACTCGAGCCATTTTATGTTTCCATTAAGTAGCGTGAAAAGACATGAAACAAGATAAAAATATGAGATCCTGTTTTTCCCAGCCAGATGTGAACGTGCCGTTACACCTGATCTACTGATTTAAAGTGATTCTGTAATATTCTGCAGTTTATCTTTTGGGACATGAACATTCGGTGCACCTAATTTTACAAAATAGAGGAAAAAAATTGAGGAAAAGAAAAAAAAAGCCACACAGCTCATTTCTCACATTTTCCATGACCCTTTTTTGAGAGAAAAAAAATAAAGAAAAGAAAGAGTATTGAGTTTATTCTGATTATCATCTCAGCTTGATAAATGACAGTGACCACAGCCCAGATAGCAGCGGATGTTTGGCCCAAACCTGATCCACATTTGGAGGTTTCTTGGGTCCACATTTGGTCTGGAATGACGGCATGAACTCAGGGTGAATGTGGAGGCCTCAACTCAACCACGTACCCCCCATATGTACACAAAATCCTTTCTTTGGGCCTTGGGGCCACACCTGGCCCATAAAACCCATACCCTAACCCAGGTTAGGCCCAGCTCCTAACCTCTGGGCCACAGCGGGCCAGTATAACACTCACAGGTGCTGTAAATGAGTCATAAGTGCCCAGAGTAGTCCAGATTAGGAGCAAACATGTCTGCTGTCCAGGAAGGTTTTAGGAATCTGTGTAAACCGTTTACAAGCTTTGGCACTGGATCCCCTTCCCTCCCTGAGTCACATTTATGGAAACACCTCCAGGAAGAGCAAGAACCAACACGGCAGGATGATATTTAGGTTGTATGTTTTGATTCCTTTATGTTTACGATACACCTTTGTTACTATGAATATACTATGAAAATGTCTTCTTTATGTTTTGTAGTTGTTTAAAACCGTATTTTGTTTCACTGGTTCACTTCATTATTACACTGGGGACTTCATCTTTAAGGATGCACCTGTTAACCAAACCTGAAATGGCTGAGGAGAGCACGGTCAACCAGCAGCGGTGGGAGATTATCTGAGAGGGAGCTACTAACGCACCGAGAAATCAAGCTCTGCTGAGCTCCTTTTATTTATTTTCTATGAGTAATCCTTCAGATAAAATCAGTAAAGGGTGAAGGAGAAGAGATTCTGATATTTTATTGACAAATGACAAATGACAAATGACGTTAATTCATTACAGTTGTTTTCAGTGCTGAGTTTATCTAATGTTCTTCTTTTCTATAAACTGATGCCACCTGGGATGATAAGAGCCTCGAGGAACCACTACAATCTTGTTTTCAGAAATGTAATAAAGTCGCTAAATGACATTGTGTTATTGCTGCGTAACGACACCATTGCATTAATGACATCATTATGTTATCACATCCTGTCCATCTTGTACATTCATATTTGTTTTGCATCCAACCGATTCCCTGATTGTTCCCACCAGCTCCTATTTTGTTGTCAAAACCAGTAGTATTATATGTTTTACTGCCTTTCTTAGTTTGAACTTTTACAGGGATTTCTCTTAATCTTTTGTAAATTCACCAGCTGTTTTTAGTTTATATCTCCTCTGTTAGTCTTAAAACACTGGTGTGGTAACTGAAACTGACTTGATTTAAACAATCATGTCCAAGTCTGCCCTTCTCTTTACTGTTTTACTTGAACTCTGCATGACAATAAAAGCACCATGACATACAGTCATGGAAAAAATTATTAGACCACCATTTTTTCTTCACTTTCTTGTTCATTTTAATACCTGGTACCACTAAACGTCATCATGTGACTAAAACAGACAGAAAAGAAACACTGAATGCATAAAAGCAGTGTTTTTGGCAGTACAACGCCATAGCTATTGATGTAAAAACTTAAGTGATTTAGGTTATAATCAAGAAAACCATGGAAAATGGTAAGATATCAGCTCTTAAATAAAACTCTTATGAGCAATCTTTGTGGTTATCGTTATGTTTGTCCAAACAAATGTACCTTTTGTTGTACCAGGCATTAAAATGAACAAGAAACTGAAGAAAACAAGGGTGGTCTTATAATTTTTTCCATGACATACATGACGATACTCAATTTAAGGCTCAAACAAACAAATGGATTAATACATGTTGAATTTATAATTTTTCACCCAATTCATTCATTAATTCATGCAAAAGTAATGTAAAGGCTTTCAGACTTGATGTGACGTATGGACCCTGAGGCAGGTGTCACAGCGCAGGTTCGCCTGTAAACCTGCTAATACAAGAGTGGCTTTTTTTCTTTAAAAAAGGCTGTCAGATTTATGTTGTGTTTTTAAACACATGAACTGAAGTGAGACAGCTGCACAGCTGTAAACTCCAGACACTGACACACTTGCTGGATTTTTTTGTGTTTGGTTCGGTGGTTGGTTTGTTCCGCCGGTCTTTGACCTTGCTGCCCTGTCGGATGCTGCCCTCTGCTGGACACTCTTTCTTCCATCTTCTCTCGTGTTTGCCCCCTGTCCTAATATACATGGAAAACACTGTTTTATTTAACATTGTTGATTTAGATCATCTTGGAGTTTTCTTTTTTTTTTTTTCTTGACAATTAACATGATGGTTGAAAGAGTGAAAGGTTCCCTCCCACCCAGGTCCAATAAGAAATCCAGAAGGCAGTGACCACACGTTGGCCTGACAGGAAGTCACATAAACTCAAAATTTAGGACGCTGACTCACTGATTTCTTCTTTCACACTAATTTGTTATTCTCAGATCTTTTTTTTGCTCCAAATTGACTGAATATAACAGCAAATATCAATCTTTCTGTTTTTTGTTTTCACATTATTATGGTATAAATTCTACAAGATTCTCATCTGGTACAGGATTCAGGCTGATCAACAGCCCTGGGTCTTTCTCTTTGTAGATTTCACCAAATGATTCAGCAGCTGAGAGGTCTGGGCTTCAGGCAGGCTGGTTCAGCACCTGCCCTCATCTTTTATAATAGATGCAGAAAATATCATCGTCTCAATGGCAGCATATGCTGCTCTAAAACCTGCACATTCCTTCTGCGATGATGTTCCTTTTCCAGATGTGCAAGCTGCCAGCTCCTTCGTTAGTCCAGAGGATGGAGCAACCATGGTTTCCAAAGAGAATTAAAAATTTTTTTAAATTTGTCTATATTTGTCTATAAAGATGTCTCTGTGATATCAACTAACAACTTTCTGTGCAGACTCTAGTCTTGGAGTATCTGCTGAAATAAGCTTTGGCCATCCCAGTGTTTACCTCCACCTGTGAGTATGTAGATGTCTTCGGGGCACCGACTAACATGCTGACCTGCAGTCTGACCCTCTGACCACCTCAGTGTTGCTGCCTACATCTGTTTATAGTCATCTCTGCAGTCCATTTACTAATCAATTAGTCAGAATAGAAGAACATGGAATTCTTAGATCTCCAGTTAATAGATCACTATTGTTTATACATTTTCAATTAAATGCAATTCAATTTTATTTGTATAGTATCTGTTACAATGTTAATTGTGTCTAGGTGCTTTACAGAGACCCAGATCATGAGCATTTTATTATATATAGTATTGCCAGGATGTTTGTGCTCTCCTCTCTCTGTCCTCCATCCTCTCTCTGTCCTCTCTCTCTCCTCATTTCTTTCTTTATCCAGCTGGTCTTCAGGAGGAAGGTCCCCCCATATGATCCAGGTCCTGATCAAGGTTTCTTCCTCTTAAAGTGGAGTTTTCCTTACCACTGTTTGGCTAAAAGGCTTTTTTCTCCTGCAAGACTTTATTTTACTTGCCATATTTTTTTTATTAGGATTTATTATTATAATTTTAGTTAATGATATTTGCTTTAAGGTCATGTTCTGGGTCTCTGTAAAGCACCTAAAGACAACTTGCATTGTAAGAGACAAATAAAATTGAATTGAATTGAACTGATTCATGTGACCACAGAACAATTTTCCACTTTGCCTCAATCCATTTTAAGTGAGCTTTGGTCCAGAGAAGACGGGGGGGCCTTTCTGGCTCACATTCACATATGGCTTCTTGTTTGTATGATTGAGCTTAAACCTGCATTTGTAACAGCTGATGCAACAGCAAGTTGTGTTCTCAGACAGAGATTTCTGAATATGTGCCTGAGCCCATGCAGTGATTTAAAATAGACTCCAGCCTGTTTTTAATGCAGTGCTGTCTGAGGGTCTGGAGACTACGTGCATCCAGTAAAGTGCACAGAGATTCCTTCAGATTCTTTGAACCTGTATGTGCTAACTAGATGATGGGATATTCAAAGTCTTTGCCATTTTACACTGAAAAAAAATATTCTGAAACTGTTTCACAACTGGTACACAGAGTATTTTACAGATCTATCCACCTTTACTCTGCTTCTCCATCAGCGGACCAGTGTACTTGCATGACACGGTTTAGGTCAGAATCTTTGACCTCCATCTCTACACAACCCAGACAAATATAAAAGATTAAAGCAGTGCACCATGGGTGTTGTAAACCTCAAGTTTTGAATCAGGGGATCATAGTCTAATAATTCATGCATGCTTTAGTTAAGCCTTCATTGCCTCCTTCATATTGTCTCCATACTCATGTGGAGTGAAAACAGTCCCTCTGAAAAGGGCTTGTGTAGTCCACAGATGCCCCGTCAGAGACCCCAGGGGCCCTGTAGGTGCAAAGAAACACAGAGTTGGCATGAATGACTTAGTGGAGTAACCCTTTGATGTGACTGGCAGGGATCTGAGTTTGAGTCCAGTTTCTGTCCAGCGGACATTCAGCAAGGAAGGAGTTAAAAATAAGTCTTCCAAGAAGGGGAAAAAAAAAGTCTATCCCTGCCTCCCCTTCTCGGCCTCTGAATGGTCTGACCCACTGGTTCACACATGCCCTGCCCCCATGTGTATGTTGTCTTTGCCTTATATACTGCAGGGGTATCCGGCTGCACCGAGGTTTAACTCTCTGACACTGTTTTGATAAAAAGCACCAGAACTCATCTTGTGCCAGAACAGCTCCTCTGCTCTCCAGTCATCACTCCTGTTTTCTCTGCTCAGCTTTACTGAAAGATGAATGGCACGATGGATGGGAACAACGAGCACGCTCCTCCAGACGGGTCCTTCATGTTTACCTCAGAGTCTGTGGGAGAGGGACATCCTGGTGAGTGGAGCGCTCCCTTTCCATGTGACATTTGCTCTGATGAGCTGTGTTTTTGATGAAAAGAGGAGAAAAAAAGAAGAAAAAAAACACTTTCATGTTTCAGTGATCATTGATGACTTTGAGGAATGTGCACAGTCCAGAGCGGTGCACTGTGCAGCCACATGGAACTGCACATGAGCTGGGATTTTTATATTCTTTTTAAACTTCTATTGTAGATCTATGGGACACTGAGTAGTGCAACGAAGTTAGTTCAATATAAATCCAGGCTTGAATAAATGCATTCATTATCTTGTGTACTTTGAGCAGAGTTTCCTGAATTTTGGAAGAAAAAAAAAGGCAAATTCAGTCCACAATCATTGAGTTGCACGATCCTGTTTTCTCACGTTTCCTTGGTTTGAAGTGTCAGTTTTTCAACCACCTAAACTTACTTTTACAGCTGCAGCTGCTCCTTTTGGAGACACATGAAGTTGGTGCAAAGACACATGAGACGTGTTAAATCAGGCGTACAGTAAAGACACAGTAAGAAAAAAAAACAGCAGAGAACTTTGTTATAACGATTGTTCAGATTTTTACTTTTATCTACAAGTTCAGACATTTTACAGTACTAACATAAACATCGTTTCCACACCAAAACGTTTCCTGTCATTCTTATGTTCTTTATTCATTCATTGACGAGTATAACACAGTTGGTTTTATTATTGATTATAGGACCTCTGAGACATTAAAAGTATGACCTGAACAAAATGTCTTGTATACGTTTTGGCATTTTTGAAAAATGACAACAGAAAAGAGAGTTATGTGAACCAACAAACACGACGCATGCTGAGGTAAAGCTGGATCTTCCAGCATTAAATAAATTAAATTAAAAGATTAACAACATATAAACAAAGCTTTAGCTATAAAATCAAGTTTTCAATCTTGTTAGCATGTTCATAATACGTTTATGTGATGTCAGCCATCAACTTTATGATTATCCATTTCTGATCTGAATGTGCAGAGCGCCACCTATGGTCTTGGAAAGGCAGGGTTATGTAGACAACTGAAGGAGCCAGAGGCAACAGTTTCTGGGACTTTATTTCTAACATTCCAACATCAAATGAGAAGCAGATAGATGCTGCAAGGAGACGTTGGCACAAGTTACTTGGAGAGAATCACAGGAACAAAGAGGAGAAAGAATTTGAATTTATCGATTAAATCCAGAGGTTCTGGCTCTCTGAAGTGGAAAACTGGTTGGACCTGAACTTTCTGTGTCTCAATGAAAACAAGATGGAGATGGTTGTGTTTGGTCGCTCAGATCAGGAGGAAGACTGGGTTGCTCCTCTTGGCCCCTTTGGGTCCTTTACTCGTCAGTTTGTTAAGAATTTGGGTGGGATTTTTGATCATTTATTTAAGCTTGACAAACAAATCAGATCTGTTGTCAAAACCAACTTTGAGGGACTAAAGTCTGTTTTCAAAAGTCAAGCCATAGTTATCTAATTATGATTTACAAGAGTCATGGTTTTAAAAACGTTAGATTAGCGGTCTCTTTGTTGTGTCCATTTGGTGCAAAATGCTCAACTCTTATCTGGGACCATATTAGTCCAGTTCTGGTGTCACTTCACTTGATGCCCAACTGTTTTAGAATAGATTTTAAGATTTTTAATTGCTTGCTTTTAAGGTTTTAAATGGGCTGGGACAACCAAATGTGTCTAAGCTTCTTCCTCCTAATGCTCCAGTCAGAGCAACACCAAACCAGTCAGAAGGTCCTCATAGTTTCGAGATCCAGACTCAGACATCGAGGGGACCGGGCCTTTTTGGTAGCTGGTCCCTTCCTCAAACAGCTTACCTTTACAAATTAGCAGCTCGATCTGTTAGTACATTCAAATCTCTGCTCAAAACATTTGTCATCACTGGCTTTCAGTTCGGGTTGAGCTGAGGCATCTTTTCATTCATTTATTTTTCTTTTGGTGCTATGTTTTAGTGTTTCTGCTGTTTGTTTTGATGTGCAAGATCTATGTGTTTATTTATTTTTTTTACCTGTAAAGCACATTGGTCAACATTGGTTGCTTTTAAATGTTATATGAATAAATTTGACCTTGACCTTGATGTGCTATGTTTTTTATTATGAAGATAGCTGACCTGAGATTCATGTTTATGGCTCTGATCGCACAAATTAAGATTTGATTAGCCTCCATATGTTACACAAAGATGTTAAACTACGACAGAAATGGATTCTGTTTATTTAGAGACGTTGCAGTGTTTCATCAAAAACATCAGAGCGTCCACAGGCCTGCAGTTTTTACATTTTCATGCATTTGCTTTGCAACTTTGAGCCAAAAACAGCAGGGTCTTGAAGAAGCCTGATGCTCTTCGGTGTTGAGCTTACATCTGCCTTGGACTTTTGCAGTTTGCTGTCTCTGAACTCAAGCTGTGACACTCTCAGCTGCAGATCCAACAGTGTACATACACCATAGCTGGGAACCTTTGGATATAACCAACACTGTAGCATGAAAACCATGCAGTGGTTTGACGCGGAGCCTAACAAATGTGATCGGTGTCCTTGGTAGTATAGCATTTCTTTTTATGCATTTCCTACTACAACTTTGCCTTTATAATTTTCAAACCAGATAGATAGATTGGTACAATTTTAGTAAAAATGACTGCCGTTCGACAGCAGGGTTTCCATCTCTTCTATTCTTCTGTCATTCTTTAAAAAGAAGTTAAAACTCAGTGAGACTTCCAGTTACAAGGAGGGGTTGTTAAACCGGGTTAATGTACACCACTAGAGTGAAAATAGCATGTTATGCATTGGGGGGAAAGTAATAACAGCAAAATGCTCTTCAACAGAATGAGTTATATGGATGGCATTGTAGCGTTGTGACTCCCAAAATCCAACAACATGGTGAAATTTTTCAAAATTTTCACCTAAGATATCGTATTAATAGCGAATGTACAAACTAGAAGGACTTGATCAAAAAAAGAGATTTTGTGCCACATGTTTTGTAAATACATCGTAAAACAGTGGAGTTACAAGTACACTATTCTGTTACAGTAAAGAGTAGTGTCAATATCTGCAGCCAGGGCAGCGATGCTTTGATTATCTGATGTAGGGTACCATGTCACACTGGCATCCATTTACCATACCAAAGTCTATTTATAGCACCGTAACTCCCACGAGGATTGATGTGTAGTACCCTGATGGAGCACTGAAAGGTGATATTTTCAGGCCCTGCCCAGATCAGGAATCTGACACAAGCAGCGGGAGGTCAAAGGTCTGAACAGATGTTGATGCATTTAAACTGTTTTCTTTCCCTTCCAGATAAGATATGTGACCAGATCAGCGATGCAGTACTCGATGCCCACCTGAGGCAAGACCCCGATGCTAAAGTGGCTTGTGGTGAGTAACTGTGCGTTTATTGACCAGCGGAGGCGAGCAGCACATCATTAGGAGTTTCACTGTGGACCCACCTCCTGCTGGAAGGGCATATGAGTTGGTTGTTATGTGGGACAGGTAGCAGACAAATGGCAACGCTCCGTCACAGAAACTGCCTCTTGGGACAAGGAATCCTCACCTCACCAGTGAGAAAGTAACCTAAGATTGAGAGATTGAGAGGTACCAACCAGATCTAATCAGGGTCAATGAGTTCTGAAACCAATCTCCTCAAGAGGGGCTGCAACTTGCTCCACCCTGGAGATGCCAGCGGTGAAAGACATTAAACTGGAGTGTAATTATTTATTGCACCCTGGCTGAGAGCTTTTTCATTGGGGTTCTCCTCAGCAGACAAGAGGCTAGCTTCCTTGCACGGGCCCAAACTGTTGTTTGCATGTATGCGCCGAATGGCACTTCAGAGTACGCAACCTTCTTGGATCGTTGGCATGGGTGTTGTAAAGTGCTTCTCAAAGGGACTTTGTTGATCTGCTGAGGAACGTCAAAACTTACCTGCACGTGGTTCCGGAAAAGCATGGGTAGCGAGTAGACGTGCCTTCCACAGCTCTCGCAGATAATTATTAAATTTATTCGTTTTGCACCTCGTAACCATTCAACCATTGTTGTGTTGGGATTAATAATTAGCTCAGAAGCTTTTAGTGCACATTAGCTGTTTAAGACTAAACTTTATGGTCTTTAGGACTGTCGGCTGTCTTTTACAACTGTGTCTCCATTTTGTTATCTTCAAATTCCTGCTGTCTTAGGTTCTTATGAGGTTCTTAGCGGTAAGTTAGTGTTTACACCAGGACCTCCTGACCTCCAAAATTTTGTGGCTTCTTAGAGAAACACATTTTATTGACATCTCTGTTCCTGGACTGAGACAAATGTAAACACATATGTTGTGATATGTGAAAGCGACAGGCCATCTGAACTTCAAGATAAGAAGAATCTTTGTTTTTGATCTCTTCGTGACATCAGGTAAAAGGAAACGTATATCTTATCAGTTGGAACAGATACTAAGTAACTTGACTAACTTTTGAGAGGACAAATCCCTCCCAAGCCGACCAAAGAACAGAGAGGAAGAGCCACAACTCGGGGCAATTTGGACTCCCTGGCTAACATTAGCCCCAAAACACCTACCAATGCTAACAGCATGGAGGCAATAGCAAATGCAGTTACAGCCGTACAAGCCTCTATCAACTCGTTCTGGGAGGAAAACAGGGCGTATTTCCTCTCTGTACTCTATTTTGAGTGTATATGACCAACGA
This sequence comes from Hirundichthys speculiger, assembly GCA_018398805.1. Lineage (NCBI taxonomy): Eukaryota > Metazoa > Chordata > Actinopteri > Beloniformes > Exocoetidae > Hirundichthys > Hirundichthys speculiger. Next base: position 3,358,349 of record JAGFBZ010000492.1, on the reverse strand, counting down.
ATGACTGCTGTGGAAGACGAGCTGAACAACTTCGACAGGAGGCTGAACAACATGGAACCCTCACAAACTTTGCTCACTAAAAAAAATGAAGCTTTGAGAGAGAAGGTGGTGTACTTGGAAAACTATACCAGGTGGCAGAATATCCACGTTGTTGGGTTTCCAGAGAAAGAAGAGGGCCTGCGACCAACAGAGCTCATCACCAAACTACTCATGGATGTACTTGGAGACAACAGTTTTGAGACGCCACCATCGGTGGATAGAGCCCACAGAAGCCTGGTCCCTTTACCAGCTGTTAGCGACAGACCGCAGCCATTTATTATCAAGCTCCATCACTTCCAAACCCAGGAGTTGATCCTACGCCTTGCTAGACAGATGGACCCGCTCTCCTACAACAGATCGATTATTATCAGTTCTGTTGTCTATTCTCTGTAACAATCAGTCAAAACAAGTCAGCTGAGTTTCTGTATGGTTGGAACAAATACCTGCAGCCACACGGACCTTTCACGGATCAGTTTGACACCTGTGGTCTGGGCCGACTCATATCTGGTTCTTTGACCCCTGATTTGATCAGGAGGAGAGTATGCTTACAAACTGAAATTGATCTCTTAACTACCAAGCAAGCAGAGACGCTCATTCTTGAATCCCATAGTAGGTTTTATGAGGATGGGGATAAACCTTCCAAACTGTTAGCTAGTCAACTTCATCAAAAAGCAACTTCCCGTGTTATTTGGCAAATTATGCTCCCTGATGCCTCCTCAACAGAGGATCATTAAGCCATCAACAACTGCTTTAAGGACTTTTATTCTAGCTTATACTCCTCAGCAGAGGCGCCGCTAGGGATTTTGGGCCCCATGAAAAGAATCTTTACCGGGCCCCCCAACACAGCGGCGAAATTTGTTGATGCTATTTTTGATCATCATTAGGGGCCTCTCTGGGCCCCCCTCAATCATGGGCCCCTATAATCCGTATCCTTTACCCCCCCTTTTCGCCGCCCCAGCTCCTCAGACTCAACAGCCGATTGTGACCATTTTGATGCTTTTTTTTTTTACTAATCTGAACATTCCCTCAGTTGACCCTGACTCAAGAACAAACTCTGATGCTGGAGGAAATTAACGGTGCAATAATGTCCCTTCAGAGTGGAAAAGCCCCGGGTCCAGACGGGTTTCCAACCCATTTTTATAAAAAATTCAAAGATAAACTTGCACCTCTTCTTCTTGCAGTTCATGCAGAAGCACTGGAGAATAATATTCTTTCACCTACTCTCCCCCAGGCATCTATTACGCTGTTGTTAAAAAAGAATAAGGATTCTCGGGACTGTTCATCTTATAGATCAATCAGCTTGACAAACTGTGATGTTGTTTTTAAAGTGTTCTCAAAGGCCATTGTACTGTGACCTGAAACAATCCTCCTTCATATCATTTCTTAAGACCAAACTGGGTTTATCCAGGGTAGACATTCCTGTTTTAACTTGAGGTGACTGTTAAATATCATCTATACTAAATCTAATTTGGCAGGTTTGGTTTTGGCCCTAACTTCATTCAGCATATTAAGCTCATTTAGACTGATCCAGTTCCCTCCATTAATACCAATGGTATCTCATCTGAGTATTTTCCTCTTCACAGAGGAACAAAACAAGGAGATCCGGTGAGTCCACTGCTTTTCATTCTGGCTAAAGAGCCTCTCGCCATCGCTCTCAGATGTAACAAGGGTATACAGTGGTATGAAAAAGTATCTGAACCTTTTGGAAATCCTAACATTTCTGCATAAAATCACCATCAAATGTGATCTGATCTTTGTCAAAATCACACAAATGAAAAAACAGTGTCTGCTTTAAATAAACCCAGACGTTTATAGGTTTTCATATTTTAATGAGAATAGCATGCAAACAATAACAGTAGGGGGAGGAATAAGTAACTGAACCATCACATTTAATATTTTGTGGCCCCCCCTTTGGCAGCAATAACTTCAACCAGACGCTTCCTGTAGCTGCAGATCAGTCTGGCACATCGATCAGGGCTAATCTTGGCCCATTCTTCTTTACAAACTGCTGTAGTTCAGTCAGATTCCTGGGATGTCTGGCATGAATCGCTGTCTTGAGGTCATGCCACAGCATCTCAATGGGGTTCAAGTCTGGACTTTGACTTGGCCACTCTAGAATGTGTATTTTGTTCTTCTGAAACCATTCTGAAGTTGATTTACTTTTGTGTTTAGGATCATTGTCTTGTTGCAGCATCCATCCCCTTTTTAACTTCAACTGTCTGACAGGCGGCCTCAGGTTTTCCTGCAAAATATCCTGATAAACTTTTGAATTCATTTTTCCATTGATGATTGCAAGTTGTCCAGGCCCTGAGGCAGCAAAACAGCCCCAAACCATGATGCACCCTCCACCACGCTTCACAGTGGGGATGAGGTGTTGATGTTGGTGAGCCGTTCCATTTTTCCTCCACACATGACGTTGTGTATTCCTCCCAAACAATTCATCTTTGGCTTCATCAGTCCACAAAATATTTTGCCAAAACTTCAGTGGAGTGTCCAAGTGCCTTTTTGCGAACATTAAACGAGCATCAATGTTTTTCTTAGAAAGCAGTGGCTTCCTCCGTGGAGTCCTCCCATGAATACCATTCTTGGCCAGTGTTTTACATATAGTTGATGTGTGCACAGAGATATTGGACTGTGCCAGTGATTCCTTCAAGTCTTTAGCAGACACTCTCGGGTTCTTTTTTACCTCTCTGAGTAGTCTGCGCTGAACTCTTGGCGTCATCTTTGGTGGACGGCCACTCCTTGGGAGAGAAGCAACAGTTCCAAACTCTCTCCATTTGTAGACAACTTCTCTGACTGTCGATGGATGAACATCCAGACTTTTAGAGATGGTTTTGTATCCTTTCCCTGCTTTATACAGATCAACAATTCTTGATCGCAGGTCTTCAGACAGCTCTTTTGAGCGAACCATGGTGCACATCAGACAATGCTTCTCATCAAGACAATTCTTACCAGGTGTGTTTTTTATAGTGGGCAGGGCAGCTTTAAGCAACTCATCAGTGATTGGGCACACACCTGACTTCAATAGTTTGGTACAAATTGGTTTCAATTGCCCTTTAAGTCTCCTTAGGCAGAGGGTTCAGTTACTTATTCCTCCCCCTTCTGTTATTGTTTGCATGCTATTCTCCTTAAAATATGAAAACCTATAAATGATTGGGTGGTTTTAGTTAAAGCAGACACTGTTTTTTCATCTGTGTGATTTTGACAAAGATCAGATCACATTTGATGGTGATTTTATGTAGAAATGTTAGGATTTCCAAAAGGTTCAGATACTTTTTCATACCACTGTACAAGGTATCTCACATGGTGGCTTAACTCACACAGTTTCGCTTTATGCGGAAGATTTGTTATTGTATGTCACCACCCCAATCATATTTATTCCTGAAATCCTTAAGGTCTTACAGGAATTTAGATAACCTATCTGGATATAAACTAAATTTCAATAAAAGTGAATACTTCCCTATTAACAGGGATGCTAGAGAATATCCCAATCAGCCATTTAAATTACCAGTTGATTTTTTTCTCATATTTGGGTATAAAAGTCACTACATCCTGTAGCATAGGGCTTTTAAGCCTCTGCACTTTGGAGTCACGACAATGTGACGTGGTTGCCAAAAAGCGCACATATATAAGTGTAATGTGAACGGCGGTGAGACGAATAAAAGAACACAGTGAGCACAGTCGTTGTCGGACAAATATTGAATATAACATTGGATGGAGACTCTTTTCTCTCCCCTACCTCCGTTCCTTCCTCTGCCCCGCTGGTATGACTCATTCCAGACGTTTATTGAGGCTATCGGGCTAGCCGGGGCTAGCGACACACGTGGAAAGGCTATGCTGATCCACAGCCTGGGCAGCGAAGGTCAACGCATCTTCAGGACACTCGGACCCGCCGAAATACGACGACTGTGTTGCCCTACTAACTGGACATTTCACAGCTCCGCAGAGCGTTATGGTCCGGCGGATTGTTTTCCGACAGCGCCGGCAGCGCCCCGGTGAGTCGGTCCACCATTACGTCGTGGACCTCCGGGGTTTAGCCAGCCTCTGCAAGTTCGGTGTTTTGGAGCAGGAGATGATTCGGGACCAGTTGGCGGAGCACATGTAACAGTTACTACAGGTAAGTATATAGATGTTATGTTAATATTGAACCAGTATCAGTAAAGTCTAGAAACGACTGTGGAGCCTGAAAGCCTGTGTCAGCAGAAATCCCACACACACGCACTACAAGATGGTTTGAATTCAAATGTATTGTTCACAAAATAATAAACATGAATTTACAGACCCTTCCTACCTAAGCCGGCTTCCTAATGTGCGCAAATGCACAATAAATGGGCCCAAAAATAAATAAAATAAAATAGTCCTCTTTGGTTTCTTCAAGAAGTAAAAAATAAAGAATTCAATGTCCAATGCGTAATGTTCCTTTACGGAAAGAAGCAAAGGTCTTCTTGTGTATGAGCGTGTGTTCTTTAATGTCTGTGTTCGAACTACCCGGGTAGATTTTGAGTGTCAATCTTATCTGTCTGTTAATGAGAAGGGAATCGACGATGTTGTGCTCTGCAGATGGTTCCTGCGGCTGGCCACACCGCATTTGGCTGGTTCCTCCACAGTCAATCTTCAAATTAAACTGGCTCGCCACTGAACATCAAGTTCAGATCCTGATCAACTTGGTCTGGGAAAAAAACCAATCGGAGCTAAAGCTCGCTAACAGAGGCTCTCCATTCCAGCTGAATCCTCACACAATGCAACACCCGGGAGTTCTCAGTTGGTGAGCTGTGTGCTTTTAAGCAATGTCTTCTGCCGAAAGAGTGAACATAGGCTGACTGTTTACTCGTAGTGGACGCGCCACCCTCTGGTCGGCCAGGGAACTGCACCGTTCCACAACAATAAGTTCAGGAACCCAGGTGGGTTACACACACAACCGACTCCAAGCTTCGAGAGAGACTGTTCATGTCTCCAGATGACATGACTCTATCAAAAGCAGTGGAGTTAGCTTTCCAGCTAGAATCAGCTGCTTTATTAGCCTCTCAGCTGGCGGCACCGGACCAGGCTTCTTCCCCCGCCACACCGCTGTCACGGACAGTTGCCGTTACCGCTCCACTCTCCGAGCCTGTCTCTCCTCCCGACGAGCACGATGTTGCGGGCGCCACAGCACATCAGCACTGTGGGAATTGCGGCTCCTCATCGCACCCCACACGCGCACCTGTCTGCCCAGCCATAGGACAGCGGTGCCAACGCTGCGGTAAGATGAGCCACTTCCCCAAAGTATGCCGCTCTGCGGCCGCATCTACGGGCCACCGGCCCCGCCCCTCCGCCGCTTCGGACCCGACCACCATCCACTCGGTGGGCTCCGCTTCCAAGCCGTTTAAGTGGTGTATGGTGGAACTGGACGGTGTGTGTTTGTCACTGCTGTTGGACACTGCGGCTTCCAGGTCCCTTCTCAAAGAATCCATAGTTCGGCGGCTCCTTCCCCAACTGGTGATTAAAGCTGATGCAGAGGATCTGTACGGTTATGGCCATACTAAAATAGGGATGGTGGGCACTGCTACCTTCTCTATTAGTATGGCTCCAGGACCCTCCCCGCCTTCACCTTTCAAGTGTCCCGTCACAGTGCCAACCTCCTCAGGTTTGATCTATTCAGTGCTCTGGGCTTCTCCATCACGGACAACATGGGTGCCACCATACTGACTGTGACCACGCCCTGGCTACACCGCTGGCCTTCACTGTTTGCCGGGCTGGGCTGCCTGGCCAAGTTCAATCACCAACCGCTCATCGATCCTGCGGTGATTCCAGTCATCCAGCCTCTGCACCGGCTGCCCCTCGCCCTGCGTGATGATGTCACGGCTGAGCTAAATAAACTCCTGGACGCAGGTATTATTGAGCGGGTGGATGCCTCTCCATGGATCTCTAATCTGGTTGTGGCAAAAAAGAAGACGGGCGGCTTACAGCCCTGCATTGACCTCAGGCAGGTTAACAAAGCGGTAATCCCGGATAAATATCCACTACCCAAGTTTCATGGCTCAATGGTCTTCTCCAAACTCTCGACCTCCACCAGGGCTACCTGCAGGTTCCTCTACACCCAGACAGCCGCAACCTCACTGCTTTTGTCACTCACGTGGGGGTCTTCAGGTACACCCGCATGCCCTTTGGACTCAGCTCTGCCCCCAGCTGTTTCCAGAAGATCATGGCTACTATCTTTGCTGGCATCCAGGGTGTGGTTGTGTACTTGGACGATATTGTGGTACACGGGGCAACGTCCGCCCTGCACGATGACCGTCTTTCTAGGGTGCTTGGTGTGCTCACCCGCCACAACCTCACACTCAATGGTGAGAAGTGTGTCTTTGCTGCCCCGTTCATTAAGTTTGTTGGATTCCACCTGACAGCTGATGGCCTTAGCCCACTCCACTCCAGTGTCGACGCTGTCCTGCGCCTGCCTGAACCCTCCTGTCCTGCGCAGCTGTCATCATTTCTGGGGATGACGGCATTTTACCTGCGCTCCCTTCCCCACTATTCAGAGACCACCGCACCGCTTCGTGCTCTCCTCAAACAAGACGGGCCCTGGACCTGGACACCTGCTTGCTCTGCTGCGGTCCGCCAGTTGAAGTCGCAGCTCACCTCCCCCCCTGTGCTCGCCCACTTTGACCTACTGAGCCCCACATTTGTCACCTGCGACGCTTCCAGCTCAGCCATTGGTGCTGTCCTGTCACAGCTCCAGGGAGGGACTGAACGCCCTGTGGCGTTTGCTTCACGGTTGCTCTCCCCGACCGAACAGAAGTACTCTGTAGGTGAGAGGGAAGCCCTGGCCTGCGTCTGGGGGTGTGAGCGGTGGCACATGTACCTATACGGCCGGCACTTCACACTCCGGACCGACCACCAGGCACTTACAGCCCTGCTGGCTACGACCGGGTCAGGACACAAGCCACTGCGCCTGTACCGGTGGTCAGAGAGGTTACAGGCATATAATTTCACCACCAGGTTTACACCTGGCAAATACAATGTTGTGGCTGACCTGTTCTCTAGAGCCACTCTCACCCCTGTGCCGCATGCCACCCAAGACTACTCGGAACCAGAGCTGGTTCTTATGTTGCACGAACCCCTCCGAGCTGCCGTGTCCCTGCAGGAGCTCCAGGCAGCCTCGGCGCAGGACCCTGTTTTCGCTCAGCTTCGCACCTTCATCCAGGGGCGTTGGCCTGCCAAAGTACCAGAGGAGCTAGCACCGTTCCACCGTGTCAAGGGTGACCTCTCCTGTTGGAATGAGGACTGTTTGGCGACGAGGTTGTGCGCAGTGATCCCCGGCGCCTTGAGAGCCCGTATTCTGGCCATGGTCCATGAAGGTCACCTGGGCATCGTGAGGGTGAAACAGCGCTGCATGGGCCTGGTTTGGTGGCCAGGCATGGACAAGGTTTGTGCAGCCTGCCTCACCAGCGGCAAGATGGGCCCACCCTCAACCCCGCCCTTGCAGCCCCTACCTTGGCCAAAAGCACCGTGGAGTCACATACAGCTGGATATCTGTGGGGAACTCCACGGCATTCCTCACCACCAGCGCTTCCTTCTGGTGGTCTACAACCTCCACTCCAAGTGGCCTGAGGTCCTCCCTGTTGGATCTGTCACCACCAGGGTTGTCACTGACTTCCTTTCCTCCCTGTTTGCCCGCTGGGGCGTGCCTGATACCATCATCACAGATAACGTCCCCCAGTTTGTTGCTGCTGACTTTGCTTCCTTCACGGGGGAGAGGGGAATAAAACATATCAGAACCGCTCTGTACCACCCACAAGCTAACGGTGGTGTGGAGAGGTTCAATCAGACGCTAAATGGACTGAGAGCACATTTGGCAGATGGGTTCACATTTGCATCAGCGCTGCAGAATACCTTGCTGCATTACAGGGCAACACCACACACCACAACAGGCTGCTCCCCAGCCCTCCTGATGCTGGGACGTGAACTCCAGCTTCCCTTAGATCGTCTACGGCCTCCTCAAAAAGTTGTTCCGACAGCAGAGCCTTCTATCAGCGACAGGGTAGCTGGGCAGCAACGCCGCATGAAGCAGCAGTTCGACAGAGCGCGTCGGGTGAGACGTCCCACACTCTCAGTGTTTGACTGGGTCCGTGTGCGCCGGCCCAATCGGTCTCACAAGCTGCTCTCTTTCTGGTCTGCCCCACAACAAATAACAGCACAAATAGGACCAGCTACCTTTCTCCTAGCCGATGGCTCACGTTGGCATGCCAGCCGCCTCAGAAGGGTCACTCCACCACCCGCCTCTGACCCGGCGATGACCACTGAGGATCTGCGTCACACAGACGGGAACTGGGACATTCCCCTGGCACAATCAGGACCTCCGGTGGCACATCGATTGGAGCCTGAGGCACCAGCTGAACCTCTGCAGCTCAGGCCCTGCCCTGCTTGGGCTCGTAGAACACCCCACTATCTCAAAGACTATGTTTTAGGCTAAAAGCCATTGTAGATTAGTGCATAGCCTGTCACGTGGCAGAATAATCCACAAGGCTATGCGGGTTAAATGGGTAGTCTACTCCGTTAGCCCAGTCAGGTTGGCCATGTTCAGGCCTCAGTAAAATGATGTTGTGCTTACTTGTCTCCAGTCTGTGTGGACACTTTGAAGGGGGGGTGAATGTAGCATAGGGCTTTTAAGCCTCTGAACTTTGGAGTCACGACAATGTGACCTGGTTGCCAAAAACGCACATATATAAGTGTAATGTGAACGGCGGTGAGATGAATAAAAGAACACAGTGGGCATAGTCATTGTCGGACAATTATTGAATGTAACACATCCTACATCAGTTTAGTTAAAAGTAACCCGACTCCCCTGTTGGAACAGTGCAAACAAGATATTAGAAGATGGTCTATTTTACCACTGTCTCTTATCGGTAGAATGAATTCTGTGAAGATGAATATTCTACCAAAGTTTCTATATCTATTTCAGGCACTACCTGTTTTTGTACCACAATCATTTTTCAAGGCACTTGATCAAATGGTTTCCTCCTTTCTATGGAATAATAAATCAGCTCGCATAAGAAAAGACTTTATGGAAAGACTGAAAGCTGTAGGTGGGCTTATCGCTTCCAAAGCTGCGTACATATTATTGGGCTGCAATAATGATAATATCCCTGCTTGGCTCCAGATTGAAAAGGTCACCAGCAGCCCACACTCCCTCCCTGCCCTGCTTTGTGCACCCTCACCATCACTTGTTCATAATATTGAGGGCAATGTGATTGTAACTCAATTACTACACATTGTAAGTCAGCTCAAATGATATCTGGGTAATCAGAGTATTTCTATTCACTCATGGATAATACATAATCATCTTTTTTTTTCCGTTACTTGCAAATAAGAGATTTTACTCATAAAAAGTTTTTTAATTTTCCTACTCTTCCCTCTCTGTCCTGTTTGGACTCCCTATTGAGAGTCAATACGCTGAATAAAAGGTAGAATATCATTTATTTATTCCCACATCATGGACAGCCGCTACCCTTCCATTTCTCATATTCAAGAACAATTGAAAACAATTTTGGGGTCTCGCTGTCAGATGAGGAATATGGCTCTTACTAGAATCCACTCTTCTTCCATAAGTTCCAGACATGCTTTAATACAGTTTAAAGTACTACACAGGCTGCACTTCTCAAAGGCTAAACTGGCAAGAATATTTCTGAATGTAGACCCATTATGCGTTAGATGTGAACAGACCACGGCCACATCCTATCATATGTTCTGGTCTTGTCCGAAACTTCTTCCTTTCTGGTCATCCTTTTTTTGAAGTCATCTCAAATGCTTTTGCTTATAATGTCTCACCTTCTACCTTGATTAATGTTTTCGTCTGGTTCTCGGATCCAACAGGATCTGTTCCCCCTGCTCATTTACAGTGGGTCATTTCTCTTTATTAGCTAGACGCTTGATTTTATTTCAATGGAAGGCTGTTACTCCACCATCACACCATCGCTGGATTAAAGATGTCATGCAAAATGTAAAACTGGAAAAGATCAAATGTACTCTTAACGGCTCCATCAACAGCCATTAAGAGTACCTATGTTTACAACTTACCTGGTCTGGAACTAGAACTCTGACTGTTTATATCTGCCCTTGAATAAGAAATGTCAGATGCATTGAATTCCCTTTTATTCTTTTCTGGGTTTTTTCTGTTTTGTCTTCTGTCTGTTTTGCAATAATTTTGTCATGTCGATCTGGGGCTTTGTTTTTTTTTATTATGTTAGTATTGTTTTGTTTTGGCTGGGATTGTTTTTCTTCCAAGGTTATTGTACTACAGCGAATATACTTGTTTTATATATCATATAAGTATTGCAAATTATAAATAAAGTGTTAAAAAAAACTCACATGCATTATGAAAGTGTTACCTGGAAGGGCATGATTGGGAGAAGGAGCCTGTCTGAGTGTTGTTCTGTTGTAGGACTTCTGTACTGGTCAGGGTTTCCCTGTAACAAACACCATGTTGGCTCATTAGGTTGTCCATACGTTCACATGGCATGAGCCTAGGACGCAGCTTAATGATCAACTCTGTAGTCGTAAAGTCAGTTTACAGTCTTATGCTTTATGTACTCAGGTAAAGAGGGGAGCTGAGAATTGATTTTGCCTGGGAGTGAGTTGGTTCAGATGGTAGGGGAGGATACTGGACAGAGCTGGTAAACCCAAACATATAGTGAGAGTTTCTTGGAAACGTCTAGCAAAAAAACCTGTCGGGAAAAATTTCAACTTCCACCTCTGAATGGTCCGTGTTCTGCATTTTCATTGTTGAAGCAGAGGACCGGAGTTGAGGCCACAGAGTTGTCAGTGCCATCCCAGCAGGAGTCCTTGAACCCAATGGTGGGTGAGAGAAGCCATTGACCTGAAGAAGAACTCTTATCGAGCTTGGTTAGCTTGTGGGAGTCTGGAAGCAGCCAACAGGAACAGGTGGGCCAAGCGAGCTGTCTTGGTTGACACAACAACATTGTGTGAACATTGAGGGCAGTGCCTCTGGTTTGCAAACTCAGGATGGGACCCCTTTTTAAGAAAGGGGACAAGAAGGTATGTTGTAATTACAGGGGAGTCACACTCCTCAGCCTCCCTAGTTAATGCAGGGGAAGAAGTCCTGTTGATAGTTGATCCTCAACAAGCTGTGGAACACTGTTTGCCCTGGATCGGGCCTGGGAGTGTGCCCCACTGATCCACATGTGCCTTCCTGGAATTGGAGAAGGCATTTGACCCTTAGGGTGCTCTATGGGGAATGCTCTGGGAGTATGGGATACTGGATGAGCTGCTATTCAGGCCAGAGTTTGCCCCGCATTGGTGGTAGTAAATCTGATTTGTTTCCCAGTCAGGGCTTTGTCACTGCTTCTGTTCATAACCTTGATGGAAATAATTTCTAAGCACAACTAAGGAGCAGAGAAGGTCCGGTTTGGTGACCTCAGGACTGCATCTCTGCTTTTTGTGGATGATGTGGTCCTGTTGGCTTCATCATGTTCTGATCTTTAGCTTTCAGTGGAGCAGTTAATCGTGGCGGGGATAAGAATCAGCACGATCACGTCTGAGAACATGCCTTTAAGTTGAAAAAGAACAGTGCTTTCTTCGGGTTTTGGACTGGTGTTGCTTCATATGGAGAAGTTTTAATATGCTCGGGTCTTGTTTACAAGACAGGGAAGAGTGGATCTGAAAGTTGACACGTGGATCAATGCAGCATGTGCGGTAATGTTGAAGCTGTATTGCTATTGCCTGTTGTGGTGAGGAGGGAGCTGAGCCAAAAGGCCAGCCTCTGTTTATGAACTTACTGTATGTAGTGACTGAAAGAATGAGATTGCAGATGCAAGCAGCTGAATTGACTTTCCTCTGCAGAGTGGCCGAACTTTCCCCTAGAGATAGGGTGAGAAGTTCGGTCATTCAGGGGCGACTCAGAATAGAGTCGCTGCTCCTCCACATTAAGAAGAGCCAGTTGAGGTGGTTCATGCATCTGGTCAGGATGCCTCCTGGACCCCCATGGGGAGGTTTCAGGCATGTCCAACTGTGAGGAAGCCCTGGGGCAGACCCCAGGGACACAATGGAAGGATTACACCTCTCGGCTTTGCTTTAAAAACATTGGTATTCCCCTGGAGGAGCTCAATGAGGTGGCTTTGAAGAGGGAGGTCTTGGTCTCTAGTCAGGCTGCTGCCCCTCCAAACTGAAATCTGATAAGTAAAAGTTAATGGATGGATGGATGGACTGTGTAGAAATTATAATGCAAAATGGTTATACCATTTTTTTGAGAATTCATATGATTGATACAGTGTTTCTTAGCAATTTTACGATTCGTATAAATTGTTTGGGACCTGTCTGGTTTAAGGGATCTTTAATGGAGAATTACAAAAAGGTTACACATGTAGGTTCAGCTGTTTAAGTTCCTCCAAAGCCACTTCCACACAGCAATCATGCCATAAAGACATACTGGTGATCCTCTGTTCATTCCACTTTCACGTTCCAGCTGAGCAATCACAGTGATCCCAGGAAGGTGCGATATTCCTGCTTCAGTGTGTCCACCATCAACAGCAAGTTCCTAGTGTCTCTATTCACCAGTTCCTTTATTCAGCCGTCAATGAGTAAAACATGGTGCCCAAGAAAAATAAAATAAAGCTTCTACCTGATTTCTCCCATGGGACACACATAGCTGAGCTGGCCCCATTGCTGATGGAGATTGTGATGTCATGGCACCTAGTATTGATGAAGGTTTCTAAAGCATGGTAGCAGGGTTCACCCAGCAGATAGTGTCCCAATTTGAGAGGGAACCTTCAGCGTATGAACTCTCCAGCTGGTCTCTGCTTCTCCGGTCACTGTGGTTGAAAACCTGGTGTTGCTTTTATGTTTTTCATATGAACACTACTGTCGTCTCACTGTCCCAGTGGATGGACCGGGACAATGAGACTCTGCAGGAAATTGCAGCCATCCTCACACCCCGTTATGCCTTTCTGCATCGCCACTTCACACAGCACTCATTTTGCTCCCATTACGGATCTGTCACCACCTCCTAAGGCGTTACATCCACAAACTGAAACGTTACGCCGCTCCAGCTCCAGTACCATTCACCATTCACACAGCAGGAGGGTGAAACAGGGGCTGAGATGGCTCAAAACTGCAAAACACAATAACAGAACAAGTCAAACATGGTTTTGGAAAACATTACTAAAGAGAAAACTAAAAAAAAATAACAAAAAAAAACTTAAAACAGACAACTCAAGAGCATTTTTAAAAATGTACATCATTTCACTTTTAATGCATTTTCCCAACTTTCATTTTATGTTTGGATGTTTTACGTTTTGTTTTCCCGTCTGTCTTGTTTTGACTTTTTAAAAATGAGTTTTCCTAAACACAGTTTATTGTGCGCATCCTTTTTGCTCCTGGAATCAAATGTTATATGCAAGTTTCTTTTTAGGCAGAAAGATAAAAGCTGCAGTGGAGTAACACGCTGTATTCTGTCGTGACAGAGACGGTGTGTAAGACGGGCATGGTGCTGCTCTGTGGAGAGATCACGTCAAGAGCATGCGTAGACTACCAGAAGGTGGTGAGACATCATTCACCACATTGGTTATGACAACTCAGAGAAAGGTGAGTAGAAATTTTAATCTTGAAACATTCAACTTTAAATGGCTGTCAAAGCATCAACCTGCAACTTAATTTGGTGTCTTTAACAGGGGCGCCACCAGACCGAATACTGCACTGGGGCACAAAGAATGTATGACAGTGCACAAAAAAAAACAGATTTGGCACTTATTTATCATTAAAAAAATAATTATTTAAACTATTCAATTATATCAAACTATATTGTTGTCTAGATATTTGATTAACCGCCTGAAATCTACTACGGTAATGTGTTTGGCCTACTGTCCACTTTACTCTAGACTTCTAAACCATTACTGATAAAAGCAAAAATGAATCTTTTTGAAATATTTATTGCAGTAAACATCTGCAAATTGAACATTTACAAAAAGTAAAATAATAAAATAAAGCCCCCCTCTGATCTCTGGGTTTGTTATAGTGTAGGTTGGGTTTGATCTCAGTGTTTTTCCCTCCGTTTCTGAGTCTTGTTAGTGTCTGGTCTCGTTCTCTTGTCTCTAGTCTACCTTGTTCCTGTTTTACTTTGAATGTCTGTCTTCTCGTGGTTTTCCGTTTTACTTCCCTCTGTGATTACCCTGAGTGTTTGCACCTGCCTCTCATTTATTCCTCTGTGTAAATCATGTCTGCCCGTTTTCGTGTTTTCGCCATCTCTTCCTGTCTTTGTTTGTTTCCTGTTCCTTCCATGTCACCTCCCCACTTTTGAATTTACCTTGGTTTTTTGACTTGTCCTTTTTTAAGACCTTTATTAAATACGTTTTTGTTTGGAACCTCGATCCTCTCCTGCAACTTTGGATCCACCGCACCACCACCTCAACTACCTAAACACACCATTACAACAGGGTTCTTTTATTCCCATTTATGGTACACATAGTAGATGAATAAATTAACAATGTTGTGTGTCTCTTCAGGGAATCATTTTTTGAGAAGTAAGCTGTAATGCCTTGTTTTCATTTTTCCAAAGTAGCCAATCACTTGTCTGTGGCTTAACTTGGAAAGTTCCTCACTCTCCACTGACATGATGGTGAAGTCTATCCTGCTCCATTGTGCTTCTCCGCCAAGTGTAGAGCCGTCTCAGCACATTATGAAATGTTTTTCTTCCTGAAGATTTGACAACCACGGCACCATCCATCAACTATATCTGTCAACTAACACAAGCTTAGTCAAATTCATCATTGATGCAGAGGTCATGAGCAGAACCAGCAGACTATAACCAACATTATGCCACCGTTAGAACTGTTTCATGTGTCATGGTTTGCAGGTGTTAGAGGGAGGACCCAGGAGCAGGAGCACAAAACAAAAAGGGTTTATTAACAAAAACACAAAATCAAGAACCCAAAAAAGTCAAAAAAATACAAAAGTACCAACTTTTAACTGAACTTCCGGAGACAGGGAGGACGACGAGAAGACGACTGCAGACGACTGCAAACATGAAACATAGACTAATGGACCCACACAGACAGGGGAAATGACAAGACTTAAATACACAAGGGATCAGACGAGAGGCAGGTACAGACGATCAGGATAACAAGAGGGAGGAAGCAAAGGAAAAAACAATGAAGACAAGACAGACCTTTCAAAGTAAAACAGGAACCACTAAAGGCAGGGAAAGACGCCAGGTTGGCAGACACATACACACAGGGCTGCCATGGCCGACCAGGCCATGACATCATGCTGATGAAACTCACTGACAGTTCCCCTCCGGTCTGACTGACAACTCATCACAGCTCCTACTGTGGCTGTTTTGATACAAGGAATCACATAAGCTAACTTAGCATTAACTTAAGACAGTTATGCTGCGCAGCTAGCTGGGATTTAATTTACCTTTCTCATTCCTCTCTACTTTATCAGCAGTAGTCGCTACATGTGAATAAGCTACCATTTTAAGTAGTATGTGTGCATTTTGTAGTCTATGCTATGTAGATGTAAAACTCTGAAGGGATTATTTTTGTTTTTTTTTATTGGTGATATCTTTATTGGGACACTACAGATCTGTCAGGTGACGCGGCTTGTCTTTAGGGTGATAATCTTGTGTTTTTACCTTCTCACAGCATCTTCTTTCTCATCCTTTTTTGCGTCCAGGCTTTGACTACAAAACCTGCAACGTGCTGGTGGCCTTGGAGCAGCAGTCTCCTGACATCGCCCAGGGAGTTCACATCGATCGGAAAGTGATATTGGAGCTGGAGACCAGGTTATCTGGACTCTTGAACTGTGATTATGGAAAATGAGTTTCATTTACATTAAAAGGAACTGCTTCAAGAGACAGGAAACCATGGGAAAACCATGGGATCAATAAATGACTCTGAACCCGGTTCAGCTCTGCAGATGCAAAAGTGGGGTTCAGTCCAGTCGTCTAATCACATTCGTTCACGCTGTGTTGACAGGGTCTGATGTTTGGATACGCCACAGATGAGACAGAGGAGTGTATGCCCCTCACCATCGTCCTCGCCCACAAGCTCAACGCCAAGATGGCCGAACTGAGACGAAATGGGACTGTGCCCTGGCTCCGCCCCGACTCCAAGACACAGGTGGGAAAAATACACAAAATCCAAATCACCATGAAACAGACGCTGGCAGTAAAAGAAAAGTGAATTACATTTAACACACACTTTCAAAGTACAAGCAGATCATTTTTGAGTTTTCAGTCTTGATGTCCTGCTGCACAGTGAGAATGTAAGAGAAGCCCTTGAGGTCAAAATGATTTTCTTTGTACCTACTTGTTAAATAAAGATTCAAATGAATTTAAAAAAATTACAGACTGAAGTTTTTGCTCCATTTTAGAGAACTTACCGACGTTTTTTAAAAAGGAGTTTCTATGTTTTTTTGTTTTTTTTTTATAATTAGGGCTGTCAAAGTTAATGTGTTAATAACGCGTTAACACAAATTCTGTTTAACACCACTTTTTTTTTCAACGCGAGATTAATGCACACATGTTTCTGTAAATATGACCCTCGGCCAATAAGTGTATTAACAGTCAACGGCAGACATGGCAACAGAAAAGGGTCTTAAGAACGGTGAGTTTAGCTTTGAGGTGCTGCCAGATGGGTCTGTTGACCAGAAAAGGGTTATTTGTATTTACTGTCGCTGTGAATTGAGTTACCACTCCAGGACGGTAAAGTTAGTTTCACATCTGACATTCTCTTGTTTTTTTTCTCTTTAAACGTTAATAGCATCATGAAAACGGCACCGATTTCATCCAGGTTGGTATCATTTTGTAGATATAAGTATGCCAGACATTTCACAAGTGTCATCAACCCTCCAAGCTCAGTGGGCGTGGCTAAAACTCTAAGGAACAGCGCTGAATGTCCTCCTGAATACCTGCTGCTGTCGTGGAGTTTAGGGACCGTCAGCAAGTTACTGCGGTCAAGCAGCAGCCCGACAAAATAAGCCCCCAAAAAGTACAGCAGCATTGGTGGACTTCCGATTTTCAAACTAAAGGCTTAAAAAAAATAATAAAGCTGATCCTCGTGACCCTGTATAGGACAAAATGGGTACAGATGAATGGATAAACAGAACATTAAAAAAATGTGATTAATGTGCGATTAATCGCGAATAGAGCAGGAAGGCATGCTGGTAATAAACATCTACTCTGCAGGTCTTAGCTTTTCAGGCAGAAAGGGTTGAGGTGTTGGACCAACACCTTTTACTTTATTTATGTTTAGAGGACAAAATTCTTTCTGGATAAAAAAGTTAAAGCTGCAACTAAACTATGTTTGAATTTTCACGGGTACTTGTTTGATCTGCATAAACTCCATTGTGTCTCAGTTAATCAGTTGATTCAGGTACAGGTCAAACTTCTCTGGATCTCCACGAGCATCTCGTTTACCTCGTTGTGGATTTGTCATGTAAATGTTTTTAATGGCTGCCATTGAGGGAAATGCTTCAGTTTTGTCCGGGTGCCAGCTACTTTGCTCGAGAGGAAATCCTGTCAGTGGATCTTTATGTTTGTCCTGACGACTTCAGCAGCTAGAAAGTGGGGCACTGACCTTCAGAATGTGCTTACCAGCAATCACAAACCAGTACACGCTGGTATGTAACACATGAGCTGGGATACTCCTTTCCTTTTACACTTTTAGAAATGCTACTGAGCAGTCATTTTAAACTGATCCTTTGAACTCGCTGCACATGCGACATTCCAAAACTCTCAGTTTGCAGAGCTCAAACGTGCAAAGATTGTGGAGATGTTACACTATTTTGAGCTTAAATGAACACACGGACAGATTTGTTAGTACCTTTCCACAAAAAAACAAAAAAATAAAAAACCCACAAGTGTCTCTGACAAAAGACAATGGCATCATCACAGTTCAATGCTGAAGTCATTCTCATTCCTTCTACACGGGACATTTTCAGATCTTTTCAGAGAACTGTTTTCTTCTTAGCTTTCTTGATGCTTTTCATCGTGTTCCCTTGTTCAGTTAATTATTGTGCTCCATCCTCATCCAGGTTACAGTTCATTACATCCAGGAAAACGGTGCCGTGATCCCCAAGAGAGTCCACACTGTGGTGATCTCGGTGCAGCACGATGACAATGTGAGCCTGGAGGAACAGAAGAAGGTCCTGATGGAGAAGGTTATCAAAACTGTGGTTCCTGCAAAATACCTGGACGAGGACACCGTCTATCACCTGCAGCCAAGCGGCCGCTTCGTGATTGGTGGACCACAGGTAAGAGTAATGGTCAAAGCATGAACACTTGCACTTGCTTAATATTGGTTTTTTTTTGCTTTCGTGTTTTTGCTCTTTTAATGTTATTTTCAGCGTCCTTTATAATCACCATCCGTGGTATTTTATCCAGATTTTTGAGGTAGCATATAAAAGGATGTGATGACAAAAACTCCTGAACTTTGTTTTTCATGGTTTAGGTTTCTTTATTTTGCTGCTAAAAGGTCAGAAATTGGTCATTTATAGAACGTAGTATAATTCTGGCGTAACACTGTGCTTAACGTGTATATCAATTACTGACACCTAGTGGTGAAGTTAGAGAAGACAACCAACTCAAGTGCAGTCCATCAACTTTTTACCCATGTGAAATGACCCTCTCTATAAGTAGTCAGAAATGTTTTTATTCTAAAGCAGTAAAACAAAGCTTTGAATATTTTTCCTCATAGATTACTTGCTACACTCAATAACTTTAAAAACATTAGGGTTAGAACCTTGAATAGATAATCTTGTGCTCTACGTCCTTCTAACCTGAACGTCTTTTGATTTTGACTTTAGCTATTGTTAATTGTGAGCTACTGCTTGAAGCCACTACATTTCTCTTTGAAGAGAATAATATTGATCAGGCTCATGCTGTGACTCTGTATTTGGGATTCTTTGTCAGGGTGATGCAGGAGTGACGGGCAGGAAGATTATTGTCGACACATACGGTGGTTGGGGAGCCCACGGGGGCGGAGCTTTCTCTGGAAAGGACTACACAAAGGTGGACCGCTCAGCTGCCTATGCTGCACGCTGGGTTGCAAAGTCTCTGGTGAAGGCCAGACTGTGCAGGAGGGTTCTGGTACAGGTGAGTTCACTCTCCTGCAAAGCCTTCTGAAGGACAGTTAGCATCTCTGACATTGGTGTGGCACTTCAAGGTACAAAAATTAGCTTAAAAACTGTGTATGTTCAGGATTCAGTCCATTAATACATTCTATACATGTTATTAATACATTCTGTTTTAATATATTCTATTAACAGATTCTAATATGAATTTAATTTATATTAATTTTTTACTTTTCTTTTTCAGAACCCAACACCTTTTGTGTTTTTATGAGCCAACTTTACTTCATTTGCTTGTATGAATTTGTTTTTGAATTTCATCACGTTCCAAAAAAATGTTGGTTCAGCTGCAGTCTACAGCTACTAAAGGTGCAAGAAAAAAATCCATGAAAGGTTGAGTTTCTGAGGAACAGAGATGAGCAGAGGACTTCCACTTTGTCAACAGTGGGAAGATAAATATCAATGAAATGTTCAAAGCTGTTTCAAACCTCTGCAGGTCTTTCTGTGTGGAGTTTCCATGTTCTCCTGGTGCTTGCGTGGGTTTCCTCCAGGTTCTCCAGCTTCCTCCCACAGTCTAAAAACATGCATGTCAGGTTAACTGGTGGTTCTAAATTCCCCGTAGGAGAGATTGTGAGTGTGCATGGTTGGACCTGTCCAGGTGTACCCCTGCCTTTCACCTGAAGAGAGCTGGGATAGGCTCCAGCAGATCCCCGTGACCCTGCATAGGCCTAAAGCACAGATGATGGATTGATGAATGGATATTCAAAAGCAATGTTTCTCATAGAAAGATTGGAAAGAATTTGGATATTTCTTCGACAGCGCATATCTTTAAAGGAGTGAAGGAATCTGCAGGAATTTCGGTGTGTAAGGGCAGAACCCTTAGCAGGACACCTGTGATCTCCAGTCCCAAGAACCATCATTCATCAAAAGCTGATAACCGCTTGGACAAGTGATTACAAGCCATGGACGTGATTAGGTGTTACGGTAACTTCCTCCAGTGGTACTGTGAAGTGTGTGTTGTTTCAGAAGAATCAGTATTCCCAATCTTTTGTCTTTTTAGAAGTAATGGACCGTTAATGCTGTTATCAGCAACAGGTCCAAAGGCCAGGCCCTGTGATGACATGACATTTTATCTTCATTGCTGTTGGCAAAGCTCTTTTACTCTACTATGATGACAGAATTCAGAGAAACACATGTACCCTTTAAGATCACATCTTTCCCGGGGATATCAAAGTGTCAACAAGACCTAGCAAAACCACATCCTGTGGACAATACAAACATGGTTGAGGAAGAAGAGGACACGGGTACTGGACTGACATGCCTGCAGTAATCTGTCTCTTCCAGAACATGAGTGGAATATTTTTCAAATTAAAATGCAACAAGAACAATCCCAAATTGTTGCACACCTTAAGATGTGCTTAATGCTTAAAAATGTAAGAAAAAGTGCACTCTATTAACGCCATTAAAACAGCAAAGTTACTTCATGGGAACTTTACAAAGTAGGAAAGACTTCACTGACTGAGCTTCATTTAGGAATGTGTTGCAGGTCTGAAATGCAAATATGGTTGAATATTCACAAATCTATGATGTTTCTGTTTTTTTCTGCGATAAAACAGGAAATATTTTAAGTCAATAGTGTCTGCAAACAAATGAAAGTCAAAATAAAGGAATCACTGCTTTGTCATTTTCCATATTACTCACCCACTTCTGGATGTGTTTTCTTTTTTGTTGTTTTGCAAATTAAAACACCTGAATCAAGTTTTCCCAGAAAAAATATGAAATTCTCATCCATTTTGGGATATCTAAGTGTTGCATACGACAGTATTTCATACAGCTGTATTCATTCAGAGGTTCTTCACTGCTTCACCACAACAAAAGGCTTCTGATTATGGTCAGGCCCATGACAAAAAATGGTTTTGCAACTTGTTACAGAATCACTTGTCCAAACATTCCCAGTAGAGAAACCTGATCTCATTATCATCCACTGCCAGCTATGTCTTCCTATGAGAGGCTGTATATGGCTTTAATTTTTAAATGACACACAACAATTACTTGGCATAAGTGTGATTTTCTTCTGCTGACATGATTTTCGTCTTTTTCTTTATTTTCCTCCATGTTTTCTCAAGACTCTATAAACCACAGCCAAGGCCTAAAATCACAGGTCATTTGTACGTCTCATTGTTCCTCTCTCTCTGTTTCCAGGTTGCATATGCAATTGGAGTCGCTCACCCACTGTCCATCTCCCTGTTTACCTACGGATCCTCTCAGAAAAGTGAGAAAGAGCTGCTGCAGATTGTTAACAAAAACTTTGACCTCAGGCCCGGCGTGATTGTCAGGTGAGGATCTTCTTTCTTCTGACACCTCCAGCATCTGTTTTGACAAGTATGTCACTCACACGGCATGACTGTTGTTGTAGAAGCATACTGCACAAAAGTCTCAGGAATCATTTTCATTTACAAATTAAGATATATATGGAAAATAGTAATTACATTAGAGATAGACTGATTAATTAGTTGCCCATTTACTAAATGTTTTTTTTAGATAATCAGTACCAGCCCCACAAAAATTCCATCCTTCAAACTCTAGATAATATAGGACTGTCTCAGAAAATTAGAATATTGTGATAAAGTTCTTTATTTTCTGTAATGCAATTAAAAAACATGAAATGTCATACATTCTGGATTCATTACAAATCAAGTGAAATATCGCAAGCCTTTTATTGTTTCAATATAGCTGATTATGGCCTACAGCTGAAGAAAACCCAAATATCCTATCTCAAAATATTAGAATATCATGAAAAGTATACTAGTAGGCTATTCAACTAATCACTTGAATCGTCTAATTAACTCGAAACACCTGCAAGGGTTTCCTGAGCCTTGAAAAACACTCAGCTTGGTTTAGTAAACTAAATCACAAGTATGGGGAAGACTGCTGATCTGACTGCTGTCCAGAGGACCATCATTGACACCCTCCATCAGGAGGATAAGACACAAAAAGAAATTTCTCAAAGAGCAGGTTGTTCACAGAGTGCAGTTTCAAAGCACATTCGCAAAAAGTCTGTTGGAAGGGGGAAATGTGGCAGATGACCGCAGCCTTAACAGCATTGTGAAGAAGAATTTGGGGGAAGCTTCAAAGACAGTGGACTGAAGCTGGAGTCCAGGTATCAAAAGCTGCTGTTCACAGACGTGTCTGGGAAATGGGCTACAATAGCCATATTCCCATGGTCAAGCCACTTCTGAACTCAAGACAATGGAAGAAGCGTCTGACTTGGGCTATGGAAAAGAAGCACTGGACAGTTGCAGAGTGGTCCAAAGTCCTCTTTTCAGACGAAAGCAAGTTTTGTATTTCATTTGGAAGTCAAGGCGCCAGAGTCTGGAGAAAGGCTGGAGAGGCGCAAAATCCAAGTTGCTTGAAATCCAGTGTGAAGTTCCCACAGTCAGCGATGGTTTGGGAGCCATGTCAGCTGCTGGTGTTGGTCCACTGTGTTTCATCAAGTCCAGAGTAAATGCAGCGGTGTACCAAGAGATTTTAGAGCACTACATGCTTCCGTCTGCTGAAAAGCTCTATGGAGATGATGATTTCATTTTCCAGCATGATCTGGCACC
The DNA here is from genome assembly GCA_018398805.1 of Hirundichthys speculiger. Classification (NCBI taxonomy): domain Eukaryota; kingdom Metazoa; phylum Chordata; class Actinopteri; order Beloniformes; family Exocoetidae; genus Hirundichthys; species Hirundichthys speculiger. The sequence continues at coordinate 3,335,649 of JAGFBZ010000492.1, read as the reverse complement.
TGCCCACAGTGCCAAAACCACCAGTAACTGGTGTACTGACCATAGCATCACCAATTCCCCTGACCTGAACCCCATAGAGAATTTGTGGGGTATTGTGAAGAAGAAGCTGAAAGACACCAGACCCAACAATGCAAATGAGCTAAAGGCCGCTATTGAAGCATCGTGGGCATCCATAACACCTCAGCAATGCCACAGGCTGATTGCCTCCATGCCACACCGCATTGATGCAGTAATCCATGCAAAAGGATTCCCAACCAAGTACTGAGTGCATTAATGGACATTTTCAAATGTTTGATTTTGTTTTGCTGTTATAATTTTTTTTTTTACTTGGTCTGAGGAAATATTCTAATATTTTGAGATAGGATTTTTGAGTTTTCTTAAGCTGTAGGCCATAATCAGCGATAGTAAAACAATAAAAGGCTTGCAATATTTCAGTTGATTTGTAATGAATCCAGAATGTATGACATTTCTTGTTTTTTAATTGCATTACAGAAAATAAAGAACTTTATCACAATATTCTAATTTTCTGAGACAGTCCTGTATATGAGTCATTCTACCAAACAGGTGTCATTTGTGTTCCCAAGACATTTTATAAATACGCACAAAAATGTTCAGTAGACTACATTAAATGATTAAGTGTCCTGCACATTTGTGCAAGTGCAAATTCAAAATATTCAATAATATATTTATAATATTATTAAAAAACACCTTAAATAGTGAATGGCATTTGATATCTATCCCTGCTTTCAAATTAAGTTAAGAAATATATAGATATTTTAATCCCTGACAGGAAATTCATTAATGTTAAACAATTCTGTGAAAATTAATAAAATACTTCAAAAATCATATTTTTTGTGCATTGTTGCATGATTCCATATATCATATTTGCTCCAAACATTTTTTTGAACGCAAAAAGATTCATAATATTTTAGTTAAAAAGCACTTTTTTGGCCATGTTCCCAGGTTTTCACTCAGTGCTGTTACCATAACACTCCCTCCTTCCTGAAAATTTTGGAACATTCCTTAAGTCACATGTTCCACCAGTAGTTTCATCATTTAATCAGGGGTGTCCAACTCCAGTCCTGGAGGGCCACTGTCCTGCATGTCTTAGATAGTTTCCCTGCTGCAGCGCACCTGATTCAAATGACTGGATCATTGACAGTCTTGTGCAATTCTGGATGACCAGCTGATGGTGATCCATTTGAATCAGGTGTGCTGAAGCAGGAAACTATCTAAGATGTGCAGGACAGGGTGATTTAGATCCTCTGAAGGTCATGGGAAGGTGAATAGTTACATCTCACTTTTCGTTGTCTGTACATTTCATAATTTGGAAACTATAAGCAACAAGGCTATCTCAATTTACTGTCCTGTTACCCAAATTATATTTTATGTGGTTTTTGTTTATTTAATGTGTATTTTTGTTAATCAGTAGAATACGATCAGCATCCTCAAGTTAGCATGAACACCATGTTGCTATATTGTATACAATGCTAAAAACTCAGTTCTGTTACTTTCACTGCTGTTACTCATATTTTTTCCATGCTTTTTACAATTACATGAGTTTTGGTAACAGGATTGAGAAAATTCAACAATTTTCTTCTTGGACATCTTGTAAACGATGTCAGGCTAATTCTTTAGCCTGACATTGGCCAAAACAGTTTTAGTAGTTAGATGTGTTTGTTATAATGTTCAGTGTTGAAGTTTAAAAATGTGGTTAAATTTTGAGGTGTTACAGCAACCAAATGACATGGATTCAGTAGAATGACCAATATGTTCAAATTAAAACCAGACCATGTCCAGAACAACATGACTCTACATTACAAGTTAGTATTTAGTGTGAACTCTCAGTATCAAGCACAGATTTTATTCTTTTCAATGTTACAATGATCAGGATTCTGTTTTATTGATGTTTGACAGCTAGGATCCTTAATTTTACATTTGTATCTTAAGAGACTGGGGGAGAAAATAAAAGTGTCGATGCCATTCAAATTTTGATAAAACAGGACTAGCGATGCCTAAGACTTTCACTGTGGTTTCATGTCTTATATGTTACAGAGACCTGGATCTAAAGAGACCAATATACCAGAAGACAGCCAGCTATGGACACTTTGGCAGGAAGGAGTTTCCCTGGGAGGTCCCAAAGAACCTAAACTTTTAGTGCATGAATGCGTGCGTGGGCAGTGTGTGCGTGATTTATGGGTGTCAGCATATCTGTCTTCTGCTCTTGTAATTCAGTAGCACAGAGGCAGCTGTGAGTGATCATGTGAGGGCTGGAAAAAGGGACGGTTCAGGATAGGGCACAAATAATCTCGACTCATTGGACTGGTAGGAGGTGGTTTGACATGAAGTGCTCTCATAACTTGAAATAGCAGATTTTTTTTTAATATCTTATACAGAACAGTGATAGCAGAAATATAAGAACTCAGCTGCCTCACAAGGTAGCGGGTTTCATTAGCCCTGCATGGCAACATGCAACATCAGTGAACCTGATGGTGAGGGTGACGCTGCCACTGTTGGAGTTTTGGACCTTGAGGCCTCCTTTGCTGACCAGTTTTCAGCTGACATGAGTTAACTGAGAAGCCATCTTGACGGTTGACCCCTGCGATAGCTACCAAAACTGTCTGGCTGCTGTGATTCCAGTGACACAAAGCACCAAAACAAAGGTGCCTTTTGTTTGTTTGTTTTTTTTAAGGTTAATTAGGGACTTGTTCATATTAACTTTGATTCTCCAAATTCAATTATTAGAAGTGAGAATAATTGATCACTTCAGCTGATATGATTTATAAACGATACCCCAGTCTAGAATACATATTCTTACTTCTCCACCCCCGTTTGGGTAGCCGGCCAGCCAGACACAGTCATTTGATGAAAGTAAATGGGTCAGATACCCCAACCCGCACCACCACCAAAAAGGAAAAGCCAAGAAGGCTGCTAATAACATCTTAGATCGACAAATTTTTACCGTATGCCACGTTGGATGTCTTTTGTTGATACTAGTCTGATCGTTGCTCTGCCTGCATCACATCCTACGTTTCTCTGATTGTCTGGTCGTCTGCCTGTCCAGTGACTTCTGTGTCCACTGGTACTGTGCCTCCCTGGAAATCAAAATCAAATCCAGCGGAACCAGACTAAATTTTTGTATCAGAGTAAAAGAAGGGTAGGGTTAGCCAGGCTAAATTTGGGGGCCCCCAGAAATTGTCTCATGACCCATTTTAGATGACTGATGAATCACTGATCTAGTGTTAGACACTGTATATAATCATTTGCAAGACATTTCTATCACACTTAAAGTGAAAGACCAAATTCTCAAGGTTGGTAACCATCCATGTTTTTATAACGGCATTACTGAATCACGATAATGTCTTAAAATTTAGCGATATTATCGCCATTACTGCAAACTCGATATTATTTCTGCAGCTGTAGGAATTGGATTGGATTTTCACCAGTTATACCAAAAATCTTAATGTGTAAGGTGAAATCAAGCTATTCCAGAACAGTGCATTTTTTTAAATTTCCCCTAAGGTTCAGGTTGAAGATAGAACTAGTTCAGAAGTCTAAGGTTGTATCTGAAATAGACCCCTTACTCACTCGTCTGCACTCCTCCACAGTCACTTTGTAAGGAGCTCGATGCTTGAATGAGCTGCTGGACACCAGCTTCATTTTAGTCAACCCCGGTCATTGTGTCGTCGCTGTCACACACAGGACATCACAGATCACCACCAGCTACATACTGATCATGAATGATGTACTGCTATTCATGGGGATACACTGATTGTACTATCCAGGGTAACACTTCTCAGACAAATGTCAACAAAATGTCAACCAGACCATGAGGAGCTCTGAATAGTGAGTTGAGGGATATTTCAGACACAAAGGCTCAAAAGCTGTCAGTCAGAGACAATCTCTCTCAATGTTTTTTTCAAAATTTTTCTTCAAGTTTAAAAAACAATAGCAGTGACATAATTACTGAAGTGTATATTTGGAAATGTTCTTTTCATTAAATAAGAAATAAAAAAATATTATAGCAACAAAATGGCTCACTTCATTTTTACATTATTTACACAGTGAATTATTATCTTTAGCTTTCAAAAAGTGATATTTTTTATTTTGATAATAGCCCACATCGTCACTGGCCTGAATCTTTAAACTCAAACCAGTATGTACCAAAATTTTGGGAATTCACCGAAATATTTCTTTCAACAAGGGCTAAAGTCTCAAATTTGAGACAGTTGAACAGTTGAAGGTTCTGGAGGAAAAGACACCTGCATGATTCCTGAAAATAGAGCTAAATCAATCATTAACTACTTGCCATTCTTCATTTCAGTGTGGACTTTAGTCACATCTCAGTGCATTAATCTGGAGCTGATATTGTGTCCATGTATGAGGTCACATGTATCATCAGCTGCATTAATATGGCATTGAAGACGTCTGTTATCTACATTAGGATGTAAAGAGGATATTTTATAATCCAGTGTAGAAGATGTACTACCCGGTGCTGTTGTTTGCAGCTTTTTCAAAATAAGTTTGATCCTGTTTAACTGAACATTATCAGATGGCATGATAAGAAGTGAATAAGAGTGTGCTGTAGGAAAGGAAGGTTAGGAAAGTGCCTTGGCAATAACTAAGTAAGTCAGCTTGTTGGAGGTCATATTTACAACTCAACATACTGAAGACAGAAAAAGACACATCTTTTTAAAAATCACTGAATTTGTGGATTCCCCTCCACGCCACACTGCAAAGCCCTGAGCTGGTTTGGCTGGTATGAGGTGACATTACAACAGTGAGCTCTGAATCAGGAGGTTTCTCTTATGTTGTCGTGAAATCTAAAATCAATCCAAATTTTGAAAGTGAAGATGACCACAGGGTTAGACGTGAACAGAAACCCTGGCAGCAGGAGTGGAGAGAGCACGCCACTGTTGAAGCTTAAGCTCCAAATGTTGTTTTTTTTTTTTTTTTTTTCAAAAGCCCCAAATCTTAACCAATTTTAGAAATGATGACAACCAACCCAGTTGGTCTCAATCTCAAGATACACACAGGGCTAAAACTGTGCCCCAGGTAAGGTCAAAACTGGGTTGGGACAATTATTATTCATTATTTATTACTATTATTTTATTATTATAGGCATTTCAATGATAAATATTGTTTGTTTCAAAGGGAAACAGTATGAAACTGATACTTAGAATGCACAATTTGTTTTTCTTTTCTTTAGATTTACTTTAATCCTATCTGCTTTACTTTCTTAATGTATACAAATCTTTCTTTTGGCACTTTAAAACCACCCATTACCCCATTTATATATAAAGTAGTCTGGCTCCCTCTTGTGTTCACAAACGTTGTAATGCGCCAACAAAAAATGGACTACATCTCCCGTTATCTCGTGATGCCTTAAAAAGACAATTAGAATTTGATACGTGGATGGAAATGACTAATGCTAGCGTAGCCCCCCCCCTCTTTCCCCCCCCGACCCCCTTAGTGTTGTTTTGTTGTCCTCAACACATATTTTGAGATTATACATACATGTCTGGTTGGTTATGTTTACTTAACTCCCCCCCCCCCCCCCCCCCGACTCTCCCCCCTCGTCCTTTTTTTAATCAGACACCGTTTTAACTCTAAGTCTTGGGGGTTTTGTTTTTCTAGCCCCGATCTTAGGTGTTTTATTATTTTTCGTTATCTTCCTGTTTTTGGCTCTGCTGCCTCCTGCTCTAAACACCGAAGTATCTCCTGTAATGATCTTCCATGATTTTTCTTCCCCTCCCTCAGGTTTCGGCGGACTCTCAAGTCTCGATTCTTATCCCGCATCACTCCTGCCGATCGTTTTTCGACCCGGCTTTTGCGTAGCTCCTGTATCCACACGACCACTGTGCCTTCTGTCTTACTTTTAACGATGTGCCTGCCTGAGGTTTCATTGTTTTGTATCTCCAACTCTTAACCTAATTTCGTTATAATTTCTCTAACTTCGCCATTTTTACGCTCACAAGCAAACCGGGGGGCAGGACCCACCACCCTCTTGATTTTGGCCCGATACCCACCATTCACGACAAGTACCGTCATGCACAACACAATTTGTGATGTGCCATTATACCTGTGCCATACCTCTCTCTTGCCTGCTACATCCCCCCTTTTCGCCCACGTGTACCGCCGCGTGCTTAAACTCATACAACTACCAAGGCTGGACCAACAGACGTATGGTGTTTGGTGCTGGATACACCGCCTCAAGTCCCCGTCTGGCACAACGATGCACCACCCACCCCCAGACCCTTGAAGTGAGCCCTATGGTGGTGGTCCGTGGTGTGTTGTTAGTGTTGGTACTGGGTTGTGGTTTTTGGTTTTTTGGTGTTTCTTAAGGCAGCCCTAACGCGTCCACATCCTGCGCCCCCCGCAGTCATACTGGTGATACGCCGCTTCCGCGCTGTCGACGCCACTCAGCTTTTGCGGCTTACTGCAAACCCATCCGCGACCCCCCCTTGGAGTGGTGTTGGCGCCCTGCACTTGTGTGCCGTTTTTTTTTTTGGTCCGGTCACGCCCCCCCAGGTGAGGTGTGGTAGGTGCTTGTTTCCGCGGGGGTAGCTTTATTTTTGTTTGGGATTGTCCCCCCCCCCTCGATTTATCGGGAAAACCCGTTTCGCCTGCTTTTTTGTTATGCCTTTTAGGTCTCAAGAAGCAGTGGGAGTATAGTGCCGCCCCCCCTTTCCCTTTTTTCCATTGTGGGCGTGCTTGTGTCAGTTATATAGGGTTGCTTTTTTATCCAAACAACCGTTGTCGTTCTTTCCGGTCGGGTTTGGTTTTTTTGTGCTTGTGTTCTTTGTCGTGTCAAGGTTTGTTAAGGGGTCCTTTTAGTATCGCTCTCTCGATTGGAGGTTGGGGATGCCTTCACAAGCTCATTATGTGGTTTGTGCACCCGGTGTGTGGTTGCCTTGTCACTTAACACACCGCCAATCCTGTGTTCTTTTATTATTCCACCACCGCCAACACAACAGGTTGTGGAGCCGCCGTGTGTCTAGACATAAAAGAAACCGAAAAAACCAAAAACAAACAGACAAAAAATAAAAAGAACAAAATGAACGTATCGAAGGGAAGGTGTAGTTGGGTTTCTTCTGAATAGATCTATTCGACGTCCCCCATCCCCCCCATTTTCCCAAACCACCACACCACACACAACGCCCCAACCTGTTGAGGAATCGGATGCTCTGTGGATGAGCCCGGGCTTTAACATGAAAAAATATAGTAATAGCGTACTAGTATGGGCAATCCACCCCACCGTAACTCGAATCACCAACCGTGTCTTAAGATACGTCACGCCAAACATTGCCAACGCGCAACCCCTCCCGAGATTGTGTTTATTAGTGTTGTTTGTGATTGGGTAGTCACACTATAACGTCCCTTACACTTGCCCCAATCTCCGACTCTGGTCCCTGTCTTTTCGGTGGTGGTTTGGCTCCCCCTGGGGGTTCTTTTTTTGGTCGCGTTGGGTTCGGCCATTCAACATTTTACTCACCTCCAGCAACCCTTTATTATATCACCCACCATGCTGATGTCGCTTTCACCTCCAGCTTTTCCTCAACACCCTGTTGCCCCCATGTTTGTCACCACCTGATCAATTTAACCACACCCTGTACCTTCGCAAAACACCCCTTCGACTACCCCCGTGCCCCCCTTGTTGTGCGTGATCCCAACCCACCAACTTTGCCTGGGTGTGTGTCTTACCAACCCTTTTTTTTTTTGTTGGTGGTGGGGTGGGGGTGTGTTTGTGGGTGAGGGTGGGTTGGGTTGTGGCTGGTTCGTGCGGCATTGGGGTAAGTCAACACACGATACTAATGTCCCTTTGTCGACTATGGCTTTTTGTGTGTTAGCACACTGACATACGCCACCCCACCTGTGTCTCTTCGTGACGAACTTACCCTACGCTTCTTTCAACTTATATTCAACCTTGGTTTCTTTTTTGGTACCCCTGAGCGCTTGGTTTGGTTTTGGCTATTCACCACACATTGGTTTTGGTGTTTGGGGTTGTTAGAGACCCTTTGTTGGGTTTGGTTGGTTGCCACGGTGTGTTTGGTGTTTTTTTCACCCGCCGGGGGTTTTTGTCGCAGTCAGTTCTCCCCCCCCTTGTTGCTTTATGCGAGTATTGATTTGGTGGTTACCGGTGTGTGGCACACCCCACGCAGAAATGTCGGTTGGTGGGTGGCAAACATCCCGTGTTCTGTGGCAGGCTTCGGGGCACGATATCCCTCTATACTCATGTGTGAGCATAAAAATGGAAACAAATCCTCTTTTTTTACCAAATTACCTTTGAGCGACATTGTTTTTGTGTCAGGGTGGGGATGGAAATTTGTTGAAACATCACACCCCCACACCCTATCAACAACCAAAAAAACCAGCCACCAGTATCCCATCATAAACACCCTCCGTTTTGTATCTGTCACGCACCCCCCCCACAACACCACAGACGGCCACCAAAACCCACTTCGCGGTACCAACCCCCCGTCAATGCGTGCATCCTTTTTGCAGCGTTACCAAACGCATGGCCCCCACACCCTCCACGGCGTAGTGGACTCCCGGTTGTTGGGTACGTGGGCCGTTTTCCCCCACACCCGGTTGGGCCTCTACAACGAAACCGTGTGCGCACGTCTGCCCCCGACATCTACTTCTGTGGCTCTTTACTTGTGTTGTAAAACGCCTCTAGCTGAACCAAAAAAAATTCAAATGCTTAGAAACTGTCCCCCCGACACCCCGGACCTGGAGACCTAACCCGTCCGTGGAGGACTCAAAGCCTCAGTGCATGGCAGAGGACATTCAAAGAGGATGTCAATGACTGCCGCTAGTCTTTTGTAAACACACGGCCTTGCCCGTTGGACTTCCCCCGATAGCCTTCTTCTCCTGCCATTGGACGGTTCATCTCGGTTTCACCCGCAGACTCCCCCAGCCACTCACACGGATGCACAGTCCCGGCCCCCGTTGCTTGAACACTGTTGCGGAAAAGCACCGCACCTCTAACTCATATTCCCCTCCCCCCGACTTCTCCTTCGTTCAGTTAACCCCCCTGGACTGGCCCCCCAAGACCAACTAACCTTACCTCGCTGTACAGAGGGAGTTCTCAATAGACCCTTTGTAGTGAGGTCCGGAGCTAACACGGCCTACCCGCCACCGGTGCGGCGCGAAAGGCCCTGCGTCCACACACCCCTCCACACCCTCTTTACTCAGCCCCCCAACGCCCCCCCCCCCCATCACCGTGTTGCTTCCCAGTTTGCCGCTAGCTACGTGGGCCCCCTTCCCAGCTTCTCAAATTACCCATGGCCCGCGGTCCCTGCTCCCCGCGACGTGTCCCCCCTTCCGATCGTCTCCCCCCACACCCCACCACCCCCCCCTCCTCTTCTTCCCCAGGAGGACTTGGGTGCAACCTCCCCCCCCCGAGCACGCCGAGTGCCCAGCCCCCTCCTCCATACCTCACACACCCCGTTTCTCGCGGTAGAACACCACCCCATTCACTCCTGCGCCCCATTAAACCACCATGACCAATCAACGCTACAGCGCCCAGCACTCCTCATTTACCGTGACCTAATATGGTGAAGATTCCTCAACCCTTATTCCCTCCCTCCCACCTACACCCAACCCCCCCAACCACCCACCCCCCGTGCAAGCACACGGACCCCTTGCACACCCATTTTCGGTCCCCGTGAGACATGTCTGGGGTGACGGCTCCACGTTCGGTGTACCCCGGTGATACATACCCTTTCTGCTTCGGTTTGTCAGTCGTGCCATGAAATAATGTTTGTATATTTGTTTTGCTGCTATTTTTTTAAAGGTGACTTTACGCCCCGAGCGCTTATGTTTCTTGGGCTTACAACCCTCCCCCACTAGGCTATCCCTTTCTCATCGACGTTCCACCAACCATGTTTTGTCCACCTGAACCCACCCCCACAACAACCCCCAACAACCCCTCGCTTCAGGTAACAACAACCATCCAGACAGTCATGGAACCCCCCTATAGACCCCCTTGTTTTCTTCGTTTCTGGTTCCGTCCCTATCGCTGGTACCAACACCTACACAACCCCGCGTCACTTATATGATGTTGTAGTACTCCACCATTACCGCTCACCACCACACAGATTTGCTCACCAAGAGTCTTCATCCTACCGAGCTGGCATTTACCCATTTTCCCCCTGGTGTTCTTGAGATACACCTAAATCACCTTCAGTTTTTACCCATTCAATAGGACCTATGCGCGCCTGCTCGTACTGACCAAAAACAAGGCCTTTATGCATTCCCCCCGTGTTTTCCATTCTGTCTGTTTTAGTACATCCTCGCTTGACGTTTAGTGGTACCAGGTATTAAAATGACCACAGGAACGTGCACGGAAAGAAGACTCCGGTGGCCCCTATCCACCTTTTACACTGACCTGTACTAGGGGCACCTTCTCTGTACCGCCCAAGCCACCCCCCAAGTTGAGGAGGTTTATTAAGGTTCGTGTAAACCTTTGCTTGGCTTCAGGTGGAGGTCAGAGCTCCAGAGAAGGCGTCTCACCCTTTGTGTGCGGTGGGCATGTTCAGGATCGCCGCGGACCAACAGGCCACGACAGACCAAGTCGTGTTTTTTTTAAAGGTCACAGACTGTCAACAGCCCGGCCCTCCGAGTCAGGACCACACAGAGGGGACCGGGCTTCAACCTTTCTCTAATCTTACACCATACGGTCAACACCACACTCAATACCAAACCCAAAACGGAACGGAATACAGCCAGAAGTGATCAATCCAACGTCACCAATAATCACCGAAGCCCTCCCATCTCAACCCTGGTGACACTAACCCAATCCCCTCCTGTGGCTTTCCGTCTTCACAACAGCTCAAGAGGGCTACCCTAACTACGACGCACAGTCAAACAGTTGCCAGACAGGCTTTCCTGCGCCGTGAGCTTGTGGTTAACAAGAACCTGACATCATAACTCCGCGATCAGGATCTAATCTGGTCCCATCGCCCCCGGTTGGCACGCTATCAACTATCTGTTGGTAACCCCGCGGCTTTCTATGCTTCTGCTCTCTGTGCGAGTTCCCTCACAGGCCGAGGCGTTGACCCAGTCGTCTCTTTGACGCCTATATAGATCAAATGGATCAGATGGCGGTTCCGTCGTACTCCCCACGCTCAGTGAGTAGCAGGTTTGCACACTGAGGGCTTATGACGGATTTCCACCGCAATCTTTAATACGGCCAAAGCCAACATGTTAGGGGTGGACTAACAGCCAGCTCGAGGCGTTGTGGAACCACTTTGCCAGTCTGTACCCACCTTCGTAGGTATATCCTTTATTTCCCCCCCCTTAGACCCTCTAACTTACTCTCCTCCCCTCTCTTTAGGCCGCTTAAACTTAAACTAATGCCGAGCCTTTACACCCCAGGTTTATGTCGTTGTTCTGATCTCTTGTCACCCTTGCTGATAACATGATAATATATCCTTTACGATTTCATTACTTGGATAACATTCCGTGCCCTCCTAATTCAAAACAACCGATACATATTTTTCATCTGTCCGTCCCTTAAACAGCAACCACACTTCCGACGTCCTCCCGTGTCCCCCACCCTTTTCATAGGATAGGAATCGGCATCCCCCGAGGGAGTTGATCCGTTTTGCATTGTCCGCGACAATCACCTGTCCTTCGCCATGTGGAGGTCCCTTTTTTCACTTCCCCGTCCGCCCATCCTTCCCGGTGTCTGACTTCCCGTTGCGGATCGCGGCTCCTCCTTTCTTCTTTACTCTCTTGGTTCGTTTGGTTTTTTAGTTAGTGCGCTCCCGGTATCTGGTCTGTTTTGAGTAAGACCTTGGAAACGGATTTCCGTGTCGCTTACTCTACACATACTTCCTCGACTCAATCTCTCGCTCCAGCCGCCCCGATTAAAACAAACGAATTATTCGCTCCTTTGGCCCGATGTCTGCGCCATTCCACGAATCTTGTAAGTGATGTAGTGATTCTGTCGACCACCCAACACCGTAAACGACCCCACCATAAATCCCACCCCCCGCACTGTTCCACACTACATCACCACGTAGCCACATGATAAAAACCTCCATGTGAAGCACGCTACCCCCGCGCACCCATCGCGATATCTAATGGGACCCAACCTAGTGCCCACACACCCTAACCATATGGCTTTCTGACAATATCCTCACCCCACCCCTCCACCTGCCCCACGATTGCCCCCCAGAGGACAAAAAAACGACCAGGACCAGACAAGAAAACACAATTATAAGACACAAAAAGCCGGTGCATCCTAGACCGCACCCGCAATCAGGCTATGGGAAGCCCCGGGATCTATGTCGGTCTCTTACTTTTATCTGTTTATGTACTATTACACCACTCTGGCGGTACGGTTCCAGGGGCTCTTCTCCCCCTCCTCTCCCCCCGCCCCTCCCCCACCACGCCTGATTTTTTTCCCGATGGGCGCGTCGAACGGGACTGACCAGTTTGTTAAGGGTTAAGGTTGTTTTGTACTTTTAGAGTGTCTTGCGAGAGTCACCGCTTGTCGCCCTCAATCTACCCCTGCATGCTCTGACCTGCTTATCAGCTTTCGACCCAGCGTACATCCCAGCAACATATCCCCACAAAATGCCGGTGACCCTCGCCCCCGGCTTCACTGAGCCCTAAACCCTCGCTTGCCCCCCACCCACCACAACCAACAAAAACACAACACAAAAAAAAAACACAAAAAAACACAAACGAAAAGAACACAACACAACGCTCCCCCAGCCCACAAAACAAAAAAAAAAAAAACAAAACCCCACAAAAAAAACAACCCCAACCAAAACCCAAAATACCACCAACCAAAAACCCCCAGAACCCACACTATCCACCACACACCAAACCCAACCCACCCACGCGCCCCACCCCATTCACCGGTCCCCACCCCGGTACAAGCGCAACCATCCCTGGCTAGATCCCATATCGTCCCACCCACTTCCCTTAACCACTAACCTCCTCACTTAGGCTTGAGGAGATTATACCTACATGTCCGGGAGGGTACGGTTTACAGAGTTTAAGTTAGACACCCCCCCGACAAAAGCAGGAAATAACAAACAAAAAGGGAAAGAGACAAAAAAGAGGAGAGGGGGAGAAAAAAGAGGGGGGGAGAAAGGGGGGGAGGCGGGAGGGTGAGAGAATAAGGGGGAGACCACCGGCGTCGAGGGAGAGACGAGAGGGAGCGGGACGGTCGAAGAAGGCGAAGGAGATGCTGACGGCCGCTAGTCCAACCAAAGCGCAGGAAGAAGCAAACAGTAAACACATATAACCAGTACACCTCTTCCTGTCTGATGTATAAACAGTGAACGCACAATTAATCCCTACAGTTGTGTCAGGAATCTTGAAATGGATGCTGCTGATCCTGTACATGAACTAGAGGGATTTTGATTTGCATCTAAGTCTCTGAGGCTTTTTATCAGTTTTTGGATGTTTACGGTTCACATGAAGGTGAACATCTACATCTGTGTGCAGCATGACGTGTTACAATAACAGCAGTTAAAACCTGCTTCTGTTTTCTTAAATGAAGACTACGTAGTTCAACTAATAAGCAGTCGTACGTTCTCTTGTTGTTGGACTTTTCAAAATCTCAGACATCTTCTTGGGGATTCCCAGTTCGGGAATCACTGATGGGCTCTTAAATATTTCAGAATTTTAAACAGTGAATTAATAATAGGGGCAACCCGACTACCGTGGAATACGACATTTAAGGAGGCAGAGTTCACGTTTATCCGGGGCTTTGCAGACACGCGTCTGTCTCTCTGGTTTCCTCCAGTTACACCGGATCACCGCTGGTCTCATTCATTATTCACGCGTTTCTGGCCGAATTGATGGGAATGAAGTCCGGAATTTTATGTGAGGTTCGGTGCGTCGATATTCTTCCACGTTTTGTTCTTAATCTCGCGCTAAATCGGCACTTTCCGAGTCAGCGGAGTTTGCAAAGTAGCTTCAAAACCGGAAGTTTATGACTGACGGAAAAGCCGCAAATGCAGCGGTAACGACTGGTTTAGACCAGTGCTGCCACCCAGTGGACACCAGGTACACGGCACTCAGGTTTCCCCTGTTGGACACGGAAATAAATTACCCAGGACTTGATTGATTCATAATAAAGAATTGTCAGAATTTACATAATTATTAAAGCTCTGTCTTTTCCCACCAGATTATTATCTGCCCAAAGATGAGATCGAGTTCTACCAGTTCTGCTACATTGACAGTACTGGGCAGGTGAGAGGAGCCAGCACACCTTTCTGCTTCAAAAATCCAGCGGAGCAAAGCTTGGAGAGCAACACGGACGACGACCTCCTGGTTATTACGACACAGGTATCACACAAAAACCACACACAGACAGAAGCCGCACACGCGGGTGTCAGGTCCGTTGTGAGGGATTCTGGGAAAAAATGTAGACACAAGTTATAGAAATGGTTTAGACTGCTTTCAATTTAAAAAAATATTTTTAACTTACATAATTAGTAGAATGATAATGCAGAATTCCTTTTAGTGGTTTATGCTGTGTAATTGTACAGATTCACATTTACAGGTATTATATTAATTTGTTGGAAGCATTTTAAAAAGTGAATCATTCCACATATTTGCATACTTTTACTTTTTCTTTCTCTTCCATCATTTGTAATAGAGTAAATATTTGTAGAACTTTAACTTCTTTTACTTGTGTTTGTTGTACCTGCTGTGAAAGCAAATGGCGCTACAAGAATCATAAACTCAGATGCACTTTTTTATTTATTTTTTAACAGGAGCAGGTAGAACAGAGCCTACGTGAGAAAGCCGAGCTGCAACAAGAGTTGCAGCAGTTGAGAGCTGAAAATGAAACTTTGAAAAGCGCCCTGCAGAAGGAGCAGAGAGAAACCACCATCGTCAAGGTCGGCTCATCTGGGGTTTTTTTTTCTTTTTTTTTCTCAACAATTATGGTTGATAACGTGACTGTTTGCTGACTGTGCAACAGAGAAAGCAGTGAGTTTTAAACTGAACTTTGATAAGATGACACAGTGTGTTTGATTTGTGCAGGAGCAGAACAAACAGAGAGAGACTGAAAGCGCTGATCTGATCAAAGAAATGGATCAGATCAGGGAGGAAAATGGAAAATTAATGAACATGTTGCAGCTGCAGGAGAAGGAGAAGGACCGCTTAAAGGTTTGTCATCAGGTCACATGTGAGATTGAATCTCAGTGCTGCATTATTAAAGCGAAAAGCTAACTTTCACTTTCATGTAGGAGGAGATGACAAAGCAGATGGAGATGCAGCAACAAAACGCCACTGAGCAGGAAAAGCAGAGTGAGACCTTAAAGTTACTGAGAACAAATGAGGTAAAATGATATTTAATTTATTCTCATTAAAGACTGTAAATCTTACATCTGTAAATCTTACATCTTTGCATGTTATTTCCCTTCAGGAGAAATATGACCGAGCTGTGATGAAGCTAAACCAGCTGAAGGAGCAGCGAGACGAGCAGAGGAAGAAGATTGATGCTCAAACTGAGGAGACTGACAAGTGAGTGAAGTCCATAGACTGAAAAAAGGCTTGTTGTGGAAAAATTCATTCTTTATATTCCTCCATGTCTCTTTGGCTGCATCTTTGAGTAAGACTGAAAGTAAAGACTTGAGACTAAAGCTGAAGTCCTGCAGAATAGTGGCGTTGCACCAGCAGTCGCACCAGAAGCTCTCTGCTCCACCGTCCGGTCTGATCCACCGGAGATACGCGTTCAGTCTGTTTTTACGTCTGGCTGCTGGTAGACCGAGTCAATCTACACACAGCAAATCAAGGAATTAGACGTGTGAAGTTTTAGAAGAGATTTGAACCACCTTTTGAGGGAAGGGTCAGTTTAAAATCGAAAAGCACATTTCATTTGACACCAGTCAGCCATTTAAATGTGAAACTCTCGGAACAACGAGATGGTATAAGTTTTTAAACGAGCGGATTCCCACGTAACCGCCACCGATCTTAAAACCTTTGGGGTGCATCGATCCCGAATTTATCTTAGCGGGCAGCGCTCCGAGTCTCCCTGCTCCGAGTCGAGTTGCTACGAGTCTCCCTGCTCTGAGTCAAGTTGCTCCGAGTCTCCCTGCTCCGAGTCGAGTTGCTACGAGTCGAGTTGCTCCGAGTCTCCCTGCTCTGAGTCAAGTTGCTCCGAGTCTCCCTGCTCTGAGTCAAGTTGCTACGAGTCTCCCTGCTCCGAGTCGAGTTGCTACGAGTCGAGTTGCTCCGAGTCTCCCTGCTCTGAGTCAAGTTGCTCCAAGTCTCCCTGCTCTGAGTCGAGTTGCTCCGAGTCGAGTTGCTCCGAGTCTCCCTGCTCTGAGTCAAGTTGCTCCAAGTCTCCCTGCTCCGCTCTGAGTCGAGTTGCTACGAGTCTCCCTGCTCTGAGTCAAGTTGCTCCGAGTCTCCCTGCTCTGAGTCAAGTTGCTCCAAGTCTCCCTGCTCTGAGTCAAGTTGCTCCAAGTCTCCCTGCTCTGAGTCGAGTTGCTCCGAGTCGAGTTGCTCCGAGTCTCCCTGCTCTGAGTCAAGTTGCTCCGAGTCTCCCTGCTCTGAGTCGAGTTGCTACGAGTCTCCCTGCTCTGAGTCAAAGTCTCGAGTCTCCGAGTCTCCCTGCTCTGAGTCGAGTTGCTACCGAGTCTCCCTGCTCTGAGTCGAGTTGCTACGAGTCTCCCTGCTCTGAGTCAAGTGCTCCGAGTCTCCCTGCTCTGAGTCGAGTTGCTCCGAGTCGCCCTGCTCCAAGTCAGTGTGCGCCGAGTCGCCTGCTCCAAGTCAAGTTGCTCCGAGTCTCCCTGCTCTGAGTCAAGTTGCTCCGAGTCGCCCTGCTCCGAGTCAGTGTGCGCCGATTCGCCCTGCTCTGAGTCAAGTTGCTCCGAGTCTCCCTGCTCTGAGTCGAGTTGCTACGAGTCGCCGTGCTCTGAGCCCTGCTCTGAGTCAAGTTGCTCCGAGTCTCCCTGCTCTGAGTCGAGTTGCTACGAGTCTCCCTGCTCTGAGTCGAGTTGCTACGAGTCTCCCTGCTCTGAGTCAAGTTGCTCCGAGTCTCCCTGCTCTGAGTCGAGTTGCTACGAGTCGCCCTGCTCCAAGTCAGTGTGCGCCGAGTCGCCTTGCTCCAAGTCAAGTTGCTCCGAGTCTCCCTGCTCTGAGTCAAGTTGCTCCGAGTCTCCCTGCTCTGAGTCGAGTTGCTACGAGTCTCCCTGCTCTGAGTCGAGTTGCTACGAGTCTCCCTGCTCTGAGTCAAGTTGCTCCGAGTCTCCCTGCTCTGAGTCGAGTTGCTCCGAGTCGCCCTGCTCCAAG
Source organism: Hirundichthys speculiger (assembly GCA_018398805.1). NCBI lineage: Eukaryota > Metazoa > Chordata > Actinopteri > Beloniformes > Exocoetidae > Hirundichthys > Hirundichthys speculiger. Next base: position 3,318,375 of record JAGFBZ010000492.1, on the reverse strand, counting down.
TCAAGTTGCTCCGAGTCTCCCTGCTCTGAGTCGAGTTGCTCCAAGTCTCCCTGCTCTGAGTCAAGTTGCTCCGAGTCTCCCTGCTCTGAGTTAAGTTGCTCCGAGTCTCCCAGCTCCAAATCCAGCTGCTCGGAGTCTCCCTGCTCAGAATCAAGTTGCTCCGAGTCTCCCTGCTCTGAGTCAAGTTGCTCCAAGTCTCCCTGCTCCAATTCGAGTTGCTCCAAGTCTCCCTGCTCTGAGTTAAGTTGCTATGAGTCTCCCTGCTCTGAGTCGAGTTGCTCCGAGTCTCCCTGCTCTGAGTCAAGTTGCTCCAAGTCAAGTTGCTCCGAGTCGCCCTGCTCCAAGTCAGGTTGCTCCGAGTCTCCCTGCTCTGAGTTCAGTTGCTCCGAGTCAAGTTTCTCCGAGTCTCCCTGCTCCGAGTCCAGCTGCTCCGAGTCTCCCGGCTCCGAGTCTCCCTGCTCCGAGTATCCCTGCTCTGAATCCAGCTGCTCCGAGTCTCCCAGCTCTCTGAGTCTCCAGCTCCGAGTCTCCCTGCTCCGAGTCTCCCTGCTCCGAGTCACCCTGCTCTGAGTCAAGTTGCTCCGAGTCGCCCTGCTCTGAGCCGCTCCCGAGTTGCTCCGAGTCTCCCTGCTCGAGTCGAGTTGCTCCGAGTCTCCCTGCTCTGAGTTAAGTTGCTCCGAGTCAAGTTTCTCCGAGTCTCCCTGCTCCAAATCCAGCTGCTCGGAGTCTCCCTGCTCTGAGTCCAGCTGCTCCAAGTCTCCCTGCTCCAATTCGAGTTGCTCCAAGTCTCCCTGCTCTGAGTTAAGTTGCTATGAGTCTCCCTGCTCTGAGTCGAGTTGCTCCGAGTCTCCCTGCTCTGAGTCAAGTTGCTCCAAGTCAAGTTGCTCCGAGTCGCCCTGCTCCAAGTCAGGTTGCTCCGAGTCTCCCTGCTCCGAGTCGAGTTGCTCCGAGTCTCCCTGCTCTGAGTCAAGTTGCTCCGAGTCTCCCAGCTCCAAATCCAGTCTGCTCGAGTCTCCCTGCTCTGAGTCAAGTTGCTCCGAGTCTCTCCATGCTCTGAGTCAAGTTGCTCCAAGTCTCCCTGCTCGAGTGCTCCAAGTCTCCCTGCTCTGAGTTAAGTTGCTATGAGTCTCCCTGCTCTGAGTCGAGTTGCTCCGAGTCTCCCTGCTCTGAGTCAAGTTGCTCCAAGTCAAGTTGCTCCGAGTCGCCCTGCTCCAAGTCAGGTTGCTCCGAGTCTCCCTGCTCCGATTCGAGTTGCTCCGAGTCTCCCTGCTCTGAGTTAAGTTGCTCCGAGTCAAGTTTCTCCGAGTCTCCCAGCTCCAAATCCAGCTGCTCGGAGTCTCCCTGCTCCGAGTCCAGCTGCTCCGAGTCTCCCGGCTCCGAGTCTCCCTGCTCCGAGTATCCCTGCTCTGAATCCAGCTGCTCCGAGTCTCCCAGCTCTGAGTCTCCCTGCTCCGAGTCGCACTGCTCCGAGTCTCCCTGCTCCGAGTCACCCTGCTCTGAGTCAAGTTGCTCCGAGTCGCCCTGCTCTGAGTCGCCCCGCTCCGATTCGAGTTGCTCTGAGTCTCCCAGCTCCGATTCGAGTTGCTCCAAGTCTCCCTGCTCTGAGTTAAGTTGCTATGAGTCTCCCTGCTCTGAGTCGAGTTGCTCCGAGTCTCCCTGCTCTGAGTCAAGTTGCTCCAAGTCAAGTTGCTCCGAGTCGCCCTGCTCCAAGTCAGGTTGCTCCGAGTCTCCCTGCTCCGATTCGAGTTGCTCCGAGTCTCCCTGCTCTGAGTTTGCTCCGAAGTTGCTCCGAGTCAAGTTTCTCCGAGTCTCCCAGCTCCAGTCAAGTCCAGCTGCTCCGAGTCTCCCTGCTCGAGTCCAGCTGCTCGAGTCTCCCGGCTCAGAGTCTCCCTGCTCGAGTCTCCCTGCTCTGAATCCAGTTGCTCCGAGTCTCCCAGCTCTGAGTCTCCCTGCTCCGAGTCGCACTGCTCCGAGTCTCCCCTGCTATCCGAGTCACCCTGCTCTGAGTCAAGTTGCTCCGAGTCGCCCTGCTCTGAGTCGCCCCGCTCCGATTCGAGTTGCTCCGAGTCTCCCAGCTCCGATTCGAGTCTCCGAGTCTCCCTGCTCTGAGTAAGTTGCTCCGAGTCAAGTTTCTCCGAGTCTCCCTGCTCCAATCCAGCTGCTCGGAGTCTCCCTGCTCTGAGTCCAGCTGCTCCGAGTCCAGTCCAGATCTAGAGTCTCCTGCTCTGAGTCGAGTTGCTCCGAGTCGCCCTGCTCCGATTCGAGTTGCTCCGAGTCTCCCTGCTCTGAGTTAATTTGCTCCGAGTCAAGTTGCTCCGAGTCTCCCTGCTCCGAGTCCAGCTGCTCCGAGTCCCGCTGCTCAGAGTCACCCTGCTCCGATTCGAGTTGCTCCGAGTCTCCCTGCTCTGAGTTAAGTTGCTCCGAGTCAAGTTTCTCCGAGTCTCCCAGCTCCAAATCCAGCTGCTCGGAGTCTCCCTGCTCCGAGTCCAGCTGCTCCGAGTCTCCCGGCTCAGAGTCTCCCTGCTCCGAGTCTCCCTGCTCTGAATCCAGCTGCTCCGAGTCTCCCAGCTCTGAGTCTCCCTGCTCCGAGTCGCACTGCTCCGAGTCTCCCTGCTCCGAGTCACCCTGCTCTGAGTCAAGTTGCTCCGAGTCGCCCTGCTCTGAGTCGCCCCGCTCCGATTCGAGTTGCTCCGAGTCTCCCAGCTCCGATTCGAGTTGCTCCGAGTCTCCCTGCTCTGAGTTAAGTTGCTCCGAGTCAAGTTTCTCCGAGTCTCCCTGCTCCAAATCCAGCTGCTCGGAGTCTCCCTGCTCTGAGTCCAGCTGCTCCGAGTCCAGCTGCTCAGAGTCACCCTGCTCTGAGTCGAGTTGCTCCGAGTCGCCCTGCTCCGATTCGAGTTGCTCCGAGTCTCCCTGCTCTGAGTTAATTTGCTCCGAGTCAAGTTGCTCCGAGTCTCCCTGCTCCGAGTCCAGCTGCTCCGAGTCCCGCTGCTCAGAGTCACCCTGCTCCGAGTTCGAGTTGCTCCGAGTCTCCCTGCTCTGAGTTAATTTGCTCCGAGTCAAGTTTCTCAGAGTCTCCCTGCTCAGAGTCGCGCTGCTCCGAATCTCCCTGCTCCGAGTCACGCTGCTCCGAGTCTCCCTGCTCCGAATCTCCCTGCTCCGAGTCACGCTGCTCTGAGTCTCCTGCTCCGATCTCCAGCTCCGAGTCCGCTGCTCCGAGTCTCCCTGCTCGAGTCGAGCTCCGAAATCTCCCTGCTCCGAGTCACGCTGCTCCGAGTCCTGCTCCGAATCTCCCTGCTCCGAGTCACGCTGCTCCGAGTCTCCCTGCTCTGAGTCTCCCTGCTCCGAATCTCCCTGCTCCGAGTCTCCCTGCTCCGAGTCCAGCTGCTCCGAGTCTCCCGGCTCTGGGTCTTCCTGCTCCGAATCTCCCTGCTCCGAGTCTCCCTGCTCCGAGTCCAGCTGCTCCGAGTCTCCCTGCTCCGAGTCTCCCTGCTCCGAGTCCAGCTGCTCCGAGTCTCCCTGCTCCGAGTCCCGCTGCTCCGATTCTCCCTGCTCCAAGTCCAGCTGCTCCGAGTCTCCCGGCTCTGGGTCTTCCTGCTCCGAATCTCCCTGCCTGCGGGACTTGAGGTCGCACCAAAGCCGCTTCAAAACTGGACCACCTCTCCACGTTCTGTGGGAACTCCAACTTAAGTTTTCATAAAATTTAATTCTAATGTTATGCAAAATTTGTATCTTAAGCATAAGCTAGAATGATCTTACTGGCGTGTGGCCTTGGAGTCGTGAGAGACATTTAGACTTCCCCCCCCCCGTGGGCCAGAGCCTGTAGCCATAATTATGCATATTTCTCTGTCTAGTTATGAAAACCTATAAGTTATTATTAAGATTATTTGGTTATGAAGGTCATTTGAGGAACTGTTTCGCATTGGCCTCTAAAGGAAAACCAGAGGTGCTCAAGTCTGCACTTATCTTTTTCTTTTTTTAAACTTTTAAAGCATTTAGAAACAGTTTCATTCTTTCTTTTTTTTTTTTTTTTCGAGCCTCTCATATTGTTGCTGTGTGTTTCAGGCTGAAAGCCAAACTCAGAGAAGGAGAGAGGGAGCTGCTCAAATCAAGGGACAGCATCCAGCTTTTACAGGTAAGTTACTTTCCTGTGAACCGCTGTTGATGATGAGACCGCACTAATCCCTTCACCGCCATCCTTTTACTGATAAATGATTGTTTGCAGTATTAGAAAAATATTTATGCAAGGATTTGTCTTCAGTTTACCAGAAGGTACAGTTGAATCACTTAGAAGTGATTCAGTTTTGACATAAATCCAGATTCTGATTTGAAACCAGGAGTTTTGCTGTGATTTTAGAACAAACCGAACAACTGACACTTCAAAGACCTAGTTAATCTTTTAAATGAGCCATGGAGCCAGAACAGTGATAACAAATTTAGTTTTTGTGTTTTTATTTAACTTTTGGAGTCCAGAGATGAAAAACATGCTGTTAAAAATGATCCGGCGTTATTTGGTGGACTTTTCGTTAAGTGCTGATGCTCTGACAGATTGACCTTCAGAGCAGCGAGAAGGAGAAGGAGAGACTCTCTGCAGAGCTGCAAAGGTTGCAAAGCCTCGCCGACAGCATGGACGAAGTGAAGAAAGAGAACCGGGAGCTGTGCAGGAGGCTGTCGGAGCAGGAGACGGTGCAGAGCCTGGCAGATGACGACCTGAAGGTGGGAATAATCAGAGAAGCTGGTGACCTCTCAGTGATCCCAGTGAATGAATTTTAGTGGACGCCTTGCAGTTTAATGATTCTCCCTCCTCAGGTGCAGTGTCAGAGTCTTGGCAGGCAGCTGCAGGACGCGCAGGCGAAGCTGGCAGCTGAGAGGGAGGAGTCGAAGAATGCCAAGAGAGGAGCCGCCATTCTGGAGCAAGACCTGCAACACGCCAGGGATCAGCTGGCGAACGTGGTCGCATCCTTGGAGCAGGAGCAACGAAGAGGCAGCAAATATGAGGTACCGGCTTTACATCTAGTATGAGACTGAAAGTATGCAGAGGAGTTGGACGCATTAAGTTTCCTTTCTTAATCATTTTAAAACGGTTGTCTGATATTAGAGGTCATAGTGCACCACCATCTTTAAGGTTCATGCGTGCAACAGTTCAGTGCTCGTTCAGAAACTGTGAAGGCCAGAATAAAGCCACATTACTGTCTTTATTTAAAAAAAGAAAACGATCTTGATACACTGCTTAAATGGTCAATAAAAAACTCAGTTCCTCTAATGTTTTTTTAATGTGACTTTTCCACTGAATCAGCCGCCATCTTCAGACTTATAATTCAAAAGCAGCTGTTTCTCTACTTCCAGACCAGAAATGTGGGTTTTTCCTTCTGACCATCCGTCTCTGCTCCGGTGGCACAAAATGAGGCCAAGTTTGTTTCCGTCTCAGAGAGCTGAATAAAACCAGAGTAGAAACCTGGGTGCATAAATGATGCACACAGACAGACATGCTCCTTTTCTTCTCTTCACAGACCCGTGTCTGTAAAAGAAGTTTCCACTACAAGAAGGCGTGCACCTTACCTGCATTTCTAGAGCACTTAAAGCCAGACAGGGTGAAGGGGAAATGAAACAATTTCATCTGAAATTCTTTCAATTTTTTATATTTTTTAATTTCTTTTGATAATTGATAATTGTATTATTATTATTATTATTATTATTATTTTAACGTTGAATTATGGATGCTCTAAAAAGCTGCAGCCGTGTGTATTTTTTCTTGTGCAGCTTTGTGAAGGAAAATATAGTGTCACTTTGATTTTCTGGCACCAAATGACAATTAGTTCATGCACACACACACACACAAACACCGTCGACTATCATTCCCACTATACGACACGTCAGCCGCATCCTCCACTGTTTGGCAAAAGTGGGCATAAAAAAAATATAAAGCTGTTAAAAAATGGTTGTGTGACATTTTATGTGAATTTTTATTTTTAGTGGATATTTTGAAGATAAATAGGTTTAAGAAATATTATGAGGTCATGACTAAATTGAATTTCATCGTAAATATTCTGGGAGAAATGTGTTGATTTTCTTTTTGCAATGAAAATATTCCAGGTTTGTGGGAGGAGCTAAAGATTTGAAAGGAGGTGTCAGGATGAAGTCAGTCTGGTGGGTTTACGGCACTCAAAGACAAGGCCCGCGGGCCAAATGTGGCCCGCCACGTCATTTTATGTGGCCCTCGAGAGCTTGTGCACTATTGGCTTAAATTTTAAACACATATTTTAAGATTTAAAATAAGCTTATGGTGCTTTAAAGCGCATATGGACAATAAACTACATCTCCCATAATGCATTTCGTCGTTACTCACAAGATAACAGTATTTAACCATGAGAAAGACATCAAGACGATTTTCAGAACTGACGAACTTAAGAAAAACCTCTACACACTTACCCCAACATGTCCAAGAAAATAAAATTTGATGCACAAGGAAGGCAGTTTCATGAACGATGGGAAAACGAATACAAGTTTATACCTCAATGTGAAGAAACAGTAGGCCTGTCTTTTGTGTTATGAGGCGGTGTCAGTCGTGAAAGAGTATAATCTACGTCGGCGTTTTGACAGCAAATACGGAGCTAAATATGCTAAATTTAGCCTTCAAAGATTTACAAGCACAAACCCTGAGTTTAATACAATAAAGAGATAAATATTTGACACTTGAATACATAATAAATACAGAAACTGTTATTTAACAAGGTATAGTTTAATTTATTTTTGATTTATATTGCATTTTGTTACAATCATACTGTGAATCTGGCCCTTAGGGGGCCACCATGATGCTGATGTGGCCCTCAGTGAAAATGAGTCTGACACCGCTGGTTTACGGGGTCGGTAATATCTGAAGGACTCATGTACACTATATATACCTGCGTTGACTCACATATGAGCTTTAGCTCGTCCCATTTCTAATCAATATGACGTGGCTCCATCTTTGCAGCTAGAACAGCTTCAGCTCTTCTGGGAAGGCTGTTCACAAGGTTCAGGAGTGTGTTTATGGGGGTTTTTGATTATTCTTCCAGAAGAACATTAGTGAGGTCAAACACTGATGTTGGACCAGAAGGTCTGGTTCTCAGTCTCTGCTCTAATTCATCCCAAAGGTCTTCTATCAGGTTGAGGTCAGGACTCTGTGCAGGCCAGTCAAGTTCATCCACACCAGACTCTTCCATCCATGTCTTCATGGACCTTTGCTTTGTGCACTGGTGCACAGTCATGTTGAAGAGGAAGGGTCCAGCTCCAAACTGGTCCCACAAAGTTGGGATCATGGAATTGTCCAGAATGTCTTGGTCTGCTGAAGCATTCAGAGTTCCTTTCACTGGAACTAAGGGGCCAAGCCCAGCTCCTGAAAAACAACCCCACACCATAACCCCCCCTCCACCAAACTTTACACTTGGATCAATGCAGTCAGACCAGTACCGTTCTCCTGGAAACCACCAAACCCAGACTCTTCCATCAGATCACCAGATGGAGAAGTGTGAACGTTCCTCCACTGCTCTAGAGTCCAGTCAGACCAGTACCGTTCTCCTGGAAACCACCAAACCCAGACTCTTCCATCAGATCACCAGATGGAGAAGTGTGAACGTTCCTCCACTGCTCTAGAGTCCAGTGGTGGCTGCTTTACTCCACTGCATCTGACTCTTTCCATTGTTCTTGGTGATGTCTGGCTTGGATGCAGCTGCGTCACCATGGAAACCTATTCATGAAGCTCTCTGCTCTGTTGTTGAGCTGATCTGAAGGCCACATGAAGTTTGGAGGTCTGTAGTGATCGACTCTGCAGAAAGTTGGTGACCTATTCTCACTATGTTCTTCATCATCCTCTGACTCCGCCCCCTCAGTTTACCTGTCCTACCACTTCATGGTTGAGTTACTGTCGTTCCCAAACACTTCCATTTCCTTATAATACATCTGACAGTTGACTGTAGAATATTTAGGAGAGAGGAAACTTCACGACTGGTTTTGTTTCTCAGGTGTCATCCTATCACAGTTCCACCTGGAATTCACTGAGCTCCTGAGAGAGACCCATTCTTTCACAGATGTTTCTAGAAACAGTCTGCATGTCTAGGTGCTTAATTTATACACCTGTGGTCATGGAAGTGACTGGATCACCTGATTCTGATAATCTGGATGGACGAGAAAATACTTTTGGGAATATAGTGTATTTTAAAAACATGCTTCATTTGCATGTCTGTCTTCTTCCTGATTGTGTCTACACAGGGCTGAAACAACAATGTGGAAAAATGCTTGTCAGAAAGCTCTTTAATTTGTGCCACACAGTAAATTTCTTTATTGTAATTTGTGTTTGCATACCAAACATGTTGCATGTGTTTAGCCAGGGAGGAGAGACTCGTCAGCAGTGATCCAAGACGAGGATAATCTGATGCGGTGTGTTATAACACCGAAGACGACACAGGTGTAGATAATGAATGGATGCTATGACGCTGTTATTACCCTGCTCTCCACTTGAGATCATAACCTCAGGCTCACAGGATTTCAATTCTTCTTTCCAGGTGCTTTCATCCTCCTGTCCATTTGTTTGTGGTTCAGAGTGTTTTTGTAAGCAAATGACTAAGTCGTACATTTCCATTTATGGCTGAAAATGGAGGTTAAAACTCGACTTGAGCACATGTGTACAATTTCATTGTGATTTGAGATCTATCAAAAAGATACCATGTGCATGCGAGGCTTTAGAAACCTGGTTTAATGCATCAGGTTCCTCACATCAACCCACCTCTCGTTTCATTATCAAATTCTCCTCTAGTGAGGGATGCTGGGTTGATGCTCGTCTTGTGTTTGGGTTTTTTGTCATAATAGTATGGTGGAACTAAAACTGCTTGTTCTCCTTCATGATTTTTCAGATGCAACTCCGGGAGATGAATGAGCTAATGGCGGATAGGAACATCATCCTTCAGGAGAAGGAACAGCAACTGCTGCTGATGACGCAGGAGAAAGAGCAACTGGACCGGGAGAACAGGGTACCTTTACAGAAACGCTTGGATCGCTCTGCAGTGCTGTTTTGGGTTTTCACACAGCTGAACTGTGTCTGTTCTTCAGGGGCTCAGAGATGACATCGATGGGCTGCGCAGAGTTTACGTGAACCTAAACGCAGCTCCTGGGGACTCGGACTACATGCAGCCTGACGTCCCGTCACCGACCTGCGACGCTTCAGCCAGCCGAGACCAGCAGCAGACGCCGGGGGAGACCGAGAACTTGTATGAGACCATAGGTGAGAAAAATATTAGCAGTTCAGCAGTAGTGTGGAGGACTTATTACATGTGTCTTGCACTACAGTAACTTTTGTATTGATTTTATCCACAGACAGCATCGAAGTTCTGCATGAGGAAGAGGTAAGAGACTAGCAGTGTAACAATGACTCCAACCCAACAGATTTACCATCTTCATCTCCACCCAGCTTCAACCTCACATAGTGAAGAACCTCAAAAGTGGAAACTCAAAACCTCTTTCTCCTGTTTTTGACTCCCTTGTTGTCTAAACACCAGTTATTTAAATAACTTAAAGAAATGAGCTGGCATCCCACCAGGCCTTTGTTATTTTGCAGTTGATTTGCATCAGCATTTCAAAATATCGCTGAGGTCTCGCACCAAAACTCAAATGGAAACGTAGTTGGTAAATTAGTTCCCATATAAGTAACAGTTCTTAACAAAGGCCTCTAGGAGAATAGTCAGCAGAACTGCTGACTGTTAAGTTGCTTCAGCATTCCTATCGTCAACAGTGTTGTAACAACGTGGGCCAGTTCAACACACGACATGACAAGAACAACTTCTTATGGTCTAATGTTCTTCAAGGATTGATAATGTAATTTCTTTAAAATCAGAGTCAGGTAGCTCACTGCATCACATAAAACCAGCTGCTGTGAACGGACCAGTGAAGACGTGGTTCAAAGGGGAACTGTGATGCTCTGTCTCTATGGTATTTAGGCCAAACCATGTCACATTTTATTAAAATCTCATGAAAATTTTCATTTTATAAAAAAAAGAACATGTTTCATTTAATACTAAGGCTGAAACCCCAATTGTCTCATAATTTGTGCTACAACCATCCACAACATGTTGTCAATACCTTTGATCTTTTTTTAGATTTAGTCTTGACATAAACATAGTGACTCATTTTAGCAGGTGAACCTGCTCCTAATTGCTGATATCTAATCAATTAAAGCAGCAGAAGCTGGACAGGAAGATAATGCTATTTAGAAGAATCTATAATGGGGAAGAAATGTGATGGAAGAGGCTTCTCATCTCTAGAGTCAGTTGACATAAAGCAGCCAAAATAGTAAGTGAGGCATGGCAAGTTTATTTGTTTACTACATTCACACAAGTGGAGCTCAAAGCATTTTACAAAGGCATTAAGAAGGGTTAGAGTTCTGAAAAAATAAAATAAATAAAAACAGCACAAAAATGCAGATTTAGATATCAGAAAAGAGCACACAGTGAGTGCTCAGAGGCCACTGTTCAGTCCCATAATCATGCTTTGTTTTCCTGCTCTAGTGTATTTATTTACAGTCATTACCAGGTTCAGGTTCTCCACAAAAACCCTTGTGGCTTATTAAGATCCACACTCAGACACCAGCTCGTCCTTGGCTGGATTTCCTCCAGTCAGACCTCTGCCACCTGCCGATTCAAATGACCAGACGTCACTATGAAGTCTCCGGTGGGGAAAAAAAAACCATTCAGATGAAGTCTAGAATAATTGCATCTTGTTGCAGTTGCTCGGGTCGTTTCAGTAGTTTGCGAAAAAGGATGTTTCGTGAAATGAGAAACATCATGGACAACCCTGAGCATCCTCCTCACAACACAGTGATGGTTCCTCAGATCTGCAGCAGCACAGACCCCCCCTGAACACAGCCACAACCGTCTACGATGACTCTTTAAAGAAACTGAAATAAAGAGAGATACTGCAACATGTGATTTCCAGTCTGGAATCACTGAAGTATTGAATTTGATTAAATTAAGTTGGAAAAAAACCAGTGAAATCATGAAAAAGGAGGAGAAGAAGAAGAATCAGATTGGTTCAAACTGACAAGGAGAAGACTGAACTAGATTTCACTTCGGTCAGTCAAAAACACTGAAGTTTCTGAATCATCAGAACTGCACTGCAGGATACAGGACAGTAATCTTTCTCTCTGATTGTTCGCTGTAATGGTTTCAGTAACGTTTTCTAGACCCGTATGTGTCCTGTCCCACAGCCTCGCTGGGTTTTGCAGCCGACCCCGCACTCCTGCGCTCACATCTTTAAATGGCTCCTTCAGCCGAAGCTGCTCACAGCATGAAAGCTAGATCAGTCAGTCGCATCTGAAGTGTGCAGCACCTTTACGGGAACTTAGTGAATCCACAACACCAATAAATCAGGCGGCTCCGCAGGAAGCTGGGAGTCCTGCCCAGAAGTAGACAGGTGGACCCAACAGCGGGGCCTCTGTGGGACTCGGACTCTCAGCTCCACTGTCAACACACTGAGGGAAGCATGAAATATATTAGTAAGAACCAGTGAGAATTTCCTTTATATCACAATGTTTTAAGTAATTAAATCTTTGAACTGGGTAAGTGGCAGAAAAATGTCACAAATTAGATTTTCCTGACATAAGCAACACACACAAAACTGCTTGTATTTAACTCACAAACAAAACAGGTCATTAGGTCATTAAAGGTTATGTAACGTTAGAAAAGTATGTCAAGTGTGGTGAAAGATGTCACATCTCATGATACACTTTAAAAAGCATTTTCTTCAGGAAATGATGCTTATTGACACCTCAGCTCGTATTTAAACGAAGTTAAGGCGAAACACGTGACCTCCAACACATATTTAAAGAGGAAAACATCTCCAGCTCATTTGATCCCTGGATATGTGCACCCGTGATTCATCTGTGTACCGTTTATTTCTGGAGCAGCATTAAAACATAATCCTCTCCCTATTTTGTTCCCTCCTGTGACGCGCCGTCTGTTCCTGTCCTCAGCGGTCGCTGGTGTGTCGTCACTGCCAGGAGAGCTTCCCCGGCATCACCCCCAACGAACTGGAGCAGCACGAGCAGAGCCACCGGGTCTGCCCCTTCTGCACCATGATCTGCGACAACATGGAGCAGTCCGTGTTTGAGGATCACGTCTACGGCCACGAGCTATGATGCAGCGCCGTTTATCTGACGGCGTGAGCAGGTGTGAGGGGTCACCGGCTGTTTTCTCAACCAGTTTAGCTTTAGACGTGCAATGTGCCAGCTTACAGCGACCAGAGACCCGACTGCGTGACGTCATCACAGTCAGCACGCATTTACTGTGGTCAAACATTACTACTGCATGGAGATGCGTTTAATAAGAGAAGGTTGATTTACAAAGTCTGCAGGGTGTCATCTGGAATCGTTTCTTTTCTCGTGTATTGATATTTCAGTAATAATCTAATGACTGAAGCCACAGCTGCAGAATCAGTTTCCTCTGATGTTCCATCAGGTTTTAATCATTAGACTTTGTGCCCTTGATGTCCACTTCTTTGTTGGTGACTAATTGCTTCCAACAAATAGGTGTCGATTTTAGTCAGAAATCAAAGTGGGGTGAAAGTGGTTGTGTGATGTTTGGCTTTGAAACCAGCTCTCTGAGCGCGCTCGTAGAAATACAGCTGCTTGAATGTTAGATGCACCTCGAAATGGTACCAGTTCTCCACATTGGTGCCGTTAAACCCCAGCAGAAGATGAATGCAACATAATATTAAAACAGCCAGTTGGTGGAGAGACGCCGACTACTGAAGAGTTTTCCAGCTGTTTGTAAAGGTGATTTCATGACAGGTGTGTTTGTAGCTGATTCCAGAATGGAAAAGTTAGCAGGCCCAACTTTGACCTTTATTTGCATTAATTTACCTAAAATTTATATTCAAATACCTAACTGCCTATACCTGATGGTAAAGATTCAGTCTGTCTTCCAGTGGAGGGTTTGATACCAAGAGCTTTGAATGCAAAAAAAAAAGTTTGGTTTGGTATATGCATATGAAAATAAATAAAAGTTAAAGTTTAAAAAATATATATATATATATATATATATATATCTTATTAGCAACATCTATCAGCTTTCAGATGTTTTATGAATGAAATCATCCTATTAAATGAATGTATTTAGAAGCAACATTTAAAACGTACAAAATTAAGTAAAACTTGCACTTAAATGTCTTACACGAAGAATTCCTGATCTCCCATAGAAATATCTAAGTTTAACTCCGCCTGATCGTTTTGATACACAGATGTGTACAAGTTGGGTGAGTCAACAAAGGAAAAACGAAATGGGAGACACAAATATTTAAGACAATGATGACGCTGCTAAAGATTGAAGAGTTTGAATCATGACTATAGTGAGTGATTTATTTCTTAGAGTACCAAGAGTCTATCCAGGCTTTAACAAATAAACAACCAATCCTTTCTTTCACACTGATCTAATCTAATCACTCTATCATATATTATCTCTGTCATATATTAAAGGCATGCAGGTATAAAAGACAAGTGTTTTTAAATGAGTCACTTTCCAGGAAGGAAGGATGAAGTATTGTTTCAATCAGCGGTTAGAATATAAACAAACGTGTCCATATGAGTCCGAGCTTGTTTCTAACTAATGTAACTAATGCAACAAGGTGTCGGGTTGTAACACAAAGGAATTTCAGTAAACGATTTGTTCAAATTACTAACTGTAAATGCTTTAAGGTGGTTCTCAAAAGAGTAATAAAAACATACACCATGGAGGAGACTTTTTTTTTAAGCCATACTTTTATACAAGAATATTACAGCAACCACATGTCGTGTACATAAAGAATAAAGCGAGACCCCGAACAACAGTGTATTTCTTATCCAGTACGGTGCAACCAAGCTGCTTCCAAAGACTGATGCTCTGACTGCACAGCTGCAAAGGAGGACACCCCCCCCCAAAAGTCCAAAAGTGATCTCAGAGGATCCTCCTGCCATCTCCGTCACATGAGACTCCCCACAGGCACATTTTGTTTACCAACATGTCTCTGATGTCGCCACGAGATCGTAACCCAAGTGCGCTCATCGTCTCTTAAGGCGTCATCTGATTGGCCTCCTCTGGCGTGACATCACGAGAGGTCAGCTCAGAAAAGAGCGCAGGCAGCCAGTACTGCGCCTCTCCAGCTGCTTGAGAGTCCAGCCAAGCCAGTCCTTCTTTGAGCAGGTGGTCCTGGAAATATGAGAGGTGGGACACGCAGAACCTGAGAGCGCCGTAGCCTGTGGAGGTTTACTCACTTACTAATGTTACATATCTGTTTGATACAAAACATACTTTGGTTGTTAAAAGTATGAAAGAATGGTGAGAATGGATGTTACCCAAGTTAAAGTACACAGACCCTCCCAGCTGCGACTGAACTGACTAACTGTGACACTTCTGTTGCTGTGATGGACCAAGAACCCTGAGCTTGTAAAACACTCAGCGACCCCTGGGAGATACCGGTACTATTGTGTCACTTCTGATAGTAATAATTCAATTTAAACTGAAAACCACCACTTTATTACCTGAGAAAGTATAAGTGTACAAAGATACCAGCCTGAAGTTTTGTGGATGAAGCAGCAAATTAAACATTTAAAGTTTAAAACAATATTACATTTTTAAAAAGCCCTCTCTCCTCCACTCTTATTGAATCCCAGAACCAAAAGATACCACGTTTACTGTCATTTGATCATTTTGTATGAGAAGCTGAAACCAGAGTGTTTGGCTGTTTTGTTAGAAACTAAAATCACTTTAAAAAAAAAAAAAAAAAAAAAAGGCTTGAGTTATGTCTGATTTTGAATTGAATTGCCTTGAATGATCATTTATGAAACCCTGAAGGAAAACTGTAACGCAACAGTGTAAATCACTGAGGAAAGATTCATTAAAACCAAAAACAAAGACACATAGATTGCTATGAATTCATTGAGGCATTGTGTTTGTAGCCTAGCAACAACTGAGCTGATGTGATGATGTCACACGCAGCGTCAGCAGGCAACTAAGATGAACTCTGAGCAGGAAGCATGGATGGAAACTCACAGCCATGAAATCAATATCACGATTAACCAAAAATTTTACTTCAATACCCATTAGTGAACGACTGTTTTAGTTTTCCTTTTATTTTTGCCGTTGTAAAAATTTGAAGATTTATTTTTATTTAAAATGTATTTTTATGCTGGAACACCTAGCTTTGTGATTTTAAAATAAGTGGTGTCTATCAATACACAGCAGGTAAAGTAAAAACAGAATTAAAGAAAAATTGAAATAACTGGCATGAGCAAGATTATTGTTATTATTTTATACTTTTTAGTTTGATGTTAAAGGCTTTTATTTCCTCCTCACACTCCAGAATGGTATGTAAGAGAAAATCTAAGAAACTAACTTCAAGCCCCTGCAGTGCAGAGAAAGTATTTAAGATTTTGTAATAGATCATGTGAATTTCAGCTGCATTTGTCATAATGTTCCTCCTAAAACGGGCTGATGAGCTCTTACCAGGACGTGACAGGCTCGTTCCTTCTCCCAGTTTAGACCGTCCTTGATCTCACTCACTGTGACATATCCCTTTTTCTACAAAGAAACAAATATTATGAAGTAAAACTTTTTTTTTTGTCTCTAGAGAGAAAATCAGAAAATGAGAAATGCAGTTCTCATTAATGTGCTGGGATGCAGCTCAGACTCCCTCAGCATCATGGTCCTTGTCACTGCATCTAAACTCAACACACAGCAGACATTTGTCTGAAACTGTCGAGATCCATTTATCTGAAACTGTCGAGATCCATTTCTAAACGACTTTACGTCATTTATGACTAAAAGTTCAGCTTTGTGCTCGTGACCTACAAACTGAAAACATCACAAATAAGACTTTAAGACTGTATCAACCTCAAATAAAATGCATATAAAGTATCTCTTGTCAGAGCATGGTTAAATCTGGAGTGAGAGTCGGAGTGTCATCTTACCTCGGCCAGCTGTAGTACGACAGTGTGATCCATGTTGAGCTCTGCTGGGACCGACTGGACCAGGTAAGAACCACCAACAGGAATCATCCCGAATCCATTCCCCATTACCTTCAGTTTCTTTATGGCTCGAACCAAGTCATCTCTGTAAAACACAAATCCAGCTTTTCATTACACCTCAAATCATAAATAATTTAAATACAAAAAAAGGACCACTAACAGGAGTAGTAAAGAAGATTTTGTGTTGGTGCTGCTTACTGGCTCACTTCTTGAGCATATTTGCCTCGTCCCTTTAGAACCCTCTGATGGAGCTCATCCAGAGTTATAAGCCCTGTAAGAAAACAGCGTATGAAACTGTTTCAGGGATAGTTTAGTTTTGTGACAGCTACGTGAGCTGTCACAAAACTATAATTAGACAATTTATTTACATTTTCTGACATGTATGAACATTACTAAACTATAAGAATTAAAACTGAGACACAAGTACACTCAAGCTGCAGTCAAACACGATGACGAGCATTTCAGTTTCAGAGGCCAGTTACAAACCTCCATTTCTGTGTTTCAGGGCGAGGCACACTTCAATGATCTGCACACCGAGTTCGTAGTAGAAATCACCAACACCAAGCATCTCAGACCAGAACCCTTTACCAGCTAAAATAAAACAGATTTGTTTCAAAATGTTTGACTTTCTGTAGTAAAATCAGCACTAAGCAAACATCATTGGCTCTGTTTTTTTGTCGCTGATTAAAATCCAAATGTTTCTCACAGGCGAGCGGGTCAACACCAATGGTGGCGCACATTTCCTGAAACTGGACCCTGAATTGCGGGTTCTTGCGGATCTCTTGCTTGTGCTTGCTGGCAAACTCCTCCAGGTGGGATTTGAAGGTTTCCAGCTGCTTAGACATCTGGCAAAATAAATATATAAAAATAATAATCAGTGGCCTTATAGAAAAGCTTTGAACTGATGCATCATTTGCGCTGCAGACAGCAGTCACGTTTGTCTATCTGAAAAGCAAATTATCTAGAATATCATTATCAAAATAACTTTTCAAGCTCCAATGTTCCCACATGTCACAGCATCAGTTTGACTGGACAAAAGTGACAAATGCAGACTCTCTGCAGACTGAGAAGAAATAGATCTTTACTTTTTTTTTTTTTGACAATAGTTGGAACACTTTACATTTAATTTACAGTATGAAATTAAAATTAATGATTATAAATATTGTTCCAAACAACTTGACTCATCTCTTTAAAAAAATAAATAACATTGGAAGTTTGTTCAGAAACATGTGACAGACTTCAGCCAAGTAAATGATGTCAACCACAGACACTCACCTGGATAATCTGGTCCTCTGCCAGAACCGTTCCTCTTTCTTTGTATTTGGCCTAAATTGAAAAAAAAAAAAAAAAAAAAAAAAAAACAAAGGAGAATTTAAAAAAGAAAAAAGTGGTGGTTTCACGTATTTAACTGAGTTGCAGATACCACGGAGTCAATATGAAACCAGAGATGATAACATACCTCTGCCAGCTTCTTTTTGGCAATAGCTCCTGCACCAACACCTCTTCGATGCATCCTGTTGTTGTCTAGTCAAATATACAAATAAAACAATTCTAAACTACGGAGTTTAACTTGTGATAAATGTCTGGTTTGTGTTAGTTTCACGTCAACAGACACAGACGCGTCAGAGCTACGTCTTCACACGTTTCACCTGAACAGACAGGTCTACGCTAATCTTAGATTTGACATTGGAGGTTTGATATCAAAGTGAACTCGTTGAGAGTTTAAATGTAGTTTTCTTATCAGATTGCAGGGTGTTTAGCTCCCGTTTCCAGAAACTGTTTCCATTTTCACTAGGAGGAAGTACATTTGTTTCCGACATTAAAAGTCAGCACCAAACTAGCAGCGCCCCCTGCTGACTTGGCGAATACAGCGGTCAAATTAAGAATGGCACTTTTTTTTTCTCGCCCTGAGTCAACTTTATTATTCGTAAACACTCATGGCCAACATTTTAAACTAGCCATATTAAGAAAAGCTTTGCACTTGGACGTCTCCAAGGAATTTCTGAGCTCCTAATAAACATATCAAAGTTTAACTATCTCTCATTTTTATACACAGATGTGTACTAGATAGCAAAACATAAATACCTGAAAGATACCCGAGTGTGATATAAAATATTTAAGACACCAATGATGCTGCTCAAGATTAAACAGTTTAAACAGTTTGAAACATGACTATAGCGAAGTTAGTGATATATTTTTTAGCAGTACCAGCAAATCTACTTATGCAATAAACAATAAATCCTTTCTGCCAAACTAATGTCTAATGTCTTTTTATTTCTACTGTATTGTTGTTTGTACTCAATAAAAAGACAAAAACATACTTTTTATGCAACATGCTGCCAGTGTCTTGTCGCCCCCTACTGGCGCATATCTCATAGAAACCTCCAAAACACAAGAAATGGCCATCCAACAAATTACGCATGCGCTGTAGTCGGCGCTTTAAAACAAGTCTTGAGGAACATGAAGGCACTTGAGACAGACTTCAATTTCTGTTGAGGTAAGCTCAAAATTCAAGCACGCATGGCAATAAAATGAGATATGTATCTTCGCTACGTGTAGCGACCCGCTTGTTAGACCCATGTCACTCTGAAAATGCGCTTTGTTGATGAAACTGGCCGGCTAACGTTAGCCGGTTAGCCTGCTGTTATTGTTTTACATGATTCCGCGAGAACCAAAATGGAGGAGCTGGCTGTTGCCAGTGTCCTAACAGCCACTCCCGAGTCCTTGTTGGAGCCCTCGCACTAAGATGTCTGCCCTGGGCGCAGTACTTATGAATTCAGTTCCTTTTAAACTCATGACTTTGGTTCTTCGTCGGCATCTCCGTGTCTTAAACTGCGGAGCTAATATAGCGTAGCTTACATTTCAGCCCCAGCAGGGGATTTTAGGTGAAGGATGCACACTCAAATGTCGCAGTCTTGTCTTAGTTTGTTCGTTGTACGTGCTCTGCTCCACATTTAAGGACAGCCTGACCTCGAATGATTCCATTCTTTATTTTTCAGCTGCTAAGTTCACAGGGGAAGCGGCCGAGGCGCCGCAGGATGATAAGACGGTGTGCTCGCCATGACTCTGAGGTCCACGCTTTATCCAGATACAGGATTCAAGCAGAACGCTGACACCAACGGCCCTGGTAAAAGACACGCGGTCGCCACCGTGAGTCCCGTAAGCATCAAGAGGGAACCCTGCGACTTGGTCATAGATGTTCATGACGTGCTCGGGGGCGAGATCCCAGGCAATTCAAAGGACTTAGACCAGAGTTACATGACAAGCAAAGTTGCCCTAGCCGCCACAGTTGCAGAAACAGTTCAAGGAGAGAAAACTGTGGGGATATTGTCCCCTGTCAGACCAATGGGGGGTGAGGGAACCCCGGTGAAAGGTAAACCCCTCTCTGTTGACAATATGGATAATCCTCAAATGGCTGTGAACAATAATCCCAAGGATGCCGATGACAGTGCAAAGGGGGTCCTTGGCACTGCATCCATTGAACTCTCTTCTGAGGGGAAGTGGAGGAACATTAGGAAGACCCCCACCAGTCCTCATGCACAAGCCAACTGCCTCCGCCAGATTCTCCTCCTGCAGCTGGACCTCATTGAGCAGCAGCAGCAACAGCTGCAGTCAAAGGACAAGGAGATAGATGAACTTAAGGCAGATAAGGAGACGGTATGTAGAAGTGTACTTTTTAACTTTTTTTTTTTTTCAATATTGTGTGTTGCTTTAGTGCACCATTGTCTGTGGGTTTTTGGTCCACACATGTACACTGTTTTTGTCTTCTGCAGCTTCTTGCACGCATTGAACGTATGGAGCGCCGGCTCCAGCTCACAAGGAAGGACGTGCCCCGTGACAAGCGCCTTTTCCAGCCCCTAGAACCATGGACCCCAGACAAAGAGGATATGTGGGATCTGGAAATAGAGGAGAGTCCACAACCCAACCCAGCCACTCCCTTGCTGTTCAGTCGTGGTGGCAAAGGTCAAAAAAGGTAAAATAAGCACTGGCAGAGAAAGCTTAGGCATTTGCTTACTTTATTGATATTATTGCTCGCATCAAATCAAGCTGCAGTAAGGAAAATCATAGAATTGAAAAATTCTATGTTATAATGAACAGGTGCCCAAATCTTTTATACTCTCCGTGTGCATTCACAGGAAGTCATGCTATGGAGATGCAAAAGTTCAGAAGTCTCGGGGTAAAAGTGCCAAACTTAGCCCCCAGAAGTCTGAAATTGAACCTGGTTCTCCCAACCAGAGAGAGCTGCGCAGTAAGGAAACCCCAGAGAAGACAGTTGCTGTGAGGTCAGGGGCAGAAAAGGACAGTTTGCTCCCATGCAAAGAGGAGTCTGAGCTGAGCTGTCAGATGGAGGATCTGCCCTTCATGTCTACCACAGAGATGTATCTGTGTTGCTGGAACCAACCTCCTCTATCCCCTCTGCGTGAGACTTCCCCCAAAAAGGAGGAAGAGGTGGCCAGTGAGTGGAGTGAGTGGACTCCTCATGTAGTACATGATATGCTGATTGTTTGTAAGCCTAACCTATATACCACATTTAATCACTTTATCTGTCAAATTCACTGAACACACCGTCTGAAAAAAAAACTTTCCATTACTCTTTCTGTCCGATAGTTCCCTCATGGAGGGAAAACTACATAGAACCCCTGGATGAGGACTCTTCTTTTAACCCCCCTGAGGTGAGGAACATCAGCAGGGAACATTTGCAATGATATTTCACATTCGATCTGAATGCATCTAACCCTTGAATGTCATATGTGAACTTGTGCTGTCATGAAGCCGCTGGACGACGGTGTGTTTTTGAAACGCCACGCGAAGCTGGAGTTGGATGAGAAGAGGAGGAAAAGGTATCAGTCCCAGACTCCAGCTCTTTGGTTTGAGATTTAAATAAGTGTGTCCAAATTTCATTATTATTATTAAAGGGCTGAGATTATTTATTTGGGTATTTGAAGTTACCTATAACACTAAAACTGAGAACACAATTCTGTCCCTTGTGGGGTTTTCTTGGCCACCGTAGATCTGAACATTTCTGATTTGGTGAGCTGTTCAGATCTGCAGTTTTATGATATTACATACTCAGATCACAGTTAAACTTTCCAGTTTCCACATCTTTATCTCCACCTAACTTCATAATTGGCCCATTTGCTGTAACTTGGAAGTGGTTAGCACAAAGTTGTAACAACCGTTTCAAAAGTGGCGGAGGCTGTGGGGGAGTGGGGAGACTGACTGCACCCAGTAAAACCAGCTGCTCTGAACAGAGAACTCGTTTCATGATTGAAGAGCAGTTCTGTACTGTATCTCTGAAGTCTTATGACCAAAACACATCACAAACATTTCTTTAATAACTTAGGGAATTGTGTAAACTTTTGAAAAAGTGTTATAATATGTCTAGGTTTTTGAAAGGTTACCACAGTCAACAAAGAGAACAGTTGGAGTTTGATTAATCTGCTTTAGTTATGGTTGTGAAACAGCAGGGCATGGGGAAAAAAAGACAACATACAGTTAAAAGTACTTCACCAGCCAACTGGAAGGTCAGCAGTTTGATCCCCAGCTCCTCCATGCACCAAAGAGTCTCTGGGAATAATCCATTGTTGCTGATAAGTTCATGACGAGAACTGCTGACTGTATGATGTTTGTGTGAATTGCTGAATCAGAAACACCGTAAAGTCCTTTTGTGGCATCTTAATGAGCCTAAAAATGCTGTATTAAGCCACTTGAATCGGTAAAACATGAACAGGAAATTATAAACACATTTTCAGTTTCTTCCAAACACTCATTAGTCTAAACATTTATGCAAAACAGTAAACTATGAAGTACACAGCCAGAAACAGTTAAGGGCCTGCAAATTGATAATTGGGCCATTGGATACTAAAATTGCCCATCAGATAAATTCTTCATGAGTCTGCTGAAACTGTCCCTTTCAGGTTGTTAATAAATTGAACTTAAATCAAGTATCGTGTCAGAGGCTGGTGCAGTCAGTCAGCCATCCAGGTCATGGTAATTCTCAAAGGCTTGAATCAAGGCGGCTGGACTTGTTTTCCTTGATTCATCTCACCTTCCATCATGAGACTTTGTTAATTCAGACTCCCCATCAGTCAGTTTGAACTGAAAACCTTCTGGATAAAAGTGGAAACAGCTTCAGGATTCCAGAAAAGGAAATCCCTTTGTTTTGATTCAAGCCTTTGAGAATTAGCCTGTAAAACATGCGTTTGACACCTTCTTTTCTTTCTTTCTTTTTTTTTTTTTTTTTTTTTTTTTTTTTTTAAAGCAGTCTCTTGGTGTCACTGATCAAACGTGCACTGATGGTGATACATCAGTAACACCCGCTCAGTATGTTGTCAAACCCCCCTTATTCATGCACCTAGAGACGCTCAAATGTTTTGGACTTTTAAGATTTGCCAAAATATTCAATACTACACCAAAAAAAAAAAAAAAAAAAATTACATGGTGTAAAAACAAATAAAATGCTAATGAGCACACACACATTTATAGTACACTGGGCCTCTAGACTTGTGCTTGATGAATGTCTGATCAGCCTGGGACTCAGCCTTTAGCAGATCTTGTTGCAAATGGAGCTCTATCGTGCTGTAAAGGGAGGTGCAGTGATTTCTTTATTACTCCTCCAACCATTTCACTAACCTCGCGTTTGATTGCAGGTGGGACATCCAGCGAATCAGAGAGCAGCGCATGTTCCAGCGTCTGCAGCAGCGCATGAACAGGAAGAAAGTGGTCCAGGAGACGGAGCCCGAGCTGTCGTCTTTTTATCCTGACACTGAAGACGGTACCTGCAGCGCTCACCGTCGAATTCCTGCGTGCTACAAAAATTCTTTTGAATCACTCCAAAGGATTAATAACAGTTCTTTTTTATTTCTTGTAGTCGAGTCTATAGTGATCACTCCCTTCTTGCCTGTGGTTGCATTTGGCCGACCGCTGCCCAAACTGGCTCAACAGTAAGTCAGAGATGTTCACTGTTTTGTTGCATTTGTTCACTTCTGCCATTGCAGTTTACTGGTAAATATGTTTAAAAAGAAATTCCTTCAGGCTAGGTGACAGTCACTCAGGATATTTTAGTTTGCAAGATCCCCCTTTTAGAAACGAAACCAAGCTGCAGCTTCATTAGCGTTTTAACACCATGTCAGGAAAGTAAATGGCTGAATGGTCCACTCTTATATTGCACCTTTTTTAACCCTGATCAAGTTCTACAAACCACTTCAGTCCATTTCTCCTTCACACAAACCCTCTCATACAACATGTCTTATAATATGTGCTCTTTATTTCCAGTAGTTTCTACAGTCATGCTTCAACAAGCATATCGGGGGGGCATTGTGGGCTTCAGTGTCCTGCCTTGGGGTGCTTTGACGCATACATCCACCACAGCCAGTCCAAAAATATCTCAATCTACATTATGCAACTGTAAACGCATATCACATGGCCATCCATGCTCATGCACAACTGAAAACGCAGCTGCAAGTAAATTTCAGTTGCACATATGCGGGAAGTTGCAGTATTATTTAATGTAAACTTTGGCTGCTGAGGACAATAATGTCAGCAGCCACGTTGCTGTTTACACAAATGTTAAGGCTTGTATGTTTTCTTCTTATCCTGCAGTAATGGTCATATTTTATAGACTTGGTGAAACAGAGAAGGATGTGTCGTAACAACGTACAACCGCATCATAGCTTTCCAAAAGTTATGTTTTCCCCATCCAAATTTAAATGCAGCTGTTGTATTAAAAAAGAAAATGGATCTGCTGTAAATCAGTAGTTTTTCAAAGGAGCAGCTCTTTAAGGGTTAGATTCACAGGAGTAGTGTGGATCTCAGCTGTAATGGTAACCAAAGTTTTACATTTTTGAGACCAGATGTATTAATGTGGATGTGGTGCAGTGGTTGGTTGGTGTCAGGTTCAAACTGCCAAACACTGCTGCTCAATGCTACACCAAACCCTCAGATTTAGCTGTAATCTCTCTAAGTAACACTTTTTTTGTGCCAGCTCTCCTGAGCAGAGTCAAGGCAGACTAATTACATTTTTTTTATTTATTCATGGTCAGAAAATCTGTTAACAAAATCTGTATAGCTATCAAGATGAACAGAAATTTACAGAGCGTTGTCTGAAGGGAAGATTAGGATTTAATATTCTAATTTTAGTTAATGATATGTGCTCGGGGGTCTCTGTAAAGCGCCTAGAGACATCTGGCATTGTAACAGATGCTATATAAATAAAATTGAATTGAAGAATAGGGACCAAATTGATCAGATTATCTTGTGAGGCTTCAGGTGGCCCCTCAAAGTAAAGGAGAGCTTGATGCTTCAGTGGTTTGCCTCAGATGGGAGAATCAGTTTGGCTTTTTTTCTCTAGCTGGTGAAGACAAAGAAATTTGAAAGAAAAAAAAAAATTGATTAAATGGCCTCTCCCTCCAGGAACTTTGAGCTGCCTTGGCTGGATGACCGAAGCCGATGTCGCATCGAGGTGCCCAAGAAACACACGCCTCACCGGACCTGTCGGAAGTGAAACCCGGTCAGCGTTAACAGCGGAGAGCGGCTGCTCCACGCCCGGATTTTAAAAAAGCAACAAGAAAAAAAAAAGCTCCATTTGTCTCGTCTGGGGAGGTTGGGCTTCGACATGTCGCTAGTCGCTGTGTACAGTTGCTGTTGCTTTTAGTCCACGGGGCAGAAGATGAACCACCGTCACCACAGACCAGCTGATCTCCGGCAGAATACTGGAAAATGATGGGAGACGAGGAGATGCTTGATGCTGCAAATTCACGTTCCATGTAAGCAGCTGTTGTACCAGGAGTTGTGTGCATGTTCTGGAGCGCGCTCGTCACGTGGTTGTTCAGGCCGTGCCCTCCACCAAGATGGAGATCCTGTCAGTTTTTATATACGATTAGCAGACAGGATAGACTGATGACTTTAGTCTCGAGAACGGCGGGGAAACATTTGTCATTTCGATTCAAAGTGGAGCTTGGACTTTTGATTACAAGCAATACAGCCGCGTTGTTTTGCTGTGAGTAGTTTTACCGGCACATTCTCCCCACTGTGTCCAAATCTGACTGTATCGTGCTGTGTATCGCCTATAATGTTGTACACGCTCAGATTCAAAAAGATTGTGTTGATGTTTAGTGTGATATTGGGAGTTTTGAGTCAGCATGATTCCATATATTTAAACAAAAGAAAAAGATCTCAGTTATTGATTCTTGAACCAATCCAATGTAATCAAACTGGTGAACGGCAAACCAGTTGCTGTCGTCTGAAGGGTTCTTCGGTGGAAACACGAGCATGGAAAAACAACGTCAGGTGGTGAAAATGGCTTTAAATCTGTTCCCTCTTTTTTTTTT
Source organism: Hirundichthys speculiger (assembly GCA_018398805.1). Taxonomy (NCBI): domain Eukaryota; kingdom Metazoa; phylum Chordata; class Actinopteri; order Beloniformes; family Exocoetidae; genus Hirundichthys; species Hirundichthys speculiger. The sequence continues at coordinate 3,293,025 of JAGFBZ010000492.1, read as the reverse complement.
TTTTTTTTTTTTTTTTCTTTCTTTCATGTGACTTGCATGGACTCTATTTACCTGTTGCAAAAATAATATGGTAGCATGGTTTGACCTCAGAATGGAAAATAATATCTCTGGGCTACAAAAAAACAAACCAGAACTACCAAACCTAGTTCCTGAAAGCATGACTTTAATCTGCTCTGGTAGGCAGGAGCTGCAGTCTGAACGGCCTCATCAGAAAGTGACGTTCATGTTCCCGGTCTTAACAAGACGCTTGCAGTCGCTGAATATTAGGCGAGTTACGTGTATGTGTTGGCCTCTTGAGTTGGCTGTTCAAGAGAGCATTTTTAGATGGTTTATAATCATTCTAGCTGTAGTTTTAGCAGCGTTCGCCAGTATGCTCTCTAACATGCTGCCAGTTAATCTCTCTTCGTTAATCTCAGTCTGAGATGGACCTCTGCAGGCGTTTTCTTCCTCGCTGTGTTTGCTCAAACTGTTCTGCGTACGATGCCGTGGCTTTCTGCAGCTTCAGTACTTCAGCTTCTCAGTATTTGTTGAGACAGTTTAAAAAAGCAATGCTTTTTTTTTCTCTCTGTACATAGCTTTCAGAAACAGATGTACATAAACATGGCTGTTATTTTTTTATTATTTAATGTTGGAAGTGTTGAGTACATTCAATATTGTTCTATGATTGTATGTTGACAAATCGACAGTTTTCAAAGTTAATTTTTTTGGAATAAAACAAATATGTCTATGATATATGGGCCTCTTCATCTTATCTGAATGTTGTGGACATGAAACGATACATGTTGGTTTTCAGAATCATGAGCCAAAAAGGTCTGGAAATATTTGGACACAATTTTTTTTTATTCAGGCTACTGAAAGAACTGTACAGCTTCCAGTTCAGGGTGTTTCTGTACAGTTATTTTAATATGTGGAGCCATTTTTCAGGGGCTCAAAGTTAATTATACAATAAGACAATTCAGGTCAAAAATTATTGGTCCCCTTCAGAAAAATCAAACCAGACCGTTAGGTTTGGCACAGAAATCATCACACATAAAAGGTGTTAACAGTTTTAGTTTTAAATAAAGATCTCCATTAAAAACTAAATTTCAATCTTTTACTGATGTGTTCAATTGAAAGGAAAACACCTCCCAAAAAATGATAATCCCTCTGACAATAATCAATAGAGCAGCCCTTTGATCAACTGTCAACGGTCTCTTATGGTCATTACAATGTTCATCCGTTCTTCAGTATCTCCCCATTTCATCATAATTCCCTGATTTCTAAGCATGTGCATTAATCTTCAGACCTGGGCTCTGAGCAGGCCACTACAGAAGCCTGTTTGTGATCCAGATGTTTTGACATCAGTTCAATTCAATTTTATTTGTATAGCATCCGTTACAATGTCAGTTGTCTCTAGGAGCTTTACAGAGACCCAGAGCATCCTTCAGAGTATCAATACAATCCTCTCATTTTCATGATCCTGTCACCTAAAGGTTCCCTCCCCTGGAAGCATCAAAACAGTCATAGGCGTAGTTTGACTTCTGCGTCAGGGGGGGCAAAAATTGTTAAGCACTTTCAACAAACGGGCGCACTTTCACGCGAACAGGCGCACATGCACACATATGTGCAAACTCGCGCGCACATGATGGCACACAAGATACACTCACCACGAAACCATGAAGTCCAAGATTAGATGATGTTCAAAACCAGTAGTTGCAACAGGATACAGTACACAGTAGATGTTATAAATGTTAATGTTAATGATGTTAAATGTATTAAGAAACAAAATATAATATGATTCATTTAACTGTCACAATATACTGCAGTTTATTTTGGACTTAAAAAAAACATTACGGTCAAAAACATTTATTTATTTTTGCCGGTTCGTTGACAATGCAATTACATATTTCAGCCACCAGGGGGAGCAATGCTCCTCCTGCCCCCCCCCCCCCCCCCCCCCCCCCCCCCCCCCCCCGCAAACTCCGCCCATGAAAACAGTCCCACAACATTATACTCCTGCCACCGTGTTTTACTTTCTGTTTAATGGCTCCGTCTTCTTTCACTAAACAAAAGCAGCGTCCATGTGGGTCATCAGAAGCTCACAGGAAGAACTTCAGTCTTACCTTTTCGTGCTGCTGTGTGAGCAGTAATTTTCTTGGACAATGACCTTGATGGTCACTGCAACGAGGAGCCCCCACAACAATCTTGTGTTAAACATGAAGTCCAGAGGAAGCCAGCTGAGCCACAATCGTCTGAAGATGGAGATTCTTGTTCATGTCTCTATTTTAGAAATCTTCCACTTTTGACCACAGAACAGAATTTAGCTCTTTGTCCTTTGCTATGATGCAATCCCAGTCCTGGAGGGCCGCTGTCCTGCATGTCTCAGGTGTTTTCCTGCCACAACACACCTGATTCTAATGAATGGATCACCATCAGCTTGTCATCCAGACCATTAACAGCCCATTCATGTGAATCAGGTGCGCTGAAGCAGGGAAACATCTAAGACTTCCAGGACGCTGGCCCTCGAGGACTGGAGTTGCCCACCCCTGTTCTAGACAGTGACATGCTTGGAAAAGGCAGTAAAGCCCCCCCTTCAGATGAACATTAACAATCTTCTGAGTTCCAGGCTGATTTCTTTACTCTTTGGCTTTTTAACAAGAACTTTAGAGGAGTCTCATTCAAGTGTTAGAGAGACACAAGCCCTTTAATGACGTTCTTTAATTAAGGTTAAGGCGCTGACTGACTATCCAGGTGTGGTTTGAAGGCAAAAATCATGTGGGCCAATAATCTGACGACACCACATGTCCTCCACCACATCATCAATAAACACAAGTGTCACAGTCAGAATCATCTCCAGACCAAACTGTAAAGGAAAAGGCGACCCGCATCCTTCAAGCAGCCGTTGTCTCCTGAACACAGCGGATGTGAAACTCGTGCAGTTCATCTGCTCTTCCTCTGGTCTGAGTGTGAAGAGGCTCCAGTTAAAAGACGTAGTGACTTGTTTATGCGCTTCGATGACAAAATAAAGCCATAATTACACATGAGGGGGTTATTTCAACCTGGAAAAAAAATGTTTATTGAATACCAAGAAAAAAAAAAGGACAGTTTCTCAAAAATAAACAACACTGACTCCTTTTTAATATTTTGGTGAAAAATGCAGCTCTCAGAAACACCACTGATAAACAGATAAAATAAAGGAGTGTCTTCGAACTGTTTCTGAGGCAGCTGAGCACAACTTTCTCTGTCAAATATTATTTGTAGGATAAACCATTCCTATGCATCATCTTCTGTTAGAACCGGGCAACCCGCCGCTCCCACAAATAGAATCAAAATGCTCATCATTTTACAATGATATAAAGAACACCAATCCTGCCTCATGTACAAAATCAGTTGACATTTCTGTACGTCAGTCATATAAAATGTAACTTTCTGTAATATCGCCCTCTTTTATTTGGTTTCCTTTAAATATTTTGTAATTAGTGTTAATTAAAACTGTGAAAACATCATGCCTTGTGGAGTAAGTACACACAGAACTGTATGAAGTAAATATTCACTTTCACACTTTCTGTGTCATTTGGCTTAGTCTTAAATGAGATAAGAATTTGCTAGACCTATAAAGGATAATGACCCATGTAATTTTCTTTTCTTTTTCTTTTTTTGCCTTATTAGGATACATAATATACAAAGAGAACAAAAAAAACACAAAGCCAAATACCTTTCTAACAGCCACCTGTCTGTTCCAGCCCAACAGTTTTACCTTCAAAAGAACCTAGACACAGAGATTTGAGTATATTTGTATCTGTAGAAACAACCTCGCCACAGTGAGCTTGTCTTGCTCTGCTCAGTCTCTTCGGAGGTTGTTCAGACGCTCCTCCAGATCTGCATCTGCGTCGGCGAGGGCGGCTTGGGGCTCGGCTTTCTTTCCTCCAGCCACCGACAGGCTTCCCCCGGTGCTCGGAAGATCTGGAAGAAAACACGCAGACGCCACTCAGGGTTACGCTGAAACTTCCCGAGACACCCTGATAATAACTGGGGTTGGGGTTCTGGGTATTCCTCACTTGACAGTTCATCGGACAGATTCAGGCCAAGTTCATCCAGCACTTGTGACACGATGGCATCACTGCAGAAGAAACACAGACAGACGAATTAAATTAGATTTGGAAAAAAAAAAAAAGAAAAAATATATTTTGGCTAGTTACAACCAATCTTTTTTTTTTCTCTCCTAAATTTGGGCAGTGTAGAATATAAAATGTATTTATTTATTTTGATTTGAATTTACTGAGGATGCTATGATGCAAATATATTTGATATTTTTCATATGAATCTCACTTGTTAATATAGATCTATTTTTGCATTTCAGGCCTATAACACATTCCTAAAAGGTCGGGACAAGAAAGGTTTCACCACTTTGGGATGTTGTCTCATTATTCCTGAAAGCGCTTCTTAAGGTGTGCAACAGTATGGGCTGTCATTGTGGTATTTTTTGTTGAAATTTCTGCACACATTCTCTGTTGGGGCAGGTCACGACGGCCAGCAGGCCAGTCCAGGTCTCCTACCCTCTTCTTCTTCAGCAGCGTCTTTGTAATGTGTCCTGTTTTGAAAAATGCATGGATGTCCCTGGAAAAGATGGGTTAAACCTCTAAAATCTCTGTATTTTTACATTCATGCTGCCATCACAGAAGTGAAGATGAGCTTTGTCAAGAGCACTGATGTGATACTAAACCATCAGACTTGTCCCTGATAACAGTCTATGTGGCCATCGTCCTGGAGAAGATCTGTGACTGGACTGATTTATTTGGCCACAGTGTCAGTTTCTACTGGGTGAAGGACCATCCCAGATGCCTCTGAGCCCAAAGAAGTGGATGCCACCTCTGCACAAGATTATAATGAGACTTCTTTGTTGCACTATTAAGATTTTAATGGCATTTATGGAGTTTTTTTTTTTTTTTTTTAATTTCACTGATTTTTCTCCTACACTTGTTGACAGAGTGAAGCTCCTCCGCTCATCTTTGTTCATCAAAGGTTCATTGGGGAATATTGCTTTTGTACCAAATCATGAATAGAATACCATGCTGATATAATCTGCTTTAAATTACAATATATCTTTTTACTGATTGACATCTCTAAATTGCACTTGTTCCCATCTTTCTAGGAATGTGCAGGAGGCCTGAAAAGCATGGAGGTCAAAGTAAATGTAGTAATCAAATATGGTATAATATATGGTTTAAACAGAGTTGTCCAACTCTGCTTCTACATTACTAGCAAAACACAAAGGTTTGTGGTAACTACAATGAACATGAACTATCGATATAAAACAAAGAAAAGGCAGCAGCTATCAAACTTGTGAAGAACAAGTACAAGAAACCCAAACCTTGTGGACAGGCTACAATGTGATTCGTTTAAAAATTGTTTGTCTCATTCTCTTAAGTTCTATTTCCAGCATATTTTTTCCACATTTGTAAATTAGCTGTGCCTATTTGATGAGTTTGCCAACTTTTCAGTTTAACTTAAAGTAGAAACAGTTTATGGTGTTTTTTTCAGTTTGGACTGTGTATCAAACTAGCAGCTAACTGCTTTTATATTGAGACAAGACAACCTGTAAAAATAAATGACAAAATAAAACAAATCTACTTTAGCTGCCAGAGACTGTAAACATCAATGCTCAGTCCCTTACCTCTCCTCCTCATCATCCTCATCACCCATGGCATCATCGATGGCATCGTTCATCATCTCCTCTTTCATGTCCATGATTTCACTCTGTCGCTCAAACTCCATCATGATCTTCTGGATCTGAGGCAGTTTCAGCTGCGGCAATGAACCAAACAGAATTTGTCAACACAGAGAGGTGGATTTTTTTTTTTTTTTTTTTATACATACCATGTGTTTCAGTGAATATCTGACAGACCTGTCTGTTCATGGTGGCCATGGCTTTGGTGACGCCTTTCATAGCCTGCGCCATGCTGTTGTTGGACTTGAGTGTCTGTATCTTCAAACTGACGGCCTGAATGTTGGCTTTCATCATGATGAACTTTTTGACGTAGCGCCGCGTACGAACCAAATCCTTGGCCATGATCTTCACAGCGTCCTGCAGAGATTGAAATGATACATATCACAGTCAAGCTTCTTCCTTAACAAATGAATCAGCATTCGTAAGCACTGCCTGCACCACCTTACCATCTGTCCCTGTTTGGCCATTTTCTTGATGTCAGCAATGATCTTCTTCTCCTGCTGCTCCAACTTCATTCGCTCTCGGTCCAGTTCTCTCATGGCTCGGTTGAGCGCCCTCTGATTCTGCCTCAGCATCTCCTCCGGAGTCTTCCTCTTCCCAAACAGGAACTCCATCTGGTTATATTTATATAGAATATGTCAAAAGCAGAGTGTTAGGAAACTACATAGATGCTGTCAACAACAACAAAAGTGAAAAAGAAAAAAAGGGGGGAGAAAAGGGGTTGTTGGTTCCTTCTGGGAGTGGGAAAATTAAGTGATAAACAATTTCCTCATAATCTTCTACATAATATTTTAGTCATATCATTTATGCCTTTAAAAACAATATTACTAAAATAATTGTTAATTACAAACCCAAAGCAATCAATTACCCCACCCGCAATGTTATATGGTTTAGAGACTGTGGCACTGAGGAAAAGACCGGAGGCAGAGTTGGAGGCAGCAGAGGTTAAAATGGTGAGCTTCTCTTTGGGAGTGACGAGGATGGAGAGGATCAGGAATGATACATCAGAGGGACATGTTAGATGTTTGGAGAGAAAGTCAGAGAAACATGACATTCAGAACATATAACCAATGTAATCTTGCTTGAGTCATTTATTTCAATTTTTTTCTTCAATTCTGTTATTATGGAGTGTCACCTGACTTCACCTCTGAAAAAGAGCTCTACACCCAAAATCACCCCGCTCACTAGTGCACAACACAGGGTTAGGGTCACCACTTTGTAGGGCTGTTAAATTGGGCTGAAAATTTTTGCAAAGTGTTTTCTTGTTTTTTTTTTAGCTTGTAGACTTTCTTTTAAACATGAAAGCTAAATATAAACTTTTTCATAAGATGTTTTCATTCAATAAATTACCATAAATGGTTTGATGTCAATATGTGTGTGTTCATTCATTTATTTTCAAAATCGCAAAGATGCTAAATATGATTAAAATAATAATTAATTAATTGTAAAAGAAGAAGATGTATTAAAATTGCAACATGTAGTTTTGCTTATCAGTTAACAAAACGACATGCTAATTAACATAAAAATCAACCACCAAATATTTTAATAATAACCACTATAAAATCACTTAAAGAAATATATAGATTTTCTGCTTCCATCTGCTTTTCCATCAGTCTTGATTGGATACAACAGGACAGTAACAATTGCAATGTTAGTTTGTGAGAAATTGTGGCAGGAAAAGTAACAGCCACGTGACATTTATACGTAATGAAAATTAAGAATTAGGTTGGAAAATAAGCGTGGACATTTTCACTCTTTGCTTTAAAAATAACTGTCACACCAAATATCAGAACAAGTAATTTTCAAAACAATCGATAAATCGATCGATCAGCTTCGGATATGAAGGTAGCTGAATCCTCATAAGAGCTTCTCCGTCCACTAAAACCATTTTAACACACATTAAACACAGTCTGATGTTAAGCTTCATGTTAGTCTTGTGTTCTGGACAACATTAGTCAGCAGTTACAGGTGTGACCGGAGGCCTGGACGCTCTTCTTCGATCTGTCTCCACATCTGTCTGACAGCTCCTCCAGACTCTCCACCCGGACACAAGACCGCCTACCGTGACGCTTACACTCACCGTGAACCAGGCTTATCAGAGAGGAGGCAGAAATCCAGAAGATAAAGTGCGTTTAAGGCGTCTTCTCTCCGTCCTAAGACTACTTTAGACGGTTATTTGTTTTCTTTCCAATACTTCCGTGTTGCGATAGTTGCACTTCCGGGAAATTACGTAAACACGTACACCAATCGGGACGTCACTTTTGCGTCACACGTGGTCAAGTTGACAAGTTCAAGTCGCCAGGAAACAAAACAACAGATTAGATGGTTTTCCCAGTAAAACTTGTATTATTAAAGCTGTTTATTCATTATTGAATGTTGTTGCAGAAATATTCCCGTTCCCTTTATAATATACAGTCATGGAAAAAAATTATTAGACCACCATTTTTTCTTCAGTTTCTTGTTCATTTTAATACCTGGTACCACTAAACGTCATCATGTGACTAAAACAGACAGAAAAGAAAACACTGAATGCATAAAAGCAGTGTTTTTGGCAGTACAACGCCATAGCTATTGATGTAAAAACTTAAGTGATTTAGGTATAATCAAGAAAACCATGGAAAATGGTAAGATATCAGCTCTTAAATAAAACTCTTATGAGCAATCTTTGTGGTTATCATTATGTTTGTCCAAACAAATGTACCTTTAGTTGTACCAGGCATTAAAATGAACAAGAAACTGAAGAAAACAAGGGTGGTCAAATAATTTTTTCCATGACTGTACTAGTGATAGTAATACGTTTCAAAAATATAATAATAATAATAATAATATTATTATTATTATTATTATTATTATTATTATTATTATTATGATTATTATTATTATTATTATTATGATTATTAATTATTATTATTATTATTATTATTATTATTATTATTATTATTATTATTTTACTTTTTATCCAATACATTTTTATACTATGATAAACCAAGAATTATCTCCAATCTAAATCATTTACTGGAATCATAAGTGATATATATGATATGATATCTATGATTTAATACATTATTACCACAAGTAAATCATGAAGGTAACATAATAATAATAATAATAATAATAATAATAATAATAATAATAATAATAATAATAATGTATCAATATTTTTATATTTGTGCTTGAAGTGAAATATATTTTACATTCAATGAGCACAGAATGCACCCAAAAAATTTCAATCACAAGACATTTATTTTGAAATTAAAATGCCACTACATCCGGTCGTAACATTGGTTACTTGACGTAACCGGACGTAACTTTCACACATGCGTAAGTAACGTAACCTCCAGAAACATGCATCTTCTGGAGTATAAATAATCATACTAACAATTAAGACTTATAAGAACGTATTTGTGAAACATACGGACGCCTGAATTGCTCTGTGGACACATTGGTTTCTCTGGAAATTGAGGCAATTGTATTTGGAAAAGGGTTTCGTTGCCTTTGGATATATTTACAGTTTTTTTTTTTTTTTTTTTTTAATATGCGGGTTTTCAGTTCTGCGTGTCAGCACAGGCTGCTTCTTGTTTGGTGTAGAAAGCTGCACACACTGGTGTCAATGTCAAGCGTGGGCTCTCAGGTTGCATCTTATCATTTCACAGCCACTCTGCTGAGGAGGACAGAGGACAATGACGTGAAACCTGCAGAGAGGAGACGCCTCAGAGGCTCAAATACCTCTAAAGTCCAGTATAAGCCCAATGGTGCTGAAGGAAGGCAAGACCCTGACAGGTCAGCTCAGTGTAAAGCCTTGAAAAATGAGATCTCACTGTTTCAGAGGCAAAATCAGGGGATGAAAGATAACGCAAGAGTTTCTTCTGAGCTCAGGAAACTGTGTCTGGAAGATTTCCCTGTAGACAGGGAGAGGCGGGCGAATCAGAAGTCAGCACTGGAGACCTATGAGATTGTTTTTGGCGTTGCTCCCTGTATCCTGGCTCTCACCCAGGGTAGAAGGAGAGCCCGTAAACTGTTTGTGAAAGATGGTGAGGCCTCTCAGAGGACTTCTGTGTTAAAGGTGTGTGAGGAGGCACATCGACGAGGAGTACAAATCAACCGGGTCAGCAAGAAAGATCTGGACAAGATGTCCTCTGGGGGAGTACACCAGGGGGTTTGTCTGCAAGCAAGTCCTCTGAGCTATCTCACGGAGGACTCTGCCCCCAGCGGAGGCACCAGCAACCCCCTGTGGCTTGTCCTGGAGAGAATCCAGGACCCCATGAATCTCGGTGCCATCTTGCGCTCTGCTTATTTCCTTGGCGTGGACAGAGTCATCAGCAGTCTTCGCCACAGCTGCCCACTGTCTCCAATGGTCAGCAAAGCCAGCTCAGGTGTAATGGAGGTGATGGGAGTGTATGGATGCAAAAACCTGGAAGATATGTTGAAGTTGAAGATGGCGCAGGGCTGGCAGGTGGTTGGCACGGTGGGAATGAAGGAGGAGGATTCCCAGACTCGGGTCACTCGGTGTTCAGACTTTCAGCTGACCAAACCCACATTGCTGCTGATGGGGGGTGAGGGAGAAGGGCTGTCCCAGGAGCTGCTCTCCTTGTGCCAAACCCTTCTCAGCATACCAGCTGGCAGAGAGCTGACCCCCGGCATTGAGTCTCTGAACGTCTCTGTAGCTGCAGGCATCCTGCTGCACTCTCTGCTGCTCTCCAGGGGGCGACGGGCGCCATGAATAGATGGCAGCTCGGATGCACGAAGGGGCTGAGAACGAGTCTGGGGAACTGCATGTAGGCGTATAGCTGTTCTGTTAAATATTTCACTACGGTGAGGGCGGAATTTTGTTTCTGATCAGCAACTGTTTTTGGTTGGACATTTCAGAGCTGATGCTGAGTTGTCTTCTCATTCCTTCTGCTGATGATCAGAAAACGATGGAGTAGAAGTAGCTCTACATATATAATGCTTCTTTGTTATTAATATGATGAATTATTAGTTTTGACTTGATTTGTATTTTTAACTGTGGAACTCTTATTCATTAAAATGTGTATTTTTTTTTAAAATAAAATTCAACTTCATCATCAAATTGATGTTTCAGTGGCTGTTAACTACATCCACAATCGTACCCATAGCTACCACCGAGGACACGGAGCTCATAAGATCAAACTTTATTGATCCCATCACTGGGAAATTCACTTTTTAAAGCAGCTCACACAGTACAAAGTGCAAAATATACAAATCAGAAAAAAAGTTAATTTAGCAATACATTACAGGCTACATACATAACATAAGAAAATTTAAAATCACATTATTTGATTTGCTGGACTTGATCCATGGTGAGGAAATTCACTTCAGAATTCAAATCAATTAGAAATAAACTTAGATACTTAGTTACAAAAATTGTGTCATGACTGAACCAAGTACAGCAATAACAGTGCAAATGACAAAAGTAGAACTGACATCATCGCAGAATAGAGTTTTGGTAGAAATAAAAGCCATTCATAGAGAATAGTCAGGTTATGGTCAAAGTAAAATGTATAATATCATGAAAGTACAATTATTTGGCTCTTTTATGAAATCAAACCAAATAGTTAACATTTTGACAAAAAATGACCATAGCTTTGGGCTGCCCGGTGGTGCAGTGGTTAGGGCATGTAGCCCAACACAGTCGTGGGTTCAACTCCTGGCCTGCAACCCTTTGCTGCATGTCCTCTCCATTCTCTCTCTGCCCCCTTTTCCTGTCTATCTTTGCTGTAACAAAGGCCACTACTGGTAACAAAAATCTTAAAAAAGAAATGACTGGGCCGCCCTGGTAGCGCAGTGGTTAGGGCAGGCTTCCCATCTACAGAGGCTACAGTCCTCGTGCAGCTGGTCGCGAGCTCCACTGCCGGCTCGTGTCTTCCCCGTTCTTTCTGCCCCCTTTCTGTCTCCACTATGAATAAAGGCCACTTGTGCCAAAAAAAAATCTGGAAAAAAAAAAAGAAATGACCGTAGCCATGTATTTTTAGGTCATGTGTGATGTCTGATGGGTCTTCTCCTTCATCACACGTCTCTGGTGCATCTAAGTTTAGCCAGTTATTTCTGTTCTCTGATACACTCCTATTGTTATTCAATTATTATCAATACTACAGTTAATGTGTGCTGCATCTAAACCTTGTTACTATCTTATTTTTTTGTCTGCATTTACATTCATGGTTAGTGCCATCATCTAGCAAAACCATCTGGTGTGTATATGCAGTTCAATCTTGTAGCAGATTTTTTTAGACTTTTTCATGGGAATGTGAAGGTTGAATGTGTCCTTCAACAGTCCTCCCTGGCAGTAAATTTTTATTAACATCTAAAATCCTGATTTCGCCAGAGAGGACTAAAAAACACCAGTAGTGAAACATTTAAAGACAAGACAATTAAAGAGACACGCCAGTGAGGGTGTGATGTGTGCTGGGTTGTGAACTGTGAGGGGTGTGTAGTAGATTGTGTTGTGATACAGGAAAAAGTTAAGAAAGTTTATGTTTATATGGTCATTGTATTTAGTCATTTGTGTACTCTCCTCTCTCTGTCCTGTCTCTCCCCTCTTTTCTTTCTCTACCCGGCTGGCCTTCAGCAGGAAGATCCCTCCATATGATCCAGGTCCTGATCAAGGTTTCTTCCTTTTAAAGTGGAGTTTTTTCTCGTCACTGTTTGGCTTAAAGGTTTTTTCTCCCTCTGTGGGAGTTTTTTTACCTGCCATTATCATTGATTGGATTTAATATTATAATTTTAGTTAATGATATTTGCTCGGGGGTCATGATCTGGGTCTCTGTAAAGCACCTAGAGACAATTGTCATTGTAACAGACGCTATATAAATAAAATTGAATTTAATTGAATTGAAAAGAATATATAGAAAGTAGAGAAAACTACTAAGAAAAACTGGATGAACACCTTCTACCAAGCTATAGACCTGTGTGCATGTGGAGGATTCATGTAAACATTATCGACTGATTGTGTTGACAGTGGTGGTGGTGGTGGGGGGGGGGTGTAAAGCTTAAATGTGTCCATCAGTACCATCACCACTCTCCTTATCTTAGTCCGTCTCAAATCTTCTTGCGGTTGAGAAAACACCAGCTAACTCCCATCACCCAGGACCAGACTGGCCCCAGAGGAGCCTAAAGGTCCAGGGACCAACACCCCCAAGGCATACGTCCACTGACGGGGGAGCCAGGCAGGGCACCCAGAAGGCCAGAACCATAGTGAGGTCAGCCCACCCCCCGGTCCCCACACCCACCAGGGCCCAGCCCACAGCAACAGCACTGGAGAAAATGCAGCCCTGGTACCTGTCCAAACCTTGTTACTAATTAAATGCAGATCTTAGTCAAACTAAAGTTCAATTATACAGTGAGTCCATATTATATATGAAGTAGATTGGCAGAACAAAGTTAATGCAGGGCAGTAGTGTGACAGTATGGATGTACTGTATGTTTGAATCCAGGTCAGGACACAAGCAGAAGCAGCACCTCCACATCCAACACACTACCTACCTCCACAGAACCAGAACCAGAACCAGCTGAGTTCTGTTAGTTCTATTTGGCTGTTAATAATTGATAATAGTTGATAGACACAGAGGTGGGTTGTCGTACAGTGAAACGGTGAATGGTAGAAATGATTTTCTGTGCTGTTCTTTAACGCAGCAACACTGAGTGAGTCTGCTGATGAATGATCTCTGTCTCTGGAGTCTGTCGCTGAGGATGCAGCATGGAGGGTTCATGATGAAGAGCAGTTTGTTCAGTGACCTCCTGCCTCTCGCTGACTCAAACAACACCAGGTTCCGTCCAATGATTTTTCCAGCTTTGCAAATGAGTTTATTGATCCTGCTGGCATCTCTGGCATCGATGTTGCTCCCCCAACAGACCACAGCGTGGTAGAAAGCTCTTTCCACCACGGACGGGTAGAAGATGTCCATTGTTGTTACTTCTCACACTGAATGTAGCTTTATGGAGCAGATTCCTGCAGGATAGCTCCTCAGAGCTCACCAGTTACCAGTATACACCCCGACTCTGCAGGGTCATCAGAGACCGTCTGGAGGTGAGCAGGAATGGTGGTGCTCCTGCGTTACTGACCACCACAGCAGACAGCAAGCTCCCAGTCACACTGAGGCCTGTCTGGCAGGCAGTCAGTGGACCTAACCTTCATCACCCATCCTGAGCAGCTTGTCATTCAGCGGAAGAGAGTGGTATTAAAGGCACTGGATGAAAAAAGAAAAAACAAACAACAATCCAAACAGTGGCACCACTGCAGCAGATGCATGACAGCATTACCTGTACCCACACAAGGCTGTATTGAGTCAAGAGCATGATTTACCCAGCAAGGTGGGCCAGAAACCAGTCCCCCCAGTACCTTCTCAACATGACATGAAGTCAACAAAACATTGCAAAAAAAGTTGGCATTTTTGTGCTGGTAAAGAAGTGAAAGAAAAAAAAAGGTTGTTTCTAACAGGTGATGTTAACAGGTTCAGTTCAATTCAACTTTATTTGTATAGCATCTATTACAAATAGAGTTTATTGCCAGAGTTTCCTGAGTTTCATGCTGACTTGCAGTTCCCTCCTCTGTCCATCCCAGCGTTTACCTCCACCTGTGTGTAGATGTGTTCAGGGTGTCGGTTGGCGTGATGACCAGTGATCTAGTCCTCTGACCATCTCACCTCAGTGCTGCTACCTGCATCTGTTTATGGAGTCATTTCATTCAGTCATTTGTGTCTCTCCTCTCTCTGTCCTCCATCTTCTCTCTGTCCTCCATCTTCTCTCTGTCCTCCATCCTCTCTCTGTCCTCCATCCTCTCTCTGTCCTGTCTTTCCTCTCTTTTTCTTTCTTTACCTGGCTGGTCTCCATCAGGAAGGTCCCTCCATATGATCCAGGTCCTGCTCAAGGTTTCTTCCTCTTAAAGTGGAGTTTTTTCTTGCCACTGTTTGGCTTAAAGGTTTTTTTCTCCCGCTGTGGGAGTTTTTTACTTGCCATTTTCCTTGTTTAGGATTTAATATTATAATTCTAGTTAATTCCAGATTCCAGAAAACACAGGATGGGATGTTGATTTCCTGTGCAAGCACATGCAATTGACTGGTGGACTTGGTGAATGGTCTTGAAGGGGATTGTGGGAAGAACTGAATTTGGGACGCATCATCAGTAGTGTACCTCTGGTTCATGGGGTGTTCCGGCCTTTAACACTATACACCCTCCCCAGAGGCGGCCAGCTGCAGGATGATCAGACCTGAGCTTGCGTCCCAAGCCCAGTTATCCATGAGAGTCACCTTGCTGTCAAGTGGCGGACATCTCAGGGGACTGTGCATGGCAGGGGCGTCCTGTTCCCTGAGTCAGGCCAAGGCTGACCGCATACCTCCTGTCACACTACTTGGGGGCCCAGCTGGGGTCGTTCCTCTTTAGCCAGAGCCACTGGCTGCTCCTTTCTGCTGCTTCTGACGCGGCTTTGATGGCTGTACGCTGGCTCTGGCCCCTGACTCCCAAGTCCCTTAGTAGTCTGGAGGTAGATGTACCCACGAAGCCTCTGCACCCAACTTCTACTGGGCGGACTTCGGCGCTCCAGCCACGATGTCGAGCTTCAGTGGCAAGCTCGGAATACCGCAGATGTTTCCGCTCGTATGCTTCCTCCATGGAGTCCTCCCAGGGTACAGTGAGTTCCACTATGTACACTTTTTTCAAGGAAGGGGACCAGAGCACCAAGTCAGGCCTCAAGGTGGTGGTAGCGATCTCTGGGGGGAACACCAGCTGTTTGCCAACATCGGCCAGCATCTTGATATTTGCTTGGGGGTCCTGATCTGGGTCTCTGTAAAGCGCCTAGAGACAATTGTCATTGTAACAGACGCTATATAAATTAAACCTAATTGAGTTAAATTGAAATACAAATTGTCTCTAGGCACTTTCCAGACACCAAGAGCATGACCCCTCAGTAAATATTATAAGCTATAAGTAATATTATTAAATCTTATTTGAATAAACAACGGCAAGTAAAAAAAACTCTTCTGACGGGAGAAAAACCTTTAAGCCAAAAAGTGAAAAAAATCCCCTTTCAGAGAAAGAAACCTCAAGCAGGTTTTCTGGAACATAAGGGGGGACCTTGCTGCAGAAGGTCGGTCAGATAAAGGAAGGAAAGAGGAGGAAGATTGGATGGAGAGGATGGAGGACAGAGAGAGAAGAGGCACAAATATATTATATAGACGTCATTGTAATGATGGCAAAACCATGAAACCATACAGGAGAGGCTGAGTCTTTGAGCTGAAGGACATCCAGAAGATTTCCAATTTGTCAGCAAATCTGAGAAAATCACTGAAATGTTAAAAATAGTTGGAGGTGCTTTGCATGTTTTTCCTTTGGCTGTGAATCAGTGGTCGACTGATTCATCCCCAGCCCTGGCATGTGTTGAAGTGTGCTTGGGAAGGACACTCAGCCCTACATTGCCCCCCAATGTGATTTGAATTTGAGTATGATTGTAAAATCAAAGTGCTGAACATATAAAGAGCAAGTATATAATAAAAGCACTGTAGAGTAAGTGTCTTTGAGTGAATGTGTAGATGGGAAATGCATTGCAAAGTGCTCTGTAGACCTTGGAGATGAGTGGGTTGAGTGGCATTTGTGAATGCATCTCCATATTGAAGTACTGAACAGAGGTTTCCCAGATTAATCTCTTGTCTCTTCAATTCAATTCAATTCAGTTTTATTTGTATAGCATCTGTTACAATGCCAATTTTCTCTAGGCGCTTTACAGAGACTCAGAGCATGACCCCTGAGCAAATATCATTAACTAAAATTATAACATTAAATCCTAATCAAGGATAATGGCAAGTAAAAAAGAACAAACTCCCACAGTGGGAGAAAAAAACCTTTAAGCCAAACAGTGGCAAGGAAAAACTCCACTTTAAGAGGAAGAAACCTTGATCAGGACCTGGATCATATGGGGGGACCTTCCTGATGAAGACCAGCTGGATAAAGAAAGAAAAAGAGAGGAGAGACAGGACAGAGAGAGGATGGAGACAGAGACAGAGAGACAGAGAGAGGATGGAGGACAGAGAGAGGATGGAGGACAGAGAGAGGATGGAGGACCAGAGAGAGGATGTAGACAGAGAGAGGATGGAGGACAGAGAGAGGATGGAGGACAGAGAGAGGATGGAGGACAGAGAGAGGATGGAGGACAGAGAGAGGAGAGCACACATCTCTTGATGAATGACAGTTGTTGATAAATGACAGTTGTTGATAAATGACAGTTGTTGATGAATGACAGTTGTTGATAAATGACAGTTGTTGATACAGCGCTGCCAGAGGGATCAGAGGTCACAGGGGTCTAAATTACCCATCAGCCCTTGCTCTTAGTGCTTGACTGAGTTTACTGACTGCACTGTAGAAATACTGTAAATGTTAAAGGGTCCGTACTTATATCGTGCCCTTTTAAGATGATTTCCAGGGATGTCCATGAATTTTACAACAAGATAAATGCGTTATTATTAATGCGTTAAAAAAAAGAATATCGCGTCAATTCCAGAAACTAATCATCTTGCGTTAACGCTTTAATTCTGACAGCCCTAGTTATTTATAATATTATTTATGATAAACATAATAATAAACTTTATGTGGTGCATATTTGTCCATCAAATTTAAATGAAACAACGAAGAATGAGCTATATGTTACACACCAACACACAATGACTGATTTAATTATTTTTCATTCATGCATCTAATTTGTTTGAAATACTTAAGAAACTGCGTCTGTATTCAATATGAATTACACCAATATGTGTGAAATGCTGAAAAACGGGTTCATGCACTAAACCCAATTTAAATAAAATGTCTACAATTGATGGAGATGATTATAATAAACCCAATTCAAATTTGAAGCAGATGTTTAGTTTTGATTGAGAAGGCACAGATTTAACAGGAGGGTCAGGACAGAACAGGGAAGAGCATCAACTTCACAAGGTCTGAAGAGCTTCACAAACTCCTGTCAACTCAGCAGAACCAGAACAACTGGGACTGAAAGAGCAGTGGTGGAACTGTCTACTTCTACTGGGATAACTGGAGGAAGCCGTAGAGGAGAGGGGCGCCGGATAACTTCTGGGACTTGTGCCCACAAATGTCATCATCACCAGTCCTCGGGTTGATCCAGCATCAGAAGCTAACAGGAGCTAACGCAGCCACGCTAAAAATAGCTCACTTTGATTGACAGCTGGTGGGCGTGGTCACAGTCGCCGATGACTGGCGCCGATGACTCCATATTGCATGACGTCATAAAGAAACGGTAAGTATATTATCCGTCCTAGATCCTTTACATTCTCATCCTGACTGAAACATCACAGTTAACAGACGTTTATTATTGAACACTGATAGAGAAAAATGAATCAAGCATCTCAACCACCTCAACTTTCACCACCCAAATGTGAAAATGAAGGAAAGTTCATGGAGTTGAATAGCACTCCCGCTCATGAAAGAGAAAAAGATGAGATTTCCTATCTGAGAAAGCAGCTGTACGACATGCAAAACAGGCTACATAGAAAGAGCTTTCTCCTTCATCAAGAAAGAGAGGCAAATAAAGTACGAGCACAAAATGGACAGCCTGATCAAGATGGCAAACGTTTAGCAGCTGCTTTGAAGAGAGAAGTGCAACTCAGACAAGAAGCTGAAAAACAGCTCGCTGCATGTCACAACATTGTTATTGATATGCAAGAGGACTTCACAAAGAAAAGAAAAAACAGGGAGAAGCAGTTTGGACGTAACCTGAAAAAGATTACAAAGAACTTAACAAAAAAGAAACGCAATATTCATCAAATGGCCTCAAAAATTGAAGAACAGGATCAAATTATAAAAGATCTTAATTGTAAAGTAGCTGAACTGAGCAAAGAGCAGGCTGAGCTGAGTGGAAATGTGCAAACTAACAAACTGGCAAGATGTACAAAAATGCACATTTCCAAACAATCTGAAGATTTGGAGCCTGAAAAGTTCTCCAAACTGAGAGAACTTGATGTCTTCAGTGATGGTCCTGAATCTGACATTTTGATTTCAACCTGGATCTTTGTAGAGCCAGAAAAACCTGAGGGGGAGTCTGAGCTGGTGGGGGCCGTACCAGTAGAAAATGACTCCTTCCTAGAAGAATTATTACAGAAGAAAAAGAAAAGGCGTCGACGCAACAAGGAAGAAGAAATGCTCGCCATCGACAAGCAACTTGAAATCCTTGAAAAATCCCCTGAACCACAGGAAGTCATTCCAACAGAGGACTTGATGAGACCAGAACCGGAGGATTCAGCTGCACAAACTGAGGTCCGACACGAAAAAGAGGTCTCTGAGCTGGTGGAGGCGGTACAAGCAGAAAATGACTCCTTCCTAGAAGAATTATTACAGAAGAAAAAGAAAAAGCGTCGACGCAACAAGGAAGAAGAAATGCTCGCCATCGACAAGCAACTTGAAATCCTTGAAAAATCCCCTGAACCACAGGAAGTCATTCCAACAGAGGACTTGATGAGACCAGAACCGGAGGATTCGGCTGCACAAACTGAGGTCCGACACGAAAAAGAGGTCTCTGAGCTGGTGGAGGCGGTACAAGCAGAAAATGACTCCTTTCCAGAAGATTTATTACAGAGAAAAAAGAAAAAATCCCCTGAACCACAGGAAGTCATTCCAACAGAGGACTTGACGAGACCAGAACCGGAGGACTCGGCTGCACAAACTGAGGTCCGACACGCAGAAGAGGTCTCCAAAACACTGGAGAAACCTTCTCTGCTGAGGCGATTCATCAGATTCCTGACTCCAAAGTGCCTGCGCCGACCCAAAAGTTCAAAGAAAAGACAACATTAGGACACAGAACCAGGACTGTAACAGGTCAAAGGGCAGCACAGAGGTTTATTATTCACACACAGAAACAGTTAAACGTCTGGACACACTTGTTCATTCATCATGAACTGAGTCTGTTCAGTCGTTTTCCCTGGTTCTGGATGTTACCTCTGTGCTGGTGGGTTTTCTACAGGAGCTCTGAGTTTCTCCCACAAACTTTTAATTTGACAGAAAAAAACATTTTGACCTGATGCAAGTCCACTTTAAAATATAATTTACTTCCCTTCACAGAGAACAAGATCTGAAATTGGAAAAATCTATACTATAATAATTACTGTTTAATAAAAATGTTCAATAAAAAGAACAATCAGTATTTCAGAACAAAGTCTTCTTTCATTCCTGAAGGTGCTGGTAGCGGTTCTTCTAATTTACTGGAACCAGGTTCCCCTCCTTGCAGTGTCGTTGTTTTCAAAGCTCCACCAGAACACTTATTACCTCCACCAAGGAGGTTATGTTTTTGCAGTGTTTATCTGTCTGTTTGTTTGTTTGTCTGTCTGTGTTCAAGATAACTCAAAAAGTCATGGATGAATTTTAATGACATTTTTGCTGAAATGTAAAAAGGAAGAACTGATTTCATTTTGGGTGTGATCCAGAAGAAATCCTAGATTCTGGAACACTTTCAAATTCTCAATAACATTGCGGTCAATGGGGCCAAAAAAATTTGTTTCTCAATATCTCTATTAATTATTGCTCAAAACTCATAAAATTTGACTCAGGGATTGACAATGGGAACCTCTACCAAATTTCAAAGGCTGATCTGGATCTGATCCAGAACACGGATTTTATTGCAATCTGGAAATCCCTGTATGGGGAAATGTTGGGCCTGGCGGAGGTCTGCACTCTCCGAGTGCTTTTCTAGTTATTTTTAGGGCTGCCAAACGATTACAAATTTGAATCTAATTAATCACAAGGTTTCTTGAATTAATTTCGATTAATCACAATCCTAAATATTATTGAAAAATTCACATTTTCTGTGTACTGTTCTCAGAACAGAAAGATGGTTCCAGTCAAGCGAGGTCTCCACCACATTCTGCACACATTAGAAAAGCATAGCTGAGCAAGTTATTACAAAATGAAAATGAAAATGAAATGAAAAATACTTTATTTATCCCATAAAGGGAAATTCAATACTGTAGTATTAGGGCTCTTTTTTTTTTTTTTTTTTTAAATAAATAACAGACAACGACAGCAATAATAATATTAATAATAATAATAGGTGTTAAGTCTTGTTGTGGAGGCTGATGGCTGCTGGCAGGAATGATCTTCTGTATCTTTCTGTCTTGCAACGGACCTGAAGAAGCCTCTCACTGAACACTCTCTGTTGTTTGATCACTGTGTCGTGGAGAGGGGTGAAGAGTCCTCCATCATCTTCATGGAGAGGGTGTGAAGAGTCCTCCATCATCTTCATGGAGAGGGTGTGAAGAGTCCTCCATCATCTTCATGGAGAGGGTGTGAAGAGTCCTCCATCATCTTCATGGAGAGGGTGTGAAGAGTCCTCCATCATCTTCATGGAGAGGGTGTGAAGAGTCCTCCATCATCTTCATGAGAGGGTGTGAAGAGTCCTCCATCATCTTCATGGAGAGGGTGTGAAGAGTCCTCCATCATCTTCATGGAGAGGGTGTGAAGAGTCCTCCATCATCTTCATGGAGAGGTGTGAAGAGTCCCTCCATCATCTTCATGGAGAGGGTGTGAAGAGTCCTCCATCATCTTCATGAGAGGGTGTGAAGAGTCCTCCATCATCTTCATGGAGAGGGTGTGAAGAGTCCTCCATCATCTTCATGGAGAGGGTGTGAAGAGTCCTCCATCATCTTCATGGAGAGGGTTGTGAAGAGTCCTCCATCATCTTCATGGAGAGGGTGTGAAGAGTCCTCCATCATCTTCATGGAGAGGGTGTGAAGAGTCCTCCATCATCTTCATGGAGAGGGTGTGAGGAGTCCTCCATCATCTTCATGGAGAGGGTGTGAAGAGTCCTCCATCATCTTCATGGAGAGGGTGTGAAGAGTCCTCCATCATCTTCATGGAGAGGGTGTGAAGAGTCCTCCATCATCTTCATGAGAGGGTGTGAAGAGTCCTCCATCATCTTCATCAGCTTGTGCAGCATTCTTTTTTGTACAATCAGCTCCAGCGGCTCCAGAGTTCCACCCAGCACAGATCCAGCTTTCCTGATCAGTTTGTTGATTCTCTTCAGGTCTCTGGTTCTGATGCTGCTGCCCCAGCAGATGGCTGCAAAGCTGATTGCACTTTCAACAACAGACCTATAGAAGATGTGCAACATCTTGGTGCAGACATTAAAAGATCTCAACTTTCTTAAAAAGTAGAGTCTGCTCTGACCTTTCTTGTAGATGTATTCTGTGTTGCATTTCCACTCCAGTCTGTTGTCAAGCTGAACTCCAAGATACTTGTATTCCTCCACCACCTCCACCTCCTTTCCCAGGATGGAAACACTGCTGTGTTGATTCTTGCTCCTCCTGAAGTCGACAATCATCTCCTTAGTTTTGCTGGTATTTAATACGAGATGATTGTTACTACACCATTTCACAAACTGACAGATCAGTTCTTTGTACTCTGCTTCTTGTCCGTTGCTGATCCACCCAACAACTGCAGAGTCATCAGAGTATTTCTGCAGATGACAGGACTCAGAGTTGGACTGGAAGTCAGAGGTGTAGAGCGTGAAGAGAAATGGTGAGAGAACAGTTCCTTGTGGTGCTCCAATGCTGCTGACCTCCATCTCAGACACACAACCTTTCAGTCTCACAAACTGTGGTCTGTTTGTGAGGTAGTCATAAATCCAGGAGGTTGTGGAGGAATCCACCTGGAACTTATGGAGCTTCTCACATAACAACGCAGGCTGAATTGTATTAAAAGCACTTGAGAAATCAAAGAACATGACCCTCAAAGTGCTGCCTGATTGGTCCAGATGAGAGTGGGCTCTGTGAAGCAGGTAGATGATGGCGTCTTCAACCCCAAGCCCATTACGATATGCAAACTGTAATGGGTCCTGAAAGGTGCTGACCTGCTTGTTGAGGTGGACCAGTAAGAGTCTCTCCAGGACTTTCATGATGTGAGATGTCAGGGCAACTGGTCTGTAGTCGTTAGGTTCAGCTGGTTGTGGTTTTTTAGGCACTGGAACAAGGCAGGATGTTTTCCACAGCACAGGAACTGGTTTCTATCTCAAACTGGTGTTGAAGAGGTGCTGGAGAATCGGACATAGTTGCAATGAGCAGGTCTTGAGAACTCTGGGACAGACACCGTCTGGACCTGCAGCCTTGTTCTGGTTCAGTTTCTCAAGTTGTTTTTTGACCTGATTGCAGGAGACAGACAGAGTGGAGGGGGAGGCAGAGGAGGTCTCTGAGGTGGAGAAAGATGATGCTGGTCTCTGGTCCATGACTGAGCTGCAGGGTGACAGAGTGGAGGTGTGACAGGAAAGCTGTGGGCTCACGGAGGGGGTGTGGTCTGTTGGGCTGGAGGCAGGGGGGGAACTGAACCTATTGAAGAACGTGTTCGGTTCATTAGCTCTGTCCAGACCTCCATCAGTCTGGTCCCCCTTTGCCTTGAAGCCGGTGATCTTCTTCATTCCAGACCACACATCCCTCACGTTGTTCTGGTGGAGCTGCCTTTCTAGCTTCTTCCTGTACTCCTCCTTGCACTTCCTGGTTTGTTCTTTAATTAGTTTTTGTGTTGTCTTCAATAACTCCCTGTCTCCATCCCTGAAGGCTTTCTTTTTGATGTTCAGCAGCTTTTTCAGGTCTCTGGTGATCCAGGGTTTGTTATTGGGGAAGCACCTCACAGTTCTTGTTGGAACGATGCTGTCCACACAGAAGTTTATGTAATCTGTCACACACTCAGTCATGGCGTTGATGTTGTCTCCATGAGGTTCACAGAGGGCATTCCAGTCCGTAGCCTCAAAGCAACCTTTCAGAGCATCTTCAGCTTCATTAGACCAGGTTTTGATAGTTTTTGTGATCACTGGTTGCTGCTGAACGATGGGCTTGTAGGTGGAGGTGAGAAAAACCAGATTATGGTCAGATCTTCCTAAAGGTGGCAGGGCAGAGCAGCTGTATGCATTTTTAATATTTGCATAAAATAAGTCCAATGTATATATATATATATATGTATATATATATATATATATATATATATATATATAAATATTTATAATTTATAATGACTCAGGCTCATTTGGTGTGACAGAAATCCATGACATCTCAGACTTCTGTCTTCTGCAGAAACACTCAGATGATTGCAGTTGTGGGGTGAATCAGCGATGGACAAGAGACTGAGTGGAGAGAACTGGTGGACTGCTTTGTGGCGTGGTGTGGGAACAGTCATCTCATCTGAAACGTGAACAAGACAGATTTCAGGAGGACCAGGAACAAGTCAAACAGCATTTCCATCGTGGCGGAAGAAGTGAAGGTGGTGGAGGAGTATAAATACCTGGGTGGACAGACTGGACAGACTGGACTGGAGATGCAACACTGATGCTGTTTACAAGTAAGAGACAGAACAGACTTTACTTCTGGAGGAAGCTTACGTCCTTCAGTGTTTGCAGCAGGATGTTTCATATCTTTCATAAGTCTGTTGTGGACAGCTCAGTCTCATCTGTAGTCATTTGTTGGGCAGCATCAGAGCCAGAGACTTAAAGAAACTGAACAAACTGGCTCTGATGCTGTTCTGGAGCTGATTCGCCAAAAGAGGATGCAACATAAAATGAAGAACATCATGGATAACCCTGAACATCCTCTACAGAACACAATGATCCAGCAACAGTGTCTTCAGTCAGAGACTTCTCCAGATCTGCTGCAACGCAGATGCGACAGGAGATCCTTCTTGGACACAGCTATAACCATCTACAATGAATCACTGATGAGACTTAAATCATCAAAACTACAGCAACAATTTAATTCCTCTTCAATTCAATTCAACTTTATTTGTATAGCATCAACTTCAATACAAATTGTCTGTAGGTGGTTTCAGAGACCCAGACCATGACACCCAACCAAATATTATTAACTATAGCTAAGGTTATTAGATCTAAATTAAAGAAACTATGGCAAGTAAAAAAAAACTCCCCTGGCAGGTGAAAACCTTTTAGCCAAACAGTGGCAAGGAAAAACTCCCCTTTAAGAGGAAGAAACCTTGAGCAGGACCTGGAGACCAACCGGGTAAAAGAAGTAAAGGGTAAAAACAATACTAAAACAAACTCTTATTAATTGTAATCAATGTACAACCCCATTTCCACAAAAGTTGGGACACTGCAAAATGTAAAACAAACAGAATGCATTGATTTACAAATCTCATAAACTCATATTTTATTCCCAACAGAACATAAAAAACATCTGATAATATGATGTAATGATTGATGACTAGCTCATAGCTGAAATACTTTTCTCTGGTATAAAGTAAAAATGTACATGTTCACCTTAAGCCTATTGATGGGACACTGTGGTGCCAGATCATCTGAAAAACATTTGACCAGAGGCACCACCACTTAACATGGTTATATTCCAAGTACGACGCTGTGCAAATGAACATAAATACTGGTGTGTATTCCTTAATTCTTTGTCAAACTATTTCTGTTCCTGCCTGTGCAGATAGCTTTGACCCAGTATTGAAATAAAGCCCTAAAAGGATAACCTGCATCCTTCATATTCATTTCATATTAATTCATCCTCCGTACTTGTCCTAGTGTTATTGGGTATTGAACTGAAACAAAAATCACTAGTATTTCCCATCCCTATAGAATAGACTGGAAAAAGAGCCTATACGTGTAGTGTTGGTTAGTTAGAAAAAAGAGGAAAAAATCTGACACCTCGAGAGCAATACGTGCGCGCGCGCGCGCACACACACACACAAACAAAGACGCACACACAAAAAAACAAAACAACGGACGTTTGACAGTGTCAGAAATGTACCGCCGCCGAGTCTCCGATAGGTGGCAGTACGCTCAAGCAGAGCTCTAAGCAGCGAGGCTGGCGGCTGGGGAAGAAGAGCGGCGCACACAATGCACTGCTCGGCTGACAAGGGTTGTGTCTCCCTCATTTTCACGATAATTTTCCAATTCAGTGGAAACTCGCGAAAGGGCAGCAGTGGAGCCGTTCTGTGTCTCTCTTTACATGTTTTCTTTTTGGATTAGGTGATTCAGACGTTGCTGACTGGAAACGACGGCTTTAATAGTCTCACTTCTTCTAAACATTGGATTATATACTGGCTGCATGAAGGAGCTGCCCAGCCCAATGGGGGCTCGGCCGACACCCTGGAAATCGACACCGAGGCTTTGAAATTTGGGCCTTGATTTTTTTTTTCCTATGATGGAGGAAGGACGAAGGCGAGTTGCGTGTGAAGACGCTTGATATTGTTATTCTGTATGTGATTAGTATTTCTAAATATCTCACGTATTGTCCCTGCTTTCTTCGAATTTAAAGGGTTTTGTGTGTTGTGTCTTGGCTCGATCTGCTAACGCTGGCTAGTGCTAACGTTACGTCTTTCTTTTGATGTGACGGGAATTCAAGCATCACCATCGGCCGTCAACATCTCGACGGGAGGAAAAATGCTCGCTCTTGGCTGAAGGATATTAGCTAGCCCCTAAGTCTGCTGCCAGACGTGCCAGTTTGTTTATTATTTTCATGGATAGGTTGTAAGAATCTAATCATATTCTTAGGTTGTCGTCCGAATATATTGAGATATATTGCGTTAGCCTCGTACGTGCTATCAGGATGAGCTAACTGGCTGCAGTCAACACTGACATAGCGGCGGCTTTAACTGCTCAGAGTCAGCTAGACAGCTCTATTTAGTGCTTATATTAGAAGCGATTTAACGTAGTTGTCAACGTTATTGCTGATATGAAATAGTAATGTGAAGTAATGCCACAGCCACGGCTGTGTTAGTGTCGGACGTCTACGTTACTGGCCTTGCTAACCAGCTAATGAATTCGTCAGCGTGTGCAGAAATCAAGGAAATCCCTATTTGCAGTGTTGAGGAATGCTAGCTTTGTCGTGGTTTTAATTTCGTTATTTCTAAATAAGCAGTTCTGTCTCCTCTGTCTGTTACACAGCTGGACTTGTCTCTCTTTTTTGTTTACATGCGTCTAACTTGTGTGGATTTTTAGTTCTTGTTAGCCGGCTAATATTAGCTCCATACCAGATACGATCAGCTATGTCTTGACATCTGTTTGTGCTGTGGATGTGTAACATTTCCGTGTGGATAAAAGTTGGCCGTTCAGGTTCGTTGAAATGACACTCAAATTTCGCCGAAAGAAAGGCTCTTGTCAGAGGACGGTAAATAATAGCCGCTGGTTCCATTAACGCCATTTTAACAGGGGCTTCCTGAGAAGGCCTGTGTGGTGGTGGTGTTGTTTTTCTTTCTTTCTTTTTCGTGGTACGGTGCCTTCCACCGGACCAGGACTTGAATCAAGTGCCTTTAATCCCATTGAAGTTGCAAAAGGGAAGTGGCTTTTGAACATGGAGGGCCCGAGCCGGAGCACTGGGAGCAGACACTGCCGACGGTCGCGGTCACAGCGAGACAGAGAGCGGCGGAGGAGAGTGGACCTGGCCGAGGAGCGGGCCACGTCCCTGTCCTCGGGCTCCGACCGAGAGGGTACAAACACCGTCCTCGGTCCCGGTGGGAGAGAATGCCGGCCCGGATTTGGAAGACACAGGCCTCCACGCCGGAGGAAGAGGGAGTCCGTTTCCTGCGAGGAAGACATCATCGATGGCTTCGCGATTGCCAGTTTTATCAGCTTGGAGGCACTGGAGGTAAGTGTCCTGATTTGGGGTTTCTACACACACACACACCATCAGCTGTCATTCATCAAGCTGCATCCTACATCTGTGTGAGGACATTGATGTATCACTCAGTAATGTGGCATGGCAGGTAGTGGGCACACTCATCTCCTCTAATTTATCTGAGGTGATTACGCTGGGTAGAGCTCTCTGACACATAACTGTTTTGATCCCGAGTCTCTTTACCTCCATCACGTCAAACTCATCTCTTCTTTCCTATAGCCAAAGGTGTGAAAGGCTGCAGATTGAACTCGTTAACTCTGACACCATTCCTTGTTTGGCGAAAACAATCCACTCAGGCCAACCCCAAACCCCAAGGCATCCCTGTGATGGGTACTGGAGAGGCCTCAATTATTCATGCTCTAATTCTGGGAGGTGTTGATGAGCTGCCTAATGGCTTTATACTAAAAGGAGGAAGGGAAAAAAAGTTACAGCGTGTAGCTATTAGCTTCTGGCTCTTGTTTTGTCAAAGTACTGGGATTAGGGCTCTTTACCAAGCGTTTTTTTTTTATTATTAATAACTTGCAGTAGTTGTCTATTTATAATGGCAGGGCAGGACATAAAAAAGCCACATGAGTTCCAACAGTGTATTTACATATACAGTGTGTATCTGTAATTACTTAAACATGCTTGATGTGTGCTGCAACTTAAATTTGTTCGACTGGAAATGATCTCTGATATTAGTTGATCTGATGTCATTTGTGTGTGACCTTCACATTACTCTGAAAATCCAAATAACTTTTCTGCATCTTATTCAACACAAACACAGTCGCAGACTAATCCACTGTTCTCCTGGACAGCCAGATTTTCCAGTCAAATGAACCAGTGAATTTCACTGGTGACTGCTGATTTGGTTGCTGTGTCTTCTATGACTGCTAATCATAGAAGAGCTAAAATTCACCAGTGCATACTTATGTGATAGGTCAACTTTCTTTGTAAATGTCCTACTCGAATGTTATTACAATTCTGACAGCAGCTTTTCTCTAAAAATAAAAAGACAGTCCATTTGTTGCACCGACGAGCTATAATGACCTGTATTTTGTTGAGACAGATGACCTACTTCATGAATATAAGAACATAATATTAAATTGTAGGTGCACGTGTATTTTAATGGTTAAAACAGCCGACCAAGACTACTACTCTGGTTCTTCACTGGAGAACGGCAAAGAAAAAAAAAGTACCATTGGAAATTGGTCTGTCAGACACTTATCAGGATTTAAGTTGCTTATAGTCTGCAGCTTCAGGCATATACATCCATATACATGCATCAAGGTATTTGTAGTATTAAAACCAATTCTTTTCCCTTCTTATCAGATGGACTGTTCTTTGAAGCCTAGTCAGCGCAATGATATGCTGGGCAGGAGGAATAAAGGGAAGAGAGGGCCAGAGGAGAACGGTGGAGGACCGCTGTCAGAGCCGGAGGAAGGAGCCCCGCACAGCTACCCCAGCAGCAATAAAATTAAGAGGAGAAAGACAGAGGTGAACCAAGAAGTTACAACTCTGCAGGGCTCAGCCTTCTGGTTGACTGCATAGTCGCTTGCCGTGTTAGATGTTGAGATAAATCTTAATCAAACAGCTATGTTTACAGTTGTGTATTGGCGATGACCTGTACATCCTGCTATTCAGAGTGAGCGAGTAAAACTGGTTCGCTGTCATGGCGTTGCACAAATGCCACTACCTAAAATTAATTGGGTGTTTTATGATGAAGCAATGTTGGGTGATTACAACCAAGCAAAGATTTTAGTTTTAGTTGCGCAGTCTAACTGTAACCCACTAAAGCTTATATCGTTCTGTTTTTCCAGGGTCCCCATTTGGAGACTGGTTACATTGTAAGTTTTTTTTCTGATATGATAGTTAACTTTGTGAAATTTTAGTTGTTAATCCTAATGTGTTTTTTTTTTCTTCCCCCATTTCTTTTTTTCAGTGTGACACTGAGAGTGATACAGGAGAGAAGGTTTGTGCTTTTTGCTTGCAGTATTATTAATTAGGGCTGAAACCAAGTGCTGTGGTGTCCGGATATTCGTTTTATTTGGTGGATACAGTTGGTTTACAGCTTGGGTATCCAGATTTTAGTAGTTAAGCATACCGGAGACCCTAGCTGTCTGGCACACTTCAGATTAAAGAACCAATTGCCAAATAAACTCCTCTCCCACCATTTTTTTTCACCAGCAGGCAAGTTGTTTTTAGGCTGGTGCACTTCTTTTGCATAGTCCTTGGTTGATCTTGTGCACAAACTCGCTCACTCATGTGCTCCTTTCGACACAGAGAGCGTGACTGAGCGGGTATGTGGACCACATTTGTTTGGGCTCGTACATGTGGACCACACTCAGCCTCGTATGTGTGGGCTACACCCTACTGGGTGTCGTGCACTCTTTCACCACCCGACAGAAAACAAAGCTTTGCATATTCATTGGAATCTTCTGCCAAAGCCCCAGACCCCATTAAAATTTTTTTTGGGGCAGTGCTGTTGTCAATATACTTGGCACCGTTTTCCTTTTTACTGGGTAATGACTGACATGGCAGAGTTTTCACTGCTGTGTGATGTAAAACATGACAATATTCATATTTGGAAAGGCAAAAACTGAAATTCTTTGTTTTCAAAAAACGATTCTTCAGACTGTCAGACTAATTTTGGTGGTATCTTGAAGAGACTGACTGGAAATGGAACATCTTTCAAATGAACATCTTGTTTTCTATTCCTGTGCAGGCCTCGGACAATGACATGGATCCAGTGTTCACAGTCAGCACTAGAAAAGGTTTGAGAAATTTACTGCTCCCGCACATTCATTCAAGATATCCTGATGTGACCTTCAGCTGTGTCGCAACAGGTTTTATTGATATTTCATATAAGCACATTTTTCACCCCTTTTTTTTTTTTTTTGGGGGGGGGGGGTACAAAATTGCTAATAGGTTTTAAAAATATTTAAAATGTGCAAAATCTAGCTGGGAAACTATTAATTGAACTAGTGATCACCATGTGCAGCTAGTAAATACAATTTTTGTTTATCTGGGTCATGCACTGGTGGCATAGATACAAATGTTGGGCAACTTGGGCCGCCCTGGTAGCGCAGTGGTTCGGGCAGGTGGCCCATGTACAGAGGCTACAGTCCTCGTGCGGCTGGTCGCAAGTTCGACTCCCGGCTTGTCGACCCTTTGCCGCGTGTCTTCTCCGTTCTCTTTGCCCCCCTTCCTGTCTCTCTCCACTATAAATAAAGGCCAAAAAAAATCTTTAAAAAATTTTGGGCAACGTTGACCCTCCCAGAGTTCTGCTCCTCATCACTGTGCCATGAGAGCTCTGCAGCTCTGGAACGGTCTTCATAGCCTTATCCAGCTTTTACTACAGTAAAAATAAACCATTAAAATGTCACAGATGGCGTTTTAAGGACAATTTAAGAAATAATTATTTTATTTGATCTTAATGTACAGTATTTTATTTAAATGTGTTTTCTATTTTTCAGTTGTGGATCCTACTCCTTCGAACATGGGGACGTCCATGAGCAAAAGCTGCCCTCCTCTACCTTCACGTTGTGGCGGGGTCTCGCGGTTAATGGTGACCCCGAGAGTTTCTGGCCTGGAGCGAAGTCAGGAGAAAAGTCTGGAGCCGCACTTCCCAGAGCCTGTTTCTTCTTCTACCTCTTCTGCCCCCTTCTCTCGCCTGCCTTCCCACTCTCCAGTCACAGCCTCAGGCCCGGTCCCCCGGCCCAGCCCAATGAATGGCAACAGCAGCCGGCACAATGATAGCCCACCGCTCTCCAAACCCAAGCCCTACCACACTTTGTCTGGACAATCTCACTCCATCTACAGTGTCCACAGCAGGTCTGTTTTTTTGCGAGTACTTAAGGTCATTATGAGTCTTGCTGGATTGATTACAGTGCATTGTTTTCCTTTCTGTAAATGGCAAACATTACATTTTTTTTTAAAATTCTTTCATTGCTCCCTTTATTCTCAGAAGCAGCACCCCAGTCAAGCCTCCGTCATCTACTTCATCTGTTGCGTCTTCCTCAACATCTATGCGCCCTCCAACTCCTTCCACGAGTGTGTCTCTGGCCTTCAGTCGGGGTCCCGGATCCTCAGGGCCTCTCCGACCGCCCTCCCGAGCAAGCACTGGGGCCTTGTTCACATCCTCACCTGGGCTGCCTCCTCCTCCGCCTCTTCTCCAAGGTTCTGCCTACCCAACAGCAGCACATACACAGAAATTCTGCTCTTCACCACGTTTCAGTTTGTTGGTCTGTTTCGCTTGCAAATGGGGAACACAGTTGCTGTTGCATTACAAAAATAAACCAGACTTCCTCTGGTTGTGGGGGTTTGTCTATGGTGTAGAGGAAGTTGTCTATCAATGAAGTAAGATTAAAGAAAACAAGTTTTGCTTTCTTTGCATAAAGCAGAGGCTCGGTGTGTAACTTTCATTCGGTGAATGTAACTTATATTAAGAAAAATCCAGTTGGTTTTGTAATTTTCCTCATAATTTCTGTGTTTTAGATTCGAGGTAAAAGTTTTTAATTTCAATCATCATCGGTAATCCTGAGAAACTGTAGCATTGACTCAGAACTGTTTCCCCAAGATCTAACCTCCCACCGCTTGATTCCACCAGAGCGTGAAGGCAGACGTAGTGTCCCAGGACCTGAAAATAATGCAACAGCAGCAGGCCGATCCACTTCTGGCGGTCCATCTGCATCAAGCTCTGCATCGGGTTCATCAGGCCGGACATCTCAAAACTCTCAAAGCATCCAGCCGTTGGCCTTCCAGTTCCATCAGCACAACCACCAGCACCAACACACGCACACGCACCAACACTTCACACCTTTCCTGCCCACAGCCACCGCACCGCCTCTGGTGAGACTCTCTGCTGCTACGCTGAACATATGTGTTGTACTTGTCATTCCGATGTGGCTGGAATGTTGACCATATTCAGTTTGGGGTGTTTTAACCTGCTTGATGCTTCTCCTCTTTCAGTTTGATAAATATCCAGGCAAAATCGATGGGCTGTACCGACACCCTGTAAGTATCATGGTATAAGATGACCTGTTTTTACTCTATCAAGTGATAAAATAACAACATATTAAGAACACGTTTTAGGTCTTTACAATAAATGTAAAGGCTTTTTTGATGATCACTCAGCTGTGTCTTTATGTGTCAGTTCTATCCACAGTACCCACCGCCCTCAGTGTCGAGTATCCCACCTGTGATTCCTCCCACCGGGCCTTTTGGCTCCTTGCAAGGAGCATTTCAGCCAAAGGTAATGAAGAACCCTACTGGTCTCTAAATACATTTTTCAGAGTTATGTCACATAAGTAAGAATTGTTACAGTGAATAATTATCTGCTCTCCCACTGTTGGGGAAAAAAAAGCAGAACTGTTGCAAGGTTTTAAGAGAAAAATGACACAGAAACAGTAAAGTAAAGGCTGTTATTTTACTTGAAGGCCTTTTATATCAGTCGGTTGTGGCTCATGCGTTGTGCTGTGTGTGACAGCCTCTTGTCCCTCAGGGAACGGGTCCTGATATTTCAGCGCGGCTTGGGGTTGTGCCTCACCACCTGCAGCCCAAAGACCCAAGGGTAAGACCAAAGTTCCAACTTTGTGTTCCTAATTAAAGCTTGGATTATTTATATCCTGTTTGAATGTGATCATTCTGATATGCATTGTCAGTTTTAGGGTAGGATGTGCTGCAACAGGAGCCTAGTCAGTGCAGTAAAGAATGCAACAAAAAAATGCTTTCTGAAAGAGTGAGATATGTTGATTAAAAGTGGTTTTACACTTCTGTTCTCTTGTAGCTAACTGATCCATTTGGGACATCGTTGAAAATCAGTAATGTAAGCAAAAACAGATGTTTTTGAATCCCTTGGCTCCTTTAAGCCACCAGTCTGTTTTACTCTCTCAGTGCTTCACTCACTCTTTGCACTAATTTCACTTGTAATCTTGACTGCTACTGGTCTACTCTCTGCCCCTGCACACCCAGTTAGAGATTTCACACCCAAATATTACTGTGTATGTCTATGCAATGTAGTTGGTTCTTTTCTCATGTATTTTTCACTTTTCCTTTCTCTTTGATATATTTGTGTGTGTGCACAGTGTTCAAAATAATAGTGTGTTTCAAAAAATGTGAGTAAAGCTCAAGATCCCTATAATAGCTTTTATTTCCATTCACATAAATGCTTTGGGGGCCCTGCACAGTCTATTTCAAATAAAAACGTGAAGAAAAATGTATTACTTTGCAAAAAGTGAAGAAAAAGGACTATTATGCTGTGAATAATCAGGTGTCCAACAGGTGACCCTCATTTAAGGATGAAGGCAGAAAATGTTGTTCATGCTGTTAGAGTGCATTTCTCTGAAAACCTGAGTGAAAAGGGTTGTTCTAGACATTGTTCAGAAAAACAACATACTGTAATTAAAAACTTGATTGAAGAGGGAAAAAACATCTAAACAAGTCCAGAAAATGATAGTCTGCTCAGCAAAAATCATCTCAAATGCTTTAAAGTCACAACTGAAAAACAGAAAGATCTGGAAGAAAACAGCAACCATCTGAATTATTGGCAGAACATCCAAAATGACAGACTCGCCCAGTGATCATCTCTGGGGTGATTAAAGAAGGTCTCAAGTTATCTGTGAGAACTGGAACAATCAGAAGACGATGCTTGCTGATGCAAGAAGCCCCCACAAAGTCTCATTGTTGAAAAAAAAAAAAAACCCCACATGTGCTGAAGAAGTTACAGTTAACTAAAGAACACACTGACTGACCTGAAGAGAAATGGAGCAACATTTATGGACTAATGAAAACTAAGTTGCTTTCTTTGGGTCTGGGAGCCACAGACAGTTTATCAGACGACCCCCCCAAACACTGAATTAAAGGCACAGTTCACTGAAGACAGTGAAGCACGGCGGAGTAAGCATCATGATATGGGGATGGTGTCAGGTCTAGTTATCACATACCAGGGATCATGGATCAGTCTGAATACACCAGAACACTTGAAGAGCTCATGTTGTCTGATGCTGCAGAGGAAATGTTCTTAAATGGGTGTTTCAACAAGACAACGACCCCAAACAGTCCAGTAAGCAGCAGCATCCTGGTTCCAGACCAACCAGATTAACGTCATGGAGAGACCAGACCAACCCTGGACCTGGATCCAGTAGAAAACTGGTGGGTGACATCAGAAATGCTGGTTCTGAGGGAAAAAACCAGGAAATGTAGTCCAGTGGTCCTGGACTGGAACACCTGTTGACAGGTGACAGAAGCTGGTCGACTCCATGAACACAGATGTGAAGCAGTTCTCAGAAACAGAGGTTCTACAATTAAATTTTAGTTCACAGATTCACAGGAAAGAGAAATCTGCAGGAATGTATCAGTTTATACAGTCAATGTTTGAGTTTGGAAAGAAAAATGCAGAAAGTGCTGCATTTTTTGAACATTCTGATAATCCCTTTTCTTCACTTTCTATAAAATAATAAATTGTATAAAATTCTGATTCAGAGTAGAATGTGCAGCATTCTCAATGCGTTTGCAAGTTTGAAAATAGAATATAGTATAAAGATTTTGCCCTTTACTCACTTTTTGAACACATTTATATTATTTTAAACACAGCTATCTGTACCCAAAGCTATATTGTACCGTAGCAAGTAACTAATATTTCCAGCTGCAAAAGCCCAACCATGTGTAGCAGTCAGACAGATATTTGTGAATGACAGGAAGAGCCTCTGACTGTGTGGAAAGGCTTTAAAGCTATACTCTGTATTTATAGAACAACATGGTCAACTTGTCTGATGTTTATGCTGTGCAGAAACCGGGGAAATGGTGTGCTATGCACGTATACGTGGCCTGGATGATTCTAAGCCATCAGAAAAAAGTAAAGGTAAGTGTTTCTTTTGATTGACATTTTGATTGCTGTACTGTGAGAGATTAAAGCCGTGACATAGACAGAAATTTTCTGATGTTAAGAGTTGTGACCAATGTGGCGTCCAGTTAACTGTTTTCTACCTATTTTGCAGCTGATGCAGGCTGATCCTCACAAATTGGACTTCCGTAGTGACCTGCTGGCCCGTTTTCCAGGAGCTGGGGGACTCGGACAATTGGGTCCTATGGGAGGAGCTCTTCCTCCAACTCATGATTTGACAAGACCTCCCAGCCTGTTCTCAGCCACAGGTGCATGCCTGCATTTTAGCCTCTTAAAGAAAAAAGAAAAAAAACACCTAGTTTTAAAGTATTTGTTACTCATTAATTTTTTTTGTAAATGTTGAGTCACTTCATGACAGTTGTGGTAGTATTCAAGTTGACTGTGCTGTACATCTTGTTACTTGTGTGCTGTTATGATTTATTTTCTTTTATTTCATCATTGATGTTTTTGATTAATTTACTAGAGAAGTCTTTTTTTGTCTTTTTCACCCTCATAACTGAGTCTTGACAGCCTTTGTATCAATGTTTTAGAAACAAAAGGTTTGGTGTCATGTGGGGTTGAAGCACGTGATTTGATTATATTTGCTTTATTTGTATATGTGTAACTTCGTTGCCTCAGGTGGAGTCAATCCATCGTCGGCACCTTTCATCTCTCCATCAGCCCCACACTCCTCCTTCCTTCCACCAACTGCACACTTGGGTAAGAGATGAGACTTAATACTTTTGAACTGTAATTTGAGATCAAACATTTAGGAATTAAGCAAAATGAGATTGATACATAATGCTGAGCTTTTATATTAATTCTTAACTTAATTTCATCTCTGTTGTGATACTACAAACCAACACTGTTTTGGTTTAGAAACCTAATTCTGAAAAAGTTTGCATCTTCACAGCTTTTCTTGATTTCTGATTTCTTTTTTTTTTTTTTTTTTTTTTTTGTACGTTTTAGATCCGTATGGCCGATCTCCACCTTTTACTCCACTGGGAGCCCTGGGTTCTGGTGCCTTTGGAGGACTTGGCAGCCCAACACTGGGTCAGTTTTTCAGTAATGATTTTCATGAAACAAGGGTTAGGATAAATATGGGTGTAACAATAACATAAAGTTGGGGTAATTGATCCAATTCTTCATTCAGACGCAAAGGCCCCGATCATACACTTCCCGCTAGCATTCCGCAAATTGCGGGTTTAGGAACCTCCGCTAATGCAATCTTCCGCTCCCTAAAGCCGTTATCCATTATGCTGACTCCCTTACTCACATTGTAGGTGTGGCAATGGGCGTGTCTCTTGCCCTTTCCGCAAACTCAGTATCTTGCAATCATGTCAGACCACCCGCTACCCGCGATCCGCATGTAAGCGCGTACAAGAGTGCATCCAAATGGCATCACTGTACGTCCACCTGGTCACATGTGGACGTGCACAAGGGGCTCTACCTCTGGAATTAACTCTTGTATAAAAAGCGTGATTTGGCCTCAGTTGAACCCCTGAGAAAATAGCAGAGATCGTCTTAAACGGCTTGATCACCAGTTAAACCATAGACAACCAGAGCGTCTTTACTGGGAGGACACCAACTATCTGGGACTTTCAGGTAGCTGATAGGAATTGTCTGTGTAAAAATATTTATATGTATATATCAGTGCAGAGGAGGAGGAGGAAGGAAGAGGAGGAAGCTCTACAGCAGAGTCCCAGAAGAGCTGCACATGAGAGCTGCTCTGATCTGGATGAAAAGACGCTACATGCATCCATGCGGATAGCAGCTTGTGGGTAGCGCAACCTGCTCTTTAAAGCAATGGCTACTGACGCACTGATTGGTTTAACAGGTGGAACGTTCTAACCACTCCTATGTATAATGTAGCGGGTAGTGCAGGTGGGATAGCGGGTTTAGGAAGGTGGAAGATTGCGTTCTTTGTGGGGGAACGCCCCTCCCGCTACCCGCTATCCCTTAATAGTGGCTTTAGCAGATCTGGAGGAAGACCTGTTGTGTTTTTTTTTTTATTTTATTTTAACAGTTATCAACATAACTGAAGAGACAAACTGTGATCATTCAGACAGAGCTTAAAGTATCATAACATTGATGCTCGATAGCATTCAGGTTCATTTGTGCCCAGCGGGATATTTAAGAACAACCAGCCTCACTACCTCGCTTGATTCAGGAGCGGGATAGCAGTGGGCGAGAGAGCTGGTTATAATTTGATATGTGCAGTTCCATATCAGTCATGACATGCTGACTGACTGATCCAAACCACTCACAGTCCTGCAGTTCTGTGAGCTGTTTGGATCTAGATTTAGGACTGGAGAGAAATGCATCAGGAGGAGCCAGTCAGCTTCAGAGTGAAGAAGAGGCGAGATGTTCTTAAATAAATTGCAAAAATTAGCCTGCATGTTGGTTAGCAATAATTTAACGGCTTTTAAACGTCTTTCTGGTTGGTCACATTTTCTCTCTCCTGCTGTGTGACACACTATTAATTAAATGGGTTTGTGTCTAAAAGCAGCATCAGATAGGCTCTAAATTATTGGGTTCCGCCCACTCTCTGAAAGGGGTACAAGTTTAGCAGAGGCCCAAACACTGGTTATCAGCTCACAGAGTATAGATCTTTTCAGATGTGCTCTCCTTTTGGTCAATTTGACAAATTTTAAACATGTTGGATGTCAGATTTAGTAATGGTTCCCGGTCACTTTTATCACAGCACAGCTATGAACTGGAAGCTGACATGTCTGGATAGGTGCGCTAAATGTTATGACGTGTGTCTCTGACCAGTCTCCAGTGTATTAGATGTTGAAGAATTGACCAGCATTTGCAGGACATGTGCACATTTTCATGACCGTTTCTATATAGTAACTCCAATGCTTTTGAAAACTTGAGTTAGTTTCTAATTTTTTGCCTGATTTCTCTGTTCATGTCCCTAACTAAGCTGCCCACTTTTAAATTGTCTTCCTTATTAGTCTGTAATAATCCCTCTCTTTCATATTGGCCATGAATTGACCCCTTTTTAACTACACATAGGAAATTTGCACAATCTGCAGCGAGTGCAAAAATGCATTCTCAAGTTCAGCAGGAGCTAAAATAAGTCTCAAGTGATCAATTTGAATGGAAGTCTTAACTCTGTTATGTTGAACTTAATTTCTGTGCTGCTGCCTGCAGAAGTGGCTTACGCTGTTGAGAGACTTTATATTTCTGTGACGATGTGACAAAATCATAACCAAACACTGCAGGTGCAATGTCTATGCAGCTTCGTTCTTCCTTGTTTATTTCAGACAGAGACTGAGAATGGGGGGGTGTACTGTCAGTTCTATGAGAACATGGGTATAGTAGAGAAATGTGATGCTCCTGTTACTCTTAGGAGGAAATTGTGTTTGCATCCTTGTAATCCAGACTAAACATGAAAAGGCATAGCTATGAAAATGAAAAAAGCCACAAGGTTATGATGGCAGAATGCTGGATATTTCATTTTCTTTATGAACAAGATTCAGTGACAGTAACACACTGCATTTTTGTCTTATATGTCATTATCTTGTCTATATACGTGGAAATCAGTTTGCTGAACTCACAAGGCAGACCAAGCAGACAGATGGTGGCAGGTCATGGGACTGCTGAAGAGTATCTGCCTTTCCTACAACACAGTTTCAATGCAGAAGTATAAATCAGGTTTTGTTGGTTTTCTGTTTGACTAACAAACTTGGATGAAACTACAAAAAGATATCTCATCTCTTCACAAAGAATTCAGTCTGCGGAAGTATCATGGACATTTGCAGTAACTTAGGATATATATTTTCTTCCAAACATTTGAATTCATTGGAGAGTTGTAGCATTAGTTTCAGCTAAACTTGAAACGTAATTTTTTGCAGCCTTTATCTTACAGTGTAAAGCTTAGCAACTGGTGCAACGCCGCAGTGAATTATGAAGCATGATTTGAATCCTGAACTGCTATGACAGACCCAGAGAGGGGTGAATCCAGGACACGGACACCTTCCCTCCACTCACCTTTCTGGATGTTGTCTTGCAGGGAATGGTGCAAGTGGTGATAGAGAACTGTCTTTGGATTTAAAGCCAACAATATACCATGTCTTTCCCACGTAGTTATTACAGCAAAGAGCAGGGACGTCACAGTTTGGCACATTGGACTGTGCATCACATTAACAAGCTCAGTAGTCTTGCTCGGGAGAAATCAGTAAACAGTGAATATGAACAGGAACAAAAAGAAAAAAGCAGCCAGGATGCTGCATATGTGTATAGAATTTAAAAAGGAAAAGAAATGTTCAAACCGATCCCTTGGAGTAGTGCTGTAATGGGAGGCTTAACTTTTGTTTCATGAATTGGTAACACACCCTTGCAAGTGGAGAGTGTGATGAAACGCACAGATTTGTTGCTCTAATGGGAAATGACGAGCTTGTTGTGGCCTGTTGAGTTGTCTCTCTCCTGGTTGACTCTGCCAGTCAAAACACGGTGAGATTTCTGGAAACCATGAGGTTTGCTTCACATAAGTCTCCAGTTATGAATACACACGGGTGCTCAAATGAGCCGCTGTTATTTCC
Source organism: Hirundichthys speculiger (assembly GCA_018398805.1). Lineage (NCBI taxonomy): Eukaryota > Metazoa > Chordata > Actinopteri > Beloniformes > Exocoetidae > Hirundichthys > Hirundichthys speculiger. The sequence continues at coordinate 3,253,284 of JAGFBZ010000492.1, read as the reverse complement.
CTTTGAGTCTATTCATTTCAGCGGGTACATCTGAGGATCAGCGACTAAGAATGAGGTCAGAGAGGAGTGCAATATATAATAAAATAAAATATTAGCAACAGTATTGTTATTTCAGCTTTATATTAATACAACCCCCGCTCCCCCTCCCCTTTTGGCAGGACTTTGCATTCATATTCATTGTGAGCATCACATGTTGCTCTTCTGAGTGACCGTCTTAGAGCAAGCAGAGATAGAGAAGGTTCTTTCAACTGTAAGGATGATTAAAATCTGCATCTTGAGTCAACTGTATCAGATTATGTTGTTGAAAATCTCACAATTACCATCATGTAACAGATTAGACATTAACTTTGGTGAAGCACCACGGTGATGTGGGTGCAAACTTGCGCTCTAAAATGTCCATGCCAGAAACTGTCTTGGTTTGAAGGACCGAGTCTTTTCCCACTGAGTGCTTTGTGTGTTGTTACGCCCCTGCATCATGAATCACTTGATTCCTTGTGAGCTAGACTCGGGGTCCATTCACACATGTAGTTTGGTACATAATGCATTTAGTTTGGTTTGCTAACCAAAAGTCCTGGTTTGTTTGCTGTTCACGTTGGTTTTTCAGTATTGGACTGACCGAAATATACAACAGAAGAAATATGGAGAAATATGCGTATATTTTTTAAAATATTTATGAGGGATTTTACCACCTTGTTGCCTGCTTTGTTTGGAGTTCTTCCTCCTCTGTAGTTGTAATCTGATCATGTTGCGTACTGTGACATTCTTCCCTTTGGTTTGATCTGCTCTGAAGTGGACCGCGTCCCTCCTTTCCTACAGCTTTTTTTCCACTTGTTTGGTGTGCACCAAGGTTCTGGTGGCAGCCTTCACTTGGGTTCAACTGAACCGCACCAACAGAGCATCCAGAGCAGCGTTCACTTTTTACTGAACCAAATGTACCAAGCATGAACGCACCGTTAAAATCAAACCAGTCATCGTAGGACCTCATTGTTATCCCAACTTGACTTTCTCTAAGATGTGTTTATCACTCAGTAATTTGTTTTTTTTCCCTCTCAATGCTTTTCTCTCTTGTCTCATAATACAGCTACAGCTCAGCTGTCACTGTCACAGAGACATGCTGTGAATGGCTGTGCTGAAGGTTGTCATTGATATACGAGTACATGGTTGTATGCATTAATTTTAGTAGACACAAAGACTGGACGCAGACTGAATACAAGTCCGCTGTTAAAGCAGTTATCACTGAGCTCAGAGTTGGAGTATGGTTGTGGTCAAGTTGTCCTGTTTTTTTAGTTATTTCTGGCTGGGTTTGCAATTACATCCAGTGCTAAACTGTCTGATTTATAGTAGGATTGACGGTATTTTGATTATTTACAAGAGAAAAGTTTTTTTTTTTTTAATGTTGGTCTCATTTTACGCAGACAATACAGTTAGATTTGATCAAAATGAATTCTTGTTCCTTAGGTTTGTTTTTGCTTTAACTGAAACATAATCATTAATATTATGATTATATTAGAAAACATGACATAAAGCATGTCTTTGAGAAATATTTTATATAAAGTTTGAGGTGAAACTGTGTTTCTTATTTCTACACATTAAGCAATCCGCTCCTTTATTAACTATGAAATGCTTTTTTCCATCTGCAGCTGGCTCTGTGTTTGGGCCTAAGGACCCACCAGCCAGTGTAGTTGGGGGCTTGTCCACCTCCAACCATCATGATGCGTGGAGCCGTCTACACGGTGGCCCCTCTGGATTCCCCCCCGGCCACAGCTGGACTAAAGGAGCAGACAAGAGGGACGAGAGGGACCGAGGCAAGGATGGAGAGAGAAGAGACATCCTTCACATCAAGGACGAAAAAGACAGGTATGACATTCAACTTCTATCAGTACGGACTTTTAGATACCAAAGAGCATCTTAAAATATATATATTTTGTTATTTAATGATGGCGATAATGTTTTTAAAATGATTTGTGGTGCATGGGAGTATTTAACAAAAACATTCTAACATTCTTCATCACAAAGAAGCAAATGCATGTAATGTTATTAGATTTATTGAGATGCACAGAAGAGTATTATGACTGGTGATAGTTTGTCACTGTTGTGGGATTCCCTCTTGAATAAAAACAAACAAACAAAAAAACTGTTTTTTAATTTTTTTTTCTTTTTTTTCCCTCTTTTTGCAGAGACAACATGCTGTACGGCCGACAACCTGTGAGAATGTCTCCAGTTGCCCCTCCCTTTAAGCCCCGCAGTAGCACCCCAGTCTCCCACATAAATGGCCACAGCAGTGCTCTGGGGGGCACCAGTGGGCTAATTGAGGACCTCACACGCGGCTCAAATAGAGACAGAGACCGCGAGCGGGACAGAGACGGGGACAAGAGGCCACTGCACACGTTGTCTTCAAGGGGCCCTCCTCTTGGTCCTTCATCTTTAGTAGCAGACAGGGACAGGCCGCGGTCTTCCTCATCCTCTGTTCTCACGACTCCCCCGCCCTCCAACCGTTCTGACCCATCTCCTTTGGACCTTTACCCCCGCTCACAGGCCCAGGTGGCACACAGCCTTCAAAATGAAGCCCAAAGAGACAATAATCTCCCTGCTTCATCTGCACCTTCTTCCTCTGTTGCTTCCTTGTCTCAGTCCAAGAAGTCTGACCGCACCACGACGCCCGTCTCCAAACCTCCCCTGCTTCTCCCGCCGGTTAAAGTCAAAGAAGAGCGGAAGGAGGAGCCAGAGCACATCCCCATCACCCTTCCTCCCCCAGCGCCCAGTCACAGCTTTGAGCGACCCAACAGCCATCCGCACCACCACCGTTCTGGTACCCCTTCCTCTTCCTCTTTATCACTGACTCCCACTCCTGGCGTCCCACTCCCGCCAGCAACGCCGAACCCTCCTCCTCAGCAACACATTTCCATGATGGAACGCTCACGGGCCATTGAAGCGTACCTGGGGAGTACAGCTGGTGCTGCTGGGCTGGTGGTTGGACCGGCAGGAGAGCGCTTTTCCCACGGTCCTCCTCAAGGACCGCCACACGGTCCGCATAGCTTCACCTGGGATCCCTGGAGGGAGCTGGCAGCTCAACAGCAACAGCAGCATCGTAGGGAAGCTTTGGCACTTAGGTCGGATCCACACTTACTCTGCTCTGCGGTCGGACCCACACCTGGCTCGGCTGCTCCAACATCAGCGTATTCTGGAGGTAGAAAGGGCTGCGGCTGTCGCTGCAGCAGCTGCGGCCACTCCTCAACACCCTCAGACTTCTACCTCCTCTGCCGCCTCCTCTGCTGTTCGTCCTGAGTTTGGCCTGATGGCCCATCACTTCGACCGCCCTCCTCAGCTCGGACCCCCCGGTGGCGGGCTGATTGACGAGGAGCAGCGAGCCCAGATCTTGAGGGAAGACTTTGAGCGGGCTCGTGACTTTGAACGGGCTCGTTGCTTCGGGATGTACCCACACCTGCCGCCTGGCTCTCATCTGTCAGGCCCCTCGCATGCTGCTACTGCTGCTCACCTGGAGCTCCACCCTGGCCTTCTCCCTCACCCTCTCCCTTCAGGAGCCACCGCTTCTCAGCACCATCCAGGCCTCTACTCCCGTCTCGGTCCCATCAACCCCCAGCACATGCCCAACGGCATCCTTTCAAAGGCCACCGCAGGCTTGGTGGGAGCTCTGTCAGTGGGGGCGCCGCCTCCACTCATTCCATCAATGACCAGTCGCTCATCCACGCCTCCTCGCGGTTCAAGACTTGGAGGGCCAGGTGAACTGGCACTGTACAGCACCCACAAAGATGGAGAGTCCAGATAGTACAGGGACAACACTGGAGGAGATTAAGGGAAATGTCAGGATCACTGTGCTGCTCTCAACCTGCCCCCTTTTCCTCTTGAAGACTACTATACCCTGCCTTTCCAGTTACACCATCAAACCAGCTCCAGTCCCCCACACAAATAAAATAAAACAAACAAACAAAAAAAAACTAGAGTAACCGTGAGGGGCTGGTGTTGATAGTAGGGAGGAAAATGCAAGACTTGGAATATACCCAATGGTTCTATCAGTGCAATTTAAAGGTACATGGTTTCTGTGCATCCTTGGTGTATTTTTTTTTCTTTTTGTTTTAAATACAGACTGTTGGTTATTACAGTACTTGGTTTTGAAAGCTGTATGAAGAGGCAGAGGACTGCTTTTTCATTTATCAGGTGAATCGTGATTCATGCTTTTAAGCGAGCCTTTTCTGGGTGGATTGGAAATAACTTCCAGAAGATGATGTGAAGGCTTGCCCAGGTTCCATCGTGAACTTGGTTAATTTATGGATATTTTAATGCCCTCCGCAGCATAAACCAGGTATTGTGGATGAGGGGTTTAAAGAAATACATTGGTAAAGTGGTGCTTTCTCTTCTGCTTTTGTCTGTTTGTCATTGTAAAATAACAGATTACTGATGAGATCATTCGGTTAAGATCAGTAAGCGTTGTACCTCAGTTTCCTGCTTTACCCAAAAATCTTACTACAAACCCTCAGACAATGAGATTCAAAATTGTTTTTTTTGCTTGTTTTTGTTTTCAAAGGATGAATGATAAGATGAACTGTGTTATACTGTGTGAGTGATCACAGTATTTTAGAGCTTCCTGTAACAGTTTTCCCCCAGTCTCCTCTTGACTATATGAACAGGACCAGAGTATAGTAGTCTAGAAAAATTGCCTTTGTAATTATTATTCTTAACGTTATCTTCTATAATAATAAATATATTCACTGTTATGTTATTTGTCATTGTTTCGGGTATCAACCAGCACTCTCTCCAGGTAGTTATGTCTCAAATCATGCAAAAGGCTTGCATCACAGAAAACTTTATAACGTGAACATGAAGCCGTATCCATGCAACCTCTTGCCTCTTCAAGGAACTGATCTCCAACTGTTAAGCTCAGAGGTTTGCCTATGTCACTGGTTGTGTGCTGTTTGTTGGGACGGTGGGAGCCTTGTTCATTGAACTGTCGGCGTTGTTTCACCAACAAAAATAAGTTATATACATGGATAAGTGGGACATTGTTCAAAAACTGATGAAAAAAAAAGTAACAAATGGCAACTAGACAGTGAGTATCCTGAGAGTGAAGAAACTGGGTTGATTATTTTAATATGACCATTTTATACCTTTCAGACCCTTCCCCTAGAGACCACAAAGAATAATTATTAAATGAACTGTTGTTTACTCTGTTGTGTGGGTCTTTTATTATTAATTTATGGACATTTAAAAGCTGAAGTATCTATTTTTTTTTTTTTTTTTAGATCAATAGGACTGTTTTTTTTATTTTGTTCTAAATATTTTTCCCTATAAAGTAAATGTTAAATTAGGTGCATGCAAGAACTGATATTTCAGTTAACTTTCTTTGATATATTTATAATCTATAAATAAAGCTGGATCTACGATTATCTTACTGTTGAATTTAACATTCTTCCTGTATCATCGTATTTTTTCAAAGACTAGATTACATTGTAGTATGTTCTAATGCAGACAAATAATGACAGTGAATTCTATTTCAAATTCAAAGTATTAACTAATCTAAACACGAAAGCTGTTAGAAATTTACACTTTTCAAGTGGCGCGCTTGACGTCGTCTCGCGAGATTTCAGTGCGCTCTGTACTTTGTCAGCAGCGATCCTCCACCATTTCGCTGCGTAAAGTCTCCTCCCCGCGACCGCTACATTCTGCGCCGAAACCCAGTCTCTCCCGGTCCGTATTTTAACTTCTTCCCACAGACCTAGTGGTACCTCGTTGGGTACCGGGAGAAAGTTTGGACCGTTGGCACAACGGATTGAGTACGATTTTACGCGGATGACGACTCCTTCAATGAGAATTTAGTAAAAGAAAATCGGTCGGAAATTTCAGGTAGGTGGGAACTTAAGATGGCGGCCTTCGGAGGGAGGGGGTCAAGGAGGAAGTAATGGGGACCTTGAGAAGGGGGTTTCAGACTTACGAAAGTTAGCGATCAGTATGCTCTTTAATTGAAGCTATGTTTAATGCTGTATACTCTGTCTAATTATAATGTGTCTTACCATGGCCTGACACCAAGTTAGAAAAGCAGTAATACGAAGATACATCACTGTAAGACTGCTTAACTTAATAAATCATAAGTGAACTGTAACGTCGCTTCTAAAGAGCCAACTGTGATAATGGCTTGGATCCCCCTGAATCCCCCGTATGATTATTGCAAAATCTATACGAAACTTTATAACAATATTATTTTGTTATTTTATATGTAAGTATACGTACAAGTATTATTAACATTTTAAAATGGAATAATTTTAATCTTTTTTTTTTTTTAAGATTTGACCCCACGCACTGACGTCACTGGTGATTGTCCGCCTCTGTAGTGCATGCAGAAGCGGGCTTTAATACGACTTTTAGATGTTTTTTTTGTGTCACTGTGCCGTAACTCATCAAATCTGTCGGAATAAATGCGCTGCTTTGAAGCCGTAACATTACATAAGTGCGGGAGGGATGTGGCGCCTGCGCATGAGATGAACGCACCCCACTAACTCTTGTAGCTGCTAGTTAGCAGCAGCAGGCTGTCCCTCTCGTGCCACACAATCAGTGTTATTGTAGAGGCTAACGTGAGCTAACTAAGCTCACAACCCAAACCGGCAGCGATAGGCGTCAACCTCTCGACTGTTTTTTCTAATTTTAATTGTATTTAAGCCACGAGCTCTGTCCAAAGCTTAATATATCACTATCACTGCCACTCTCGGATGGAAAGGAAAAGTCGATTTATGTTTCACATGATCCGCGCAGCCGGAACACACACGTCCAGTGAATAAAGAAACGATTTTACGAAGGTAGAAAATCATCTTTCAAAAAAAAGTCCACGTGGCCACTGCCGTCCACTGCGAGGGGGAAAAAAAACATTTACGAGAGCATAGGTTGAATTTATGGAGGCCCGGCGCGCGCTGGATAACCGGCTTTTAGCTCCGAGAGCGCGTGCTGCAGGATCCTCAACATCTTTCTTTGGGCGACTGCAGCAAACGCAAGTTGGAGCTGCTCGTTCGGAACTGTCCCACTCTCCGTGGATATTTATTATTATCGTTACTGCTGCAGGATTGCACAGATACAGTGTAGCAGTAATTCTCTACACCAACCGCGTTACTCATTGTCCCACACACTGCGATGTTTCTGTTTACCGAGTATCTAATAAAGCTCATTTGAGCTTTAGCTGCAGAACCCACACCTAACTTACCCTCACAGTTACGCTGCCAAAACCAGTAGCTTGCTCCGTTTGTTGCAAAAAAAAAAAGATAATTTCAGTGGAAAAGTTATGATCCATTTCTCCTTTTTCACTTCCTCAGAATATGTGGAAGGGGTCCTAATTTTATCATCCTGGAAGTAGAAAGCACAGAAGATCTGTGTCTCACACCACAGTCAGGTGAGAAGTCCTTGCTTTCTATTGTGTTATTGTGCCTTGCATTTGATTGTGATGTTTATGATATTTTAAAGACGAGTCCTTTCCTGAAATGAACTCCTGACTGTTGAATGAGGTTCTGGCGTTGTCCTCAGTTGCCCTTTCACACATGTACAGAGACAACAAATCAGTGATATGTGTTCTCGCCTCTGATGGTACTCCAGGGTAGACAGACGGTGATATTGGCACGGACTGACTTATTTCCAATAATAGTTTTTTGTGCTGATCAGTTACTACTAAAAGTGAGAAATGACTGGTATATTCACACCATGAAGTGAGATATTATCATGAGTTTATGCAAGGTAAATAAGTTACCTAGTAATTTTAATGCAGCAGTATGCTTGTGAAAGGGCATCTAATGAGTCAGACCGTTGGACAATGTTCTGCTTTTTGATTTTATTAATTAATTAAAAAAAAAAAGAAAGGAAAAACACATGGACCAGCTACCCTACCGCCTAAGTATTTTTTTTAAGGTAGTTCTGTTTGTGTCTTTAACAGATAACTTATTGCATCCACACAGTTTAACCTCTCGTTTGGCCCCCCCTCAGGTGCAGTCTGTAGCAAGAGCAGCACAGGGCAAGGAAGCGCTGGGGAGGAGGCGGTGCGGCAGCACGCCTCTCCGGCTGTGGATGTGCTGGGTGGCAACCCCCAGGCTGCGCAGAATGTGGCTGGGGAGTCACCTCGGCATGCCCCGCAGCCGGTTGCAGCTGCCCCCCGCCCAGTCCCTCCACTCACAAATCCATCCACCACCGTGCCACTGCCGGACAGCAGCAACTCGGCATTCCCCAGCATGGAAAACAACCCTCCAGCCACCTTGTCTGAAACGTGCCCACGCAGAGACTTCGAGGATGTTGTCTCACAAGACGTCCTCGCTGAGGAGAGCGTTGTTGGAGTTGCAAGATCGTTGCCATCATCCCTCAATGAGGACTGCAGTTCCTCTGCTGAAATGCAAAAGCTTTCAGCCTCCTCGTGTCCTCTCACCTCACAGATTGGCAGCACAGTGCAGGAGCTTCAATACGGGTCACAAACTATTAAAGAGAAAAGCCTCTCAAATAGTCAGACAAACGAGGTTCAGGCAAATCAAGAAAGTCCTGGACCCGTGGCTATTTCAAGGACAAAGGAGAAACAGTCGGTCAGCGTGGAATATAAACCAGAGACTGAAACAAACGTGGAACTCGGTGGAAAAGAGCACACAGGTGGAAATATTCTCCCACAATCCCAGCCTCAAATCTGTTTCACACCCTCATCCTCTTCTGTCGCCCAAACAAGCGTCGGTCTTAATGTTGAAGACCCTAGAAAACATGGGATTATGGAGCAGTCTGGGAGAGATCAGGGCAGCCATAAACCTCCATCAGAAAGTCACCAGGACTCGACGTCCCCACTCCCCCTCTACTCCGTTGGTCATACCGAGATTAAACAAATTGATTTATCAAAAACACAGCCTATCACTGTCTCAAATGATGCCAGAGAAATACAGAAAGCAAATTCTTTGGAATCAGTTGAGGCCTTAAAGGACGTTAAGGATCCCGTTGTCACTTCTCACGGAGCAACAGAACCTCATTCATCTGAAATACGGGAGGCCCAAAAGGCTGAAGAATCACGCCCTGGATTATACTCTCCTGGAAAAGGAAGTCCAGTGTCCATGTGCAACCCTCTCGAAGTAGAGAGGGTGAGCAGTAACACGAGGGAAGAACAAACCAACGCCACCACCTTCTCATCTGAATTAATAGTGCTGCCAGAGCTCTCTTCGTTGCAGGAGAGCTCCTCGAAACCAGCAACAGAGTCTCCTCTGTTCGACACCAGCCTGGTCGTCTCGCTCCAGGCGGAGGAAGTTTCCAAGGCAGAAACGTCTCGTACCTCCGATCAAGTCTCAGCGCCTGAGGCGTCACTAATCGCTGAGATCGTGCACTCTGGGAACGCCCAGGAAATAGTTGTCGTCAGAGAGGAGGCTCATATCGGCGGAGAGTGGCCCAACATGCACCTGAATCAAAGTTACCTCCTGCAACGAGAAGATGGCAGTGTCTGTGAAGCTGCCATCGTCAATGACCTCTCCACCGGGGAACCAAAGCTGTATGAAGAAAGTGTCCAGGCAGGAGTGGAGCTGTATTCTCAGGCTGTGGAAGTGTATGAGTTTTGTGGCTTGGTGGAGGAGGTCGCCGAGGAAACGGTCTGCGCCGCCGAAAGCGCACAGATGCCCCACTCACCGGGATACGAGGTGAACTTATTCAACGCGTTACTGGAAAACGCTGACGACTGCGCCGTCAAAGAGGACCTTGACCCATCTATTCATGCCGTCACTCAAAGTGACACCATCATAATTTCCCAGCAGCCCTTGCCTTCATCAAGCGGTAGTAATTCCCACAGTTTGTCCATACAAAAACCAAGAGTCGCTGCAGTTGCGCAGCGTTTAGTGTTGGATTCCAACCAAGCCGTTGAAGTGGCACACTCGAGCAAAGTTTGTTTAGTTCAAGTAGCTGCTGTTACATCTGACTCATTCACCGTCGAACAGACCGACACCGGGACACAAAGTGAGGCTCACTGCTCTCAAGTTGATGCAGCCGACTTGGACTTCAGAGAGCAGGGCGACTCGGCTGTAACAGCAGCCGGTTCGTTGGCACTCATATCCCCATTGGTTACTGTTACGGGTGAGGGCGGGGGGGTGCAGACGTCCGTTGCCGTTTCAGTCCCCCTCTGCGGTGTAGAAAACCAGCCCTCTCTGGTTCAGACCCGGGGATTCACTGTTGTAAGTGCCACAAAGCCTGAGGTCTGTGTTTCTTCTGGTGAAAGAACCAAAGGAACTCCGTCAGGAAGTACTCCGAATGTTGTTGTGCCCACTAAAACCAAATCGGTGACGTTGTGCCCCTCTGGTGTTATAGATCCAAAGTTCCTTCTTTTTAAACCAGGGGAGACCCCCGTGCTGAAACACCCACCCTCTCTTTTGGAACTGCAGCAGAACGTAGACGGCAAGTTGGCCAATGCCCACAGCTCTTGGTCTGACCCAGTGTCAGAGGAGTGCCTTCCTCAAACTATCCCAGCAGCAGACTCTTTATCCACGTCTGTGGCCCGAAGCGGCCACAAGGATCAGACGCAGGGTTCTGTCAGTGAAACGTCAGAGGCAGCGGCTCCTGTCAAAGTTCTGGAGCCTGCCCCGAGCACCGTCACCTCTCCTGAGCACGAGCGGACTGCGTCCGTCATCCCCGCAGCGTCAACAAGCACATCTGAGGCCTTAACCTTTACCAAAACATCAAGGAGCGAAGCAGAGCGAGCTTCCACCAGCGGTGCAGCACCCGCCGTCGCCACCACCCCGCCCGTCACGCCGGACGCCCCCGACACGCTCGCGGCAGCAGAGGAAAGGGAGGGTGCCGTCATGGTGTCTGCGGGTCCCAGCAACCCTGCCAGCCACCCGGACTACACGGAGGAAGAGGGCGAGGACATGGAGCAGGACAAACCAGAGGGGGAAGCCGAGGACACATCAGGACACGTCAGCAGTCCCGAGGAGGACAGCGATGACGAACCTGATGCGGACGAAGGCGAGAGTATGGCTCCGAGTTCATCACACAAGGTACTTGAGTCGAGCGTTGGGTGGTTTAGTGTGCTTTAATCGAAGGTCGAGAGCGGTGGATGCGGAGGTTTTGACGGCCCATCAGAAACAAGTCGAGCTCACGGGGAAGTTTTGAGCCTCGTGTTGCTGAGGAGTTTGTCCTTGAATGACAAAGAGAAGCAGTCGGGTCAGACTGCGCTAAAGATGACATAACTGTTAAGTGCAAAATCTGCTACTTGACATAAGAACTATTGTTTAAGTTTATGCGCCTTACTGTTACTTGGTAATGTTTATTTTTATTATTTTTATTTGCACCCAGGTGAGGGCTAAATTACAGTTCCCTTTGACGTTAAGCTTTCTGTTTCTTTTTTTGTGGATGTGATGTGCGAGATGTTGAAGTTCTACTACAGTAGATGTATTTAGATTTGTCTCAGTTAAAAACAAAAGCACGGTTCTGCATCAGCGCATGATGGCGTACGCTGGCATGTTCTTACTGTTGTCATTCTGCATGTCGCCCTTCTCAATGCAACACGTACGAATGTTTTTATTATGTAGTGACTTATTGCACTTAAGTTGGCCGCATGCTAAGCCATGTGTGTTTTCCAGCATGGACAGAGCAGGACAGACAGACAGACACTGTTCCTCAAGGTAAGTGGTGGTTGTCAGGCTCACGTTAACAGGACATTCACGGCCGCATCACTGTCACTGCTAATTATGTGGAGAATTTTAACTAAAGAAGGCACCACTTTACTTTACTTCATCTTTGTCACGTTTGCATAAGGAGAGAAGGCTGGTGGCGACACTGATGGACAGACTTTAAATCCGGAGCATGTTCACGTTTGCTTTTCAAACTAATGCCGTAAACTTGTTCATGCATGTGGCTTTAATTCCTAATGAATCTGATGCTTTCACCTTAACCGTTTTTTTTTGCTTTTTCCAAGAAATATAGTAAAATAAATCCTCCTCATCCTTCTCTTTTACCTCTTAGGTGCGCCAGTGGATCGCAGACAGAGTTTCTGTCAATTCATCTCCTGCCTCGCCCTCCACCTCCTCCTTCCACGGTTCCTCTGATTGGACCACGCCGCGGCGGGACAGGTCCTCGCCTCTCAGAGGTGCTCACGGCAAGTTCGTATCTCCTTCCTCTACTGGCTACGGCTCCTCCTCTTCCCCGCCGGACCAGGCCACCACTCAGCGTTCCCGGGGAGAGCGGCATACAGACATGGCAGAGCTGGCCAAACATGTGAGTTAAGCTTCACAAAAATGGCTTAGGTTATACGAAACAGAAGTGGACCTGCGTAAGCTTTGAGTCACGGGCGGTTTGGGTAAACGACAGTCTGTTCGCTGTGCTTCAGAACACCACAGGAGTGACTTGTGTTTGTGTTTGAAAAGCATGCTTTCATTTATTCATGTATGTTTGTCCGTACTTGAGCTCCTGGAAGTCATTTCACATCTAGAGGTCACTTGTCTCATACAGGATCATACAGAATTAAAAGTACGCACCCAAACAATGTTTACGCTTACGCAATAAATTACACAAAACAGGATTAGAATTTATTCAATGATGATTTTCTGTTTATCATGTAAAAAACAATAAAAAAACATTGGGTTACTTTTCTGAATGACCTTTTCTCCAGTTGAGATATTTACTGTTAGAGTAAAGGAGTGAGTCAGACAACAGGTGGGAGCGCTCCAACCATCAGATATCCTCCATTTTCCTGCTTTACTTTGACCACATTGCAAAGCTCCGTGGAGCTCTGCTGGGAATTACATTCAGTAGGTGTTTGATAATGGTATTTAACAGCAGAAAACACTTTACCTGCTGCTCTTGATAGTTCCCTGCGTTACAGCATCACAGAAGGACGGCATATGAATATGAAGTTGAGAAAGACGACTGGAGGTTTAGAGACGGCGCGTTCACATTTTTAGAACACGTGTGAGCGCAATACACGTACGTTAGGGATGCACGATGACTGTTTTTTAAAACCGATACCGATAACTTTCAGCTCCTAAAGGCCGATACCGACAACAACACACATATACCTAAGATCATTACATCAATACTATGAACAAAATCAAAAATAGGTTTGACTTGTTAAATGAAGAGATATTTATTTTTTCCTTTGAAAAACTATTGGCAAGCCTCTCAAACATTTTCGTAAAGCTATCAAACAAACCTATTTGATATCTCACATCCAGAGTGCGAATTATACAATGACAATTGGGGGGATCAACATTTTCTAGAGATGACAAATATGACAATTTGTCCCTTCTTTAGGGGGGTCGAAGTTGTAATTGGGGGGGCTCAAACCCCCCCCGTAATTCACACTATGCTCACATCAACTTAAATAGGTTCATTACTGACTGATATAAAAAGAAAATAAAGGCTCCTTGAACTGATGGAAATACATGCATCAAAATTACAAACTGAAAGGGATTAACATTTAAAGGATTTTGACTTGTGGTTCCATTTGAATTAATACCTTTAATTAAAGTAAATGACGTTCAGTAATTTTTATTTATTTTTTTGTTGTTGTTCTATCTCATGGAAGCTTTAGATGAGAGAGATGAGGGAGAGAGGTGACTGCTGCTGGCTTGCACACGTTAGCATTAGCTCACATCAGCGTGATTTCAAAACTCCATGGAAGCGATTGTTATGTTGTAGGTGGCTGATCAGGTTTGACGTATTAAAGCTTGTGCTTCCCTCCTCGTAGAATTCACTTGGAGCATTTGTCACAAATAACCACCAAACTATCTTCTTCTGAAACTAACTAAGTTCCATGCCATCGCCGCCATGTTTGTTGTGATCAGCACAATGCAGGCTGCATTCAACGTGTAATGTAAATTCCGACGTTCGCTCGTTTGCTAGTCATTCTTTCAGCCTTTTCTATTTTTTTTTGTATGTGTAACATGTGGGAGAATACTGTAAATATCAATTCAAGTCAGGATCTACCAAAATTATGACCGACTTAACAAGTTGTTTTCTGGCATGAGGTGGTATTCTTGATTTTCCTGATTGAGAAGTCGTTTTTCTGATTATGCCGATGTTACTTGAACATAACATTCACTGCTGGTCATTTAAGACTCAGGGGGAGCGAGGCACTGCTGTGTTGACAAAAATATATATGTTATCAGGGCTATTCATGATATCGGACTTATCGGGATGATGTCATAATTTCCTGTTATCGGCCGATAGTTATTGGGTCGATAATTATCATGCATCCCTAGTTTGTTTGTTTTTTTTAAGGTGGTCGAGTTTTGTCAATGAAGAAGTTTGGTAGCTCGAGTTTAAAAGTATTTTATGTACTTTACAGTTATCTTGGCAGGATGAAGGTGAGGTAATTAAATCTGAAGTGTGCCCAAACGCCAGACTGTCTCGAAGATGAACTGCACAGTAACAGCTGTGCAGCATCTGCTTCGGTCCATCTTTTTTTGACCCATCAGCAAAACTCTCCGTTTGGCTTTTCTGAAACTGATTCTTAGTCTTATTTTTCTCCCCCCCACATACCTCCCCTTGAGCCAGTAATTTTGGGTGAGAGGGACTTACTCACCGGTTCATCTACCGTATCTTGTAGGAAGCGGACATCGAGCATCGAACCCAGGCTCTGAAGCGAGAGGGCTTCTGGTCAATGAAGCGTCTCACCCGCCTGACGGAGCCGCCGCGACCCAAGGTTCACTGGGATTACCTGTGCGAGGAGATGCAGTGGCTCTCTGCCGACTTCGCTCAGGAGAGACGCTGGAAGAGAGGTGTCGCGAGAAAGGTGGGACGACCCCCCCCCCACTTAAATGATGTTTCACACATACAGGCTGCATGAATAGAGGAAATAGTTAACTTTTTTTCTTTCCCTTGTATCATGTGGTGAAGGATTCAGCAGTCTAATGTGGTGCTTGATTTTTGTGGGGATGTGAACTGCAAATGTCCTCCTGATGTGTTATCAGGTGGTGCGAATGGTGATGCGACACCACGAGGAACTGAGACAAAAGGAAGAAAAAGCCAAAAGAGATGAGCACGCCAAAATCAGAAGGGTCGCCTCTTCCATCGCAAAGGAGGTCCGGGCGTTCTGGAGCAGCGTTGAGAAGGTACCACACTTCCTGTTGAGTGTACAGCTGAGCAGACGCTGCGTTTGGTTTTTAATTTTTGTCTGCATGGAAATGTAAAAAGTCAGGTTTACCCGTGGTCACGTCTTGGTTTTTGCATGTGAAGGTGGTGCAGTACAAGCAGCAGTCCAGACTGGAGGAGAAACGGAAGAAGGCGTTGGATCTTCAGCTGGACTTCATCGTCGGCCAGACAGAGAAATACTCGGACCTCCTCAGCAAGTCTCTGGCGCACAGCAGGCCCCCCGAGACTGTGGCTTCTCCGCAGAAATCCCAGCCGCCCCCCGCCGACGAGGACGGTGAGACGTTTTCCTTTAAATAAACCTGCCTCTTATAGTGGCCACTGTCGATGAGTTACAGAGTGTAGATGGTTTCCAGAGCTGATTCATTGGATCAGAGGGGGATGTTGTCATAGCAACAAACCAATAGCTGAATGTGCTCAGGCATTCACGAAGGTAAAACGCTCCATAGTTCAAATGAAAGACTGTTCATGCTGCCAAGGTTGCTGAAACTTGGAGAGAGCAATGTTCCCGAAGTTCTGTCAAAATATCCAAATTATCTTGACTTCAGACATTTTTTGAGTTTTTTTTATTCATTTCTTATCTATGTTTTATATTTTATAGCCTACAAGTGTAGATTTTTCTTTGACCTCCATTTTTTTCCCCCCTGCTCTCCTGTTACGCCACTTAATTTCCCAGCTGTGGGATGAATAATGTCTGATCATATTAGTGTGTCGGAGCAGTAAAACCCGTTTTGAAGCGATGCCCGTTGAGCCTTGAACGCTGGGTGGCACCCGTCCGACCCGTCAGACCAGCCTGAAGCCCGCGTTACTAGAGGTTTACCAGCTCAGAGGAGCCGACACGCCAGCGGCCCCGTTACACCTTTGTTTTATTACCCCACGTAGTGTTTCTGGTGCAAAGTGCAAACAACCTTCTTGGCTCAGTGAAGTTACTTACAGTTGATTAAAAGTGTTTCCAGGCAGATGGATGTGAAGATGGCCCCCCCCCCAACCCCCAGTCCATTTATTTTTGTCTTGATATTAGTGGGTTATAGGCAAATACAACCTCAGATAACCCTTATCATGCTACTTTTATCACCGTTCTGTCACATTTAACACATTTGAAGCTGAAATGTAAAAATCACGTGTGCAACATTAAGTACCCCCCGGTGACTCAGTAGCTTGTAGATCCACCTCCAGCAGCAGTAACTCAAGGAGCCACCTACTGTTGGGCTTCATCGGGTTGTCTTTAGGTCCCACCACAGCGTTTTAAACGGAGCTGAGGTCTGGACTTTGATGAGGCCATTCCACAGTCTTGAATCTTTGATTTTTCAGTCGTTCGGATGTAGATTGGCCGCTGGTGTCGGGTTTTCATCCATCCGTCTGTTCCCCATACCTGCTTATTCCTGTTCAGGGTCACGGGTCTGCTGGAGCCTGATCCAGCTCTCTTCAGGCAAGAGGGAGGGGTCCACCCTGGACAGGTTTCTGGTCCATCACAGAACCACACTCATAACAGTCATCAGTTAACCCTACAGGCATGGTTTTTGGGGGACTGTGGGAGGAAGCAGAAAGGCTCCTGCTGGGACTTGAACAAGGAACCGTCTGGTTGTGAGGCAACAGCGCTGACCACCAGCGCTGTTGCTGTTGCTTTATGTCTTCATGCAGACAGAGACTTCGAGCCTACGTGCGACGAGGAGGATGATGAGGAGACCATAGAGGTGGAGGAGCAGCAGGAGGGCAACGATGCAGAGAGCCATCAGAGGGAGATTGAACTGCTGAAGGAAGAGGGCATGCTACCCCTGGACCAGCTCCTGAGCACGTTGAAGCTACCCCCTCCAGAGGTACTCCCCCTGCCTGGGCTGCACTGTCCCAACCTTCATGAGTCCTTAGATGTTCTAAAAACCTGCTCAGTTATTTAAAAAAGCCGGTCAGATTCATTTAGGGTCCTACTCAAAAAAAAATCTAGACCACAGCTGCTTCCCAGATAACTGTGAGCTGCACCTTTTTAACAAAATGTTGACAGTCTAAAATGGTTTAATGTTCTGGGAAGCTGGCACCATGAACCACCTCCGCTGTGCTGGATGGCCTCGAACCAGCTCCGGTTCACACTGTGGAGCCAGCTGTTTAAAGATGAATGTAAAATTAAAACAAAGATGTCATGGTTCTCAGGAAGGTGCCGGGGAGTGCCTTTTATTTTTTTCTTTCCATGTTGTGTTATAACAGCACATTTGTGAACAGCTATAATGGCAACAGAGCCAAGCATTTTTCCGCTAAGTGCAAGTCACTGGATCTAAATGTGTGTAACATGTGAGCGCTGACAGATCTGAAAAAGATTATCATTCAGCCCAGATTATCTGCGACTTCCTCACTCGACCTGCGGAGCCACTGCTGCAGATTCACCTGCTGAATGCTCAACTCTTATTGGAGAAATTACTTATAATTTGGTAACTTCAGTGAACACACAGAAAGGAAACATTCAGAAAAAGTCAGGTGAAGTGGTGGACCAGTGTACAGTAACCGAGGAGGTGGTGTTGGAGCACCTGAGCACGTCATCTCTGGCTGGTTAAGGCTCCTGTGAAGGTGCATTCCGCAGTGAGTAATGTCAATATCCTGCTATCTCACTCAGATGCAGCGCTGCAGTATAAAACACTAAGCAAAAGTTTATGCCTCTGTTGAAAACAAACACAAACTCACAATTGTTCTGAATAATTACACACTTAAATTTTGTTCACGCTCAATAATTGTATAAGGACTTTGTTAACAGCAATTTTTTAAAAAGTCACTTAGTTGCCAGGCAACATAAAACTGTGTAGTACAGCTAATTAGTGCTGTTATTTTTAAATGAGAGCTCCAATTATCTGTCTAATAACAGGTCTTCTTGGATTGTACAATGTCATGCTGTAGAAATCCAGCCAGTTCACACCTCCTACAGCTCATTGTGTGACACAGTTGTTATCATCCTGAGCTAATAAGTGAAGGGGGGGGGGGGGGGGGGGGGGGGGGGGGGGGGGGGGGGGGGGGGGGGGGGTGTCATATTTTTGTAGAATTCGCTGCAGTTTGATTCGTGCAGCTGCATTTAAAAGCTATTGGTCTGTAGCTTGTATCTGTGTGTTTTTACGAATGCCTCTTGGGTATTGAGAGAGATGACAGATCCTCAAGATGAAGGCTGATGTGATGGTATGTGGATTCAGTCTGTATACAGTATTAGTTTTTCATTGCTCTCATCTGAAGCTTGAGGTTTTGAATTCCCTTCAGAATGACTCACTGCCTTCTTTGAGGCGCACCTTATCTGTAGATATGCACTCTTTGTCCCATATTCAGGTGTTTTCTATCACGCAGGGTTGATACAACATTTAAAAAACTGACAATGGCTGTAATCACCGGGAGCACATGGGAGTGAGGGCTATAGGTGAATTTGTGGCGCTCTTCACGGCATCATGCTAATGAGGATTATGAAAACCCTGCGTCAGGCAGTGGAGGCAGACAAAGTGAGTGTGTGAACGAGTATGTTTCACTTTTGACACTGTCATTTCTGTAAGGCTGTTTTTTATGTGAGTCTGTGTAACAATGGTAGAAAAGAAAAACCTAACCTTGTGAAATAGTATAATGTGGCATGCTGACACTTCAGTGGACACTTGTTCTTGTTTATGAAAATGGCTTTCTTATTCAGCCACTGAGTTATATAAACAGAGGAGGCATGTACAGCGTGCAGGCATGGTTGAGAGGCATCAGTGTGATTTTAAAGGTCAGATTCAAATGTGTTTATGGCATTAAGAATAATGCAGATCTCTCTACGTGCCCTTACTTCTTTTCCTCCTCCATGCACACACCCTCTCTTCCAGTTCCTCCCCACCCTCTTCTCTCTACTCTACTCCGGACCCCCTCCTCCTCCCTCAGCAGCAGCCGGTGGTACGCTCCAATCATCTTCGCCCCTCTCTCTCCCCCCTCTCAGCCTCAGCAGTCCCTACTGGAACAGACACTGGTGCAGTGCCGATCCACACATGCACGTGTACCATTTGCAGCTGCCAGCTTCTTGAGAACGCCCAACATTCGAGTGCGCGTAAGTGTGCGAGCCTGATCCACATTAGAACGTGTGTGGGGAAATTAGTGGATCATCTCATGTATTGATGAGCGTGTTTGCAGACTGAGCGGCAGTGAGAGGATGCATGGTGGGCAGGTGCAGTCGTGATCGGTGGAGTTTTTGGTGTACTACTATCCTTTTACTGTCTGCCATCCCTTCCCTTCAATTTGGTCATCTTGTGAGGACAAAAACCCTCCTGCTGGGATGTCCACCTCATCTGGTGCAAGAGATGGGAGCCAAAGAAACTCTTGTAAGTGACTTTTTTTTTCTTATTTTGTAATTGAGTGGTGATCTTTTTGTCAAATATCCATCTCTCTCAGGTTTTGACAATCTTCTAATTGCCCATTCAAGCAGAGGATTTTATTTTTTAGTGAGACCTGGCCACGACAGAAGCAAGGCATTTAGCTCATGTCAGCACAACAATAAATACTTTTTTACAACAGAAAAATTCCAGCGGTAGAAAAGATCATCTTTTTACCGGCATCTGAAATGTGGGTGTGCATGTGTGCTGGCAGTTGAAGTGTATTGACTGAGAGAGATGGTTATGCAGAACTAAAACAACATAAATGTGTGCATACCTATGTTGACATCCTCACAGTGCTTTGGTTTCTCTGGAGCAGCTCCAGCTGTTTATCTGTTGAGAAGGTGCTTTGCATCGATTACAACCCAGCCAGCTGTTTCCTTTCAGTCAGAAGAAAGGACCAGGTGACTGATGATTTTGGTGCCATTGACTCCTGTCAAACTGAGTAGTAGTTTGCTTCTGCCCTGGAGACAGTTATGTTTAATGAGGTGAACTATGAACAAATGAGAGGAGTGGCTTGGTTAGATTTAGTCATACACATTTTAGTCTTTCAGTTTGCTTCTAATTAGTTTAACAACTGCATAAGCAAACGTACGCATTTCCTTTGTGAGTGTAAATTTACTGCATATTTGTTCTGTATCTATTTGCAGCACAATGGTAGCATGATGATCAAAAGATCTGGCTAAAATGTATGAAGTATATCTTGGTGGAAATTGTGTGGGACTGTGCTGAGGCTTTTATGTACATCTTTAGTCAAGCCCCTTGCAACACTCTTACTCTTACGTATTTGTAGGTCAATCTTTTAAGGGCATGTTGATGTTAACCCCAAAACAAAATCTTGAACCGTAAGGAGTCCTTCATAGAGATGAGAAATTAAGGGTCAACTGAAAGATCTTTACTCACCCAAAATGTCTTCACCCCAAATGCTCCAAAACTGAAACTAATCCTCACTAGTTGGACAAGTACTTGCAGTTATTACGAAGAGAATAACTGAGGTGGAGTTGAGGTGGTGATGCGACTCTGACTCACGTCAGAGTTCAATGTAAGGATGATCAAAAAAGGAAAGAAAAGAAAAAAGCCTCTCAAACACATTCAGTGCGTTTACATGGGAAATTTAATTCCTCTTTAATTCAGAATTAACATTAAATCTGATTTAAAATTATTAAAAATTACCATGTAAACACCTAATTCCAAATGAAAATGTCCATTCCGAATTTAACTTTAATTCCGAAGTAAGTGGCTGGTTTATTCTGATTTTAAATCTGAATAGAATAATTCCGCGGTCATGTATACACTCATTCCGATTTAAATTAATTCCCGTCTTTCTGCGCATGCTCGTTCCCTTGCCCGTCTGTCGCGATGACGCTTATATTCCGCGCTGGGCTTGTTTTCGAAAACAAAACAACATCGACATGATGTTGTCGTGCTTCAAAAATAAAATCAAAACAAATCCAAAAAGGATGCTAATAATGTAGTCCTCCATGTTGTTGCTAATCGAGTAAGTTTGTTTTCTTCCGGTAGACGTAAATACGTAAAGACGTCCGCCCCCCCCATCCAATCAGAACCCTTCCCAACCCCCAGACCTTAAGCGGAATTGGATAAAGCCTATCAAACGTGTTTTCCATGTAAACCTCCATTCGGAATTACTATTTCCATGTAAACTTGATGGAAAATAGTTTATTCGGAATTATTTGATTCGGAATAATTAATTCCGAATTAAAAACATCATGTAACCGTTGCCAGTCACACATAATCTGAAGCACAGGTGCACACATTGACTGCCAGGACTGAAGCATGGATCACAGCTGGGAAAATGGGTCTCCTTTTATTGCTTCCATTGTTATTGTGTCATCCCCCTCTTTTAGCTTTCACTCCCCTGTTATTTTCAAGGCGTTATTTACGACTCAACCTTGGATACAACTCACCCGGAAACAGTTTGTGTAGTTGATGTGTTAATGAACTCGCAATGGCGCGTTCACCCTCTGCAGACCGCTATTGTGCATTTGACCCGAACCTTTATCTTTTATTAGTAAATCATCGTGCGCTCCATTATTTGACTCAGTAAGACTGCTGCTTATTTTGTAAGATACCTTTTTTTTCTTTTGGCTCTAATGCATTGTATTTGGCCAGTTTGTTCCTTGTCAAGACACATCACTCACATTATCTTCTTTCAGAGCAGTGTCTTCAAATGGAAATATCAAATGGCTTCAGGCCATGATTACAGAGTTACAAAACAGTGTTTCATAACAGAATTCAACATCTAAGAAAACAAGTCCAGTAGTTTTTCAAGAAAATAAAGCACAGATAGGAGTAAATAAATGAAGAGGTTCAATAAAATTGAACTTTATTTTTCTTTTTTAATCATCTAACCTTATCACAAATTATATAGAAAAGCAAATACATAACAGTTACTGTCAATGGGATATTCCAAAAGAATACCAGTGGAAACAGAATATCTGTAATTGTTTAATGTTACAATTCTTTTGAAAACTACTGTGTAACGCTGCTGATCATAAATCATACTAAGAGAGAAGACTGACTGTTTCGGTGAATCTTTAAACCCCTTTAAACCCTTTAAATCCTAAGGCCTTGGTAAAAACTCCCTTCAGAAATCTGCCCACTCATACACAAAAACAATCAATGAAAAAGAATTTTAAAGGTTAAACGTTCTGTTTTTCCTGATAAATGACCAACTTTGTCTTCATGTTTATCAAAACTTAATGTAATAATTAAGAAAACATTACTGTTGAAGCATCTTGAAAACGTTGATAAAATCACACACATGTCGCCTAAGGTCATTTTTGGAGGAGGGAAGCAAAAAAGCAACAAAGAAGATTAAGGATTTTGATCTGGCCTGAGTCAGTGCAGCACTTTCACGCTGTGGTCCTGGTGTGGATCCTTCCTCCACCGTTCTCGGTAAAGGAGCAACAGCAGGCATCTGCCACTGAGATGGATGTGCTGTGTCATCACTGCTCCTGCCAAATGATGCCTTGCCTCAACCCTCTTCCCCTTTCATGTCTTCTCCCTCCGTCACATTTCTTCCTCCGTGTGCCTTTTTGCTTTACAAATCTGCTTCTTTCTCTGCTGATGTCTCGTCTGTTTTCCTCTCCTGCCTTCATACTTGACTTGGGCAGATTTATTTTTAATGGAAAAAGGAAGTAATGGAACAAATACTTTTTTTTTCCTTTCCAAAAAACGCTATGCTTTTAATGATAAGGAAGAAAATAATTATGCAGCTGCCGTTGATGTGCTTACTTCAGAATAAAATGGCATTCTTTACATTCAGGTGTGCTTAGAAAACATTATGTGATCAGAGTTTGATTTCTAACTTCATTTAACGATGATTATTTGCTACTTAATGTGGAAAAGGAAGCAGGAGTTTCTAAGATGTGACGCTGAACTGACGGCAACACAGTGGGTGGGAAAACATTTCATGTTTAAGCTAAAATGTGTTTTTTGTGGAGAGATTTAAACGCTATAAATGCTGTTTGAGTCACTGACACATGTCTGTAGGGTCTCCTGTGACAGTAACAGGAGACACCTTCGTCTGTCAATGCTTACAGATGCTCTGCAGTATTGTGTTAAAAAATGCAATTAGCTGGCTAACTGGAATTGGCAAAGAGTTAACTCAAACAGCATGTAAACAGATGGCTTTTTCTATTGACGATGTAATTTGTAGGTTGATTTTATAGAACCCTCTTTAAAGGTTGAAACGAGGAATGATGGGCTTGACTGTCTTTAAAGTTGGTTATTGTTTAACACATGAAAGAATCTGCTGTCATAACAAAGTTTGTATTTGATGTTTAGCCTTGACTTACTTCACTTTTGTGTGTCAAAACTGGAGAATATAATTGGGACGATGTGGATAACAGATGAGTGGATAAAGAGATGGGCCCCTACAGCTACTCAAGAAGAATAGAGAATACTGTCAACGCAACATTTTATAAGATTAAAGCAGAACATGTAATGAAAAAGCATAATAAGAAGGTGGGGAGTGAGAAAGGCTCACACCATCAAGAACTGGTGCTGGCTCCCAAATCAATAAACAAGCAAAAAAAAAAAAAAAGAATTTTCAGAAATTGAACAATTCTAACTTGCAGCCTGACATGTTAGGCTTCACCTCCATCAGTTACAGACGATTACATCATTACATCTATAAAATGATGTAACTTCAATAACGTGAGAATCACAGCAGATAACTGTCATTTCAAAACATGAATAATTTAAAAGGTTGCTTTAGTACTTTTGCTTCAGTCTAGCCTCCGAATGAAACACATAAAATGTAACATTTAGAACTGCCAGACTGACTGCTACAGAGAACTTCCACTGTATTCAGACCGCCAAGGACTCTACTACCGTTTAGGAAATGGACTTGGCCATTGAAGAATGGCTAAATAATAAACAAATAAATGCATTCCCTTCAAAAAATCTTAACGATTCTTTCCCTCTCATTTGCTGAGAAAAAGACGATTGTTTAAATAAGCCATATATTGCCATAATCAACACTGGTAAAAAAAAAATCATAATAATTCTTCAGTGTTACGAGATGAAGGAATGCTAGCAGATTCTCAACGGTGCGCTCTTCTTTCAGTAAAGACACATTCTCCAGCTCTGGAGCGAATGATGCTGCGGGCATCCGCACTACTTGCAGTACTGTTTTTATGCCATCACACTTCAAACTTTGAGGTGTGGACATTTGGTATATGGACATTTGGTCTGGAACAGCTTGCTGAAGTCTCAAATGTGTTGCGTGGAGACAAGAACACGGTTTCTCATGATCACACTCTTAAAAAATCTCTAAGATCCATGAACCTGGAGAGGTTAAGAATTCAGTGGCGTGACTGCAAACGGTAACGTGTAACATGTTGCGATTCACTCCTAACCCAAGATCATCTACACAAACATGTGGAAAACTAGGTAAGAATCTTTTAGCAATGTGTGCGAGTAATCATAGGCTGGACATATTCAAGAACGTCTTTTTTTTTGATGGATCTCGTTTTAATGAGTCAGTAAAACATTAAAGTTATTCCGATGTGGTATTTTCATTACCTAGTTGGCAACAGTTCATAAAACTGACAGGAACAATTCAACCTCAAATAAGTGCCTTTTAACCTTGTTTTAGATTCTATGTGGAGCTTTAAATTTCCTTCTATCAGAAAAATATTTACAATAAAATCCAAAAGCCCGGTCAACTTTTCTTCAGTCTTTAAACTTATAATAGTAGTGGGGTCATGAGGAGGAAGGACCCTAACGGTCAGGGGGCCCCAAAAGCCATTTTATATGATGGAGTGTTATATTTATGGCATGTTTGTACAAACCCTGCTGTGTTGCAAAAAGCTCGAGATCAGATTCTGATAACCTGTTGAAAGTTTACATGCAGTTTGTGAAATGAGAGAACCTGAGACATCAGCTTCACCTGTGGAGTGTTCTTGAGAGAGAAGACAAAGAGCCTCGGAAACAAGGGACAAAATTGCTGCAATGATAGAAATATTATGATTTTAAAAAATGACTCAAAGGACTGTAAAATGAAAATCAAACGATGCAAAATGACCAGAGATGAGAGTGACGCAGGGATGCTGTAAGACACAACCGTTTAGAAGATCAACAATGGTATGTAGGTGTGTAGCCATAAAAAAAAATGTCACCAAAAAAAGCACAGAGAGAACTCAAAAAGTTCTAATTATTTTTTGCAATTTAATATCACCCAGGAGATCTCATAATGGTTTGAAAAGTCAGAGGTTTTAAATGAAAATCAAAGATGACACATGCTGCTCTGTTGTGTTGTTGTTGCTGTAATAAGCCTTTGTGCTACTTTTGTTTAGTAACAGGTATAATTAAGCCTCTACTGCTTATCTGCTGGGAAATTAAACACTGATCTTTGTGACATGACTAAGAGTGACAAATTGAACTGAGCCTAAGGACTGTAACTGACGATATTCACTGATTTTATAATTGTGCACATAGCCTTGTGGCACTTATTTTATTTTAATGGTTACTTTAGTTACCTCATAGTGAGATTTTCTTCAAGCACCTTTACACAACTGTATTCCAAAATTCACTTGATGTTTAATGTATGCATGCCCACACAGATGAACAAAGTCCACCATGCATTCTTACATAAAGTCACTGTGGCCCATCAATATCCAAAAAAGCTAATTTATCAATATGGTAGATATAATCAGACTTATTTTGTCTTAAAAATCCCTGTCACAGATGGTTAAGAAATTTAATTTTCAATTTCTGTGTGATGCACCCTAGCAGACGGAATATCACATTTTTCTCATCTCCTCCTACTCACATGGGAAATGGAGGGAAGAAAATGAAGAGAAGTGATAGTGCAGTAGGACAGCTGGAGATGCTCTGATCAGGTCCAAATTTGAGTTTGATCTCATTTTCCCTCCCTTTTTTTGTTTTTCGTGATGCACATATTTTTTTTTAACACTTTTTTATAATTAAACACTGATTTTCAATTTTTCTGATTTTTCTGATTTGAATGTGGTTTTGAATTGTCTTGTTGAAACATGTATGAATGTCCTTTAAAGATATGCATTGCGTTAAAAGATGGAAAAGGTGACTGAAGAATGTCTCACCCTCTTTCCATATCTGGCATAAATTCTTCTAAGAACTTGGGGGCCTTCCACAAGTGCGACTGGAGGTGATAATGGAGCTGATACTTCATGGAAAACAGATCAAGAAACTGATCAGTAGCTGCTTGTGGGAAGTGTTGAGCTATATGATCACAATGTAGCTGCACTTTAGGACGTTTGTTAGTGACTATGGCACTCAGCCTTGAGCATAAAATACATAGAAAATGTTAAAATGATCAAAGAAGGTGTCACAGTTTTGAACCACTTGTCCTAAAAGGCATTTTGTGCATGTATGTGTGTGTGTGTGTGTGAGAGAGAGAGAAAGAGAGAGAGAGCGAGAGAGAGAGACATTGTCATCACTGTACAAATGCTCAGTGTAACATACTGGCCAAAATTAGCCTTCTGGAAAACAGCTCCTGCTGGGACAAACAGGTGGACACAGCAGGGCTGCCAAAACATATCCACCCCAAGTAAAACATATGGTGCATCCTAAAAACAATTGATGATAGTT
This sequence comes from Hirundichthys speculiger, assembly GCA_018398805.1. Classification (NCBI taxonomy): domain Eukaryota; kingdom Metazoa; phylum Chordata; class Actinopteri; order Beloniformes; family Exocoetidae; genus Hirundichthys; species Hirundichthys speculiger. Next base: position 3,226,747 of record JAGFBZ010000492.1, on the reverse strand, counting down.
TGGAATGTCTCTGTGAAGATACAGTTAGGTCCATATATATTTAGACAATGGCAGAGTTTCAATGATTTTGTATTTATATGGATTTGAAATAAAACGACCAAGATGGGATCATAGTGTAGACGTTCAGCTCTTATTTTAAAGGTTTCACAAAAATACAGCATTTACCATTTAGGAATTATAGCCTCTTTTTAGGAAAAGTATCCCCATTTTCAGGGGCTCAAAAGCATTTGGACAACTGACTGAAAAGAAGTTTACTGGCTAGATGTGGTCCATTTCCACATTATTTCTATACAAATGAAGCAGATAAAATGTCTGGAGCTCATATCTGGTATTGAGCTGGAATTTAGAAGCTGTTGACTGGTGTCCAAGGTGACTTCATTGCAAGTAAAGGAGGCCATCATTGAACAGAACAGAGCTATGAGAAACAGCAAAAACCAAATGGGTGGCCAAATCAACAGTTTGGCACATTCTTAAAAAGAAAGGAATCACTGAGGCGTTCAGCATCATCAGGCCTGGAAGATTATGAAAGACAGCTAAAGTGGATGATTGTAGATTCACTGCAAAAGATTTCATCCAAGCATTAAAGGTTATGGATATATTTACCTTTACAACACCTTGTCCCAAAACTTTTCAGACCTTGAAACTGGAGGGACTTTTCTTAAAAAGGCTGCAGCTCCTATATGGGAAATGTATGTCCGTGTATGAATATATATATATATATATATATATACGTATATATATATATATATATATATATATATATATATATATATATATATATATATATATATATATATATATAGTGGTACCTCTACTTTTACAATTACTTGGTTCTGGAAGTAGTTAGGTAACCTTAAAATTTCATAAGACGTATTCCATGTAAATGCCCTAATCTGCTCCAAGCTCCACAAAATTCAAACATAAACATGAACATAAAAACCTGTAAGAAATACATGTTAGAACTAGAAAAGCACTCGGAGGACGCAGATCTCCGCCAAGCGCAACAATTATCGAAAATTTGAAAGTGATCCAGAATCCAGGATTTCTTCCGGATCACACCCAAAATGAAATCATTTCTTCATTTTCACATTTCCGACAACATCAAAATCCATCCATAACTTTTTAAATTATCTTGAACTCTGACAGACAGAGAGATAAACGCAGGCAAAAACATAACCTCCCTGGTGGAGGTAAAAATTGTTCGTTTACCTGGGTTGCTGGGTCATGCTCATACAGACAAGGGGCCCTCATAGCCAATGGGATGCCAGGAAGATGCTAAGCGATAGCCAATGGCAGAGCAGCTCGGACGCACCGCTTTCAAACTGAGATACAGAGCCAACAAGTATGCTTATGTTCGGTAAACTCATACTGTGTTTATATATATATATATATATATGCACATTTTATTTGTCCAGATAAATCCCTCATAGTCAATTTTTTGTATTTTCCCCAAACCTATATATACTGCCCGGCTCAAAAAAAATAAATAAATAAATAAATTCACCACCAAAATAAAAAAGGTCATACACTCTAATATTTCATTGGACCGACTTTAGCTTTGATTACGGCACACATTCACTGTGACATTGTTTCGATAAGCTTTTGCAATGTCACAAGATTTATTTCCATTCAGTGTTGCATTAATTTTTTACCAAGATCTTCCATTGATGATGGTAGAGTCTGACACAAAGCCTTCTCCAGCACATCCCAAAGATTCTCAATGGGGTTCAGGTCTGGACTCTGTGGTGGCCAATCCATGTGTGAAAATGATGTCTCATGCTAGCCCGATGAATCCTGGCATTGTCATTTTGGAATATGCCCGTGGCATCAGGGAAGAAAAAATCCATTGATGGAATAACCTGGTCGTTCAGTATATTCAGGTAGTCAGCTGACCTCATTCTTTGAGCTCATACTGTTGCTGAACCTGGACCCGACCAACTGCAGCAACCCCAGATCAGAACACTGCCCCCACAGGCTGGTACAGTAGGCACTAGGCATGATGGGAGCATCACTTCATCTGCCTCTCTTCCTACCCTGATGCTCCCATCACTCTGGAACAGGGTCAATCTGGACTCATCAGACCGCATGACCTTCTTCCATTGATCCAGAGTCCAATCTTTATGCTCGCTAGCAAATTGAAGCCTTTTTTTCCAGGTAGCCTCAATGATTAGTGGTTTTCTTAAGGCTACACAGCTGTTCAGTCCCAATCCCTTGAGTTCTCTTCGCATTGTGTGGGTGGAAATGCTTATACTTTAACTATTAAACACACCCTGAGTTCTACTGTTGCTTTTCTTTAATTTGATCTCACCAAACGTTTAAGTGATCACCGATCATGATCATTGAGAATTTTTTTTCCGGCCACATTTCCTCCTCAAAGACGATTGGTCTCCACTATCCTTCCAGTTTTTAATAATGTGTTGGACAGTTCTTAACCCAGTTTTGGTAGTTTCTGCAATCTCCTTCGATGTTTTCTCTGCTTGATGCATGTCCATGATTTGAACCTTCTCAAAAAACTAACATCTTTTCCACGACCACGGGATGTGTCTTTAGACATGATTGTTTAGGAAATGAGAAGCGACTAATTGCACCAGTTATGGTTAAATAACTTGTTGCCAGCTGAAAGATAATTGCCTTTTTTAAAAAGGCATATCTTGGGGCTAAATTAACAGGGTCCCACAATACAATTTACTTACGTGCAGGAAAACAGTACAGAAATTTGATGATATGTGAAGGTTTAACATTTTTATATATTCTCACAATAAATTAAATGGCATGCACTACTCTCTGTTAACTGGATGGGAACTGAGCAGATTGTAATGTCAGAAAGGCCCCACTGGTGCTTTAATTTTCATAACATTTTGCAACAACAATCTGACAAGGTATCATGTTACATGAGCGTCACTTTCCAAACAGTACCAGTCTGAACTGCTGCACTCACTTTAACAGACAGGAGCACACAACAGCGGTGGGTCTGAGAGATTGCATCATTAGAGAAATGCATACCAGCACTGTTTGAAAATGTTAAACTTTTAAAAGTACTTATGACATTAACTTCAGTGCTGAGACCAAACACTTTGAGCTGTAGCTGAAGCCTTTGTTCTGTTTACGTATCAGTATTTTCAGTTGCTCCCATCCACTGCCGTTTTAACACAAAGCATTTGTCAACTTAATGTGAATCTTTAAGGCAAAAAAGAAGACATGTTTTGAAAAAATTAGAATTCTGGGATGTGATGTAAAAGACCCTTTTTTCATATTTTTAATTTGTATTTAGTATATAACACTGACGATGTTACTGCAGTACAATTAAACCACCCAACACTGACTATCCCTTGAGCTTAAGCATGTAAAGAGTGATATTTTCATCCTTTTCCATTCATTACTGCTGTGTTGTACTGGTGGCTTAGACCTTTGAAATAAATTAGTATGCTTATATGACATGTAGTTGTAGGAAAACAGAATCTATGAGAAATTTACTGTCCAATTTTGTACAAATGACAAATATCACTTGGTTTTCTCCATGACTTTCACAGGCATGTCTGAATGACGCGTCACAAATGTTGACACAAAAATAACTGACAGTTGAATGACTGAAAGCTATCGCTTTTATAGATTGATGGAGCCTTTAGTGTTACAGATATATGAGTGAGAGGGAATAATGTTAGTCACACATAAACAAAGGCGCCATACTGTAAATATATTTTTCACTAATTTCCACATTAGCAAAACAGAAATCATCATTAGATTAACTTTCAATAATGAAGCAACCATGTCAGAACAGCTGCTAAAGACTTTCATTGGAATTCAGCAAAAAACCTTGGGCCTCATTCATGAAATGTAAATGTAAATTTGAAGGTAAATTACCTCCTTACCTCGGGATTCATGAACGCTGCACTAAAACTAAAAAAAAAGAAAGGTGCGCATGTTTGTGACTTCACAGGTTGGGAGCGTGCTCTGAAAGCTAATTAATTAGCAGGTTCAGACTATCTAAGACTACCAAACAAAAGTCTTCAGGTAAACTCATAATACTATTAATCCCGCGAAGGAGGTGGCACTGGCAAGTGCTCCGCTTTTAAATAGCTTCTTGTGAAACCGGAGGTCAGAGAAAAAAACAAACAATAGCTCTTCTGTGCAACTTAGTGCAGATCTTTAACCTTTGTGTGGTGTTCGTTTCTCCCCTTTACTTTAGTGCTCCTGGTCAAATTTGACCGGCCTGTTTTAACTGCTTCTACATTAACAGAAAAACCACTGCTTAACACCAAATTTTATTTAACTCCTTTTGAAGCTGTAAACAATGTCTCAGACCACTGGTTTATATGATTAACTGCAGTGAATATACATAAAATAGACACAGAAATAGTAAATTGTATTCCAAAATTATCATTTATTATTAAAAGAAAGTAACAAAAATCAAAACAGTGACCAAATTCACACATCAACATGAGCCTATCATTTGTATATGTGTGTGTGTGTGTGTGTGGGGGGGGGGGGGGGGGGGGGGGGGGGGGCTGTGTCTTCACATGTGTCTTCACACACAGGAGTGGCATCCTAACAATATTTTCTACTCTTGCTCTTCCTCCTCTTTCCTGGGTGGATGAATACCAGAGCAAATTGCCATCCTTGCACTGGAATATCATGGGACAGCTCCCACCGCTACACTGGGCTGTGAGCCCGAACGTGATTTTTCAGCACCAGACAGCTCCCACCACTTCTCCGGGCTGTGAGAGCTGTCCAGTGCTGAACATTCACGTTCAGCACTGGACAGCTCCCACCACTATTCTGGGCTGTGGGAGCTGTCTGGTGCTGAATGTGAATGTTCAGGACCGAACAGCTCCCACCACTACTTCGGGCTGTGGGCTCGAACGTGAATGTTCAGCACCGGACAGCTCCCACCACTACTCTGGGCTGTGGGCTCGAACGTGAATGTTCAGCACCGGACAGCTCCCACCACTACTCCGGGCTGTGGGAGCTGTCCGGTGCAGAACGGGAATGTTGTCAAATAATTCAAAGGGATCATATTCAGATCAATGTTGTCTTCTATTTCTGAGACATTGTCCTCTATTTCTGGTTGAACTTCAATCCCCTGTTCATCAGGTTGAAATAAAAGGTCCAGAGCTTCTCTGACAAGAAATCATCTGATCGGGCGCCTAGTCTACGTGTTCATAGCAAAATGAGGGCAATGCACACAAAAAACTATATATAAGGGGTCTCTGAGAAGATATGATACATTTTGTATTGGAAAGTACGGTTCACGTCGGGGGATGGGCACATAAGCCTGGGAAAGAGAGGGTTCTCATATCAAACACCTAATTGTTGACTTTGAAATGTGGAACAAGTGTTAGTGTTATACATTTAGTTTGGAAAGTGCGGTTCACGTGGGGGGATGGGCACATAAGCCTGGGAAAGAGACGGTTCTCATAACAAACACCTAATTGTTGACTTTGAAATGTGGAACAAGTGTTAGTGTTATACATTTAGTTTGGAAAGTGTGGTTCATGTGGTGGGATGGGCACATAAGCACAGGAATGAGGTGGGAAGAGGAGACACCTATTTGTTCAGTCTGAAAGGGGTTCATGTGGGGTGGGGTGGTGTGTGTGTGGTGGTGTATTTGTGGTTGTGTACAATCTGATGGATGAACACAACCTAGGGTCACCCATTAATTTCCTATGGTGGTCATTTTTGACCGGGAACACCACAGGTGTTACAAAGTTGAATAAACTACTCAAAATTCAGAGAAAATGGTGATCAACAAATGGCTAGTGTGGAGGATATCATAAGGCCGTGAGACAATCAAATGTAAAACACAATATTTATGATTGATGGAAGTAGGAAATCGGTCAGATTTGACCCGAACACGACAGAAAGGTTAATGCCATGTCTGCTGTACAATGAAGCATTCAAGAGGTGAAGTGAAAATGATTTGATATGACTTGGATGCAAAAAAAAAATTTTAAAAAAAAAAATGAAGGAGTTTCTCTATATCAGCAAAACTCTCTCATGAAAATCTGTTTAGAAATCTGAACAGTTTAAATATGTAACATGCCCATTAATTTAGATAAATATGTTATATTTCAAATGTATTCTCATGTTCAAAACACACGGTTTGAAAGTATCTACATGTTGTGAGAATAATAATCCATGTAAGGCCTTAGCGTTGTAAACGTAGAGAATGACAAGCAATATTTATGAGCACTCCTCTTTTATACACAGTTGGAGGCAGGAGCAGATTATGTTTGTACCGAAGAAAAGTTTGGAACTACTAACAGTTTCATGAATGCCAAAACACCTAAATTTCACTCTGCTCAAAGTTTATGCACAAATCCATTCTGCTCACATTTCATGAATGAGGCCCTTTATGTTTTAAATCCAACCATTCATCCATCCGTCCATCCATCCATCCGTTCATCTATCCGTCCATCCATCCATCCGTCCATCCATCCGTCCATCCATCCATCCATCCATCCATCCATCCATCCGTCAATCACCCGTCATCCATCCATCCATCCGTCCATCCATCCATCCATCCATCCGTCCATCCATCCATCCATCCATCCATCCATCCATCCATCCATCCATCCATCCATCCATCCATCCATCCATCCATCCATCAGTCCATCATCCGTCCATCCGTCCATCCATCCGTCCATCCATCATCCATCCATCCATCCGTCCATCCATCCATCCATCCATCCGTCCATCCATCCATCCGTCCATCCATCCATCCATCCGTCCATCCATCCATCCATCCATCCATCCATCCGTCCATCCATCCGTCCGTCCATCCATCCATCCGTCCATCCATCCGTCCATCCATCCATCCATCCATCCGTCCATCCATCCATCCATCCATCCATCCGTCCATCCATCCATCCGTCCATCCATCCATCCATCCGTCAATCATCCGTCCATCCATCCATCCGTCCATCCATCCGTCCATCCATCCATCCATCCATCCATCCATCCATCCATCCATCCGTCATCCATCCATCCGTCCATCCATCCGTCCATCCATCCATCCGTCCATCCATCCGTCCATCCATCCATCCATCCATCCATCCGTCCATCCATCCATCCGTCCATCCATCCATCCATCCATCCGTCCATCCATCCATCCATCCGTCCATCCATCCATCCATCCATCCATCCATCTATCCGTCCATCCATCCATCCGTCCATCCATCCGTCCGTCCACCAGTCTATCTGCTCTTGGGGCAGCAGAGTTTAACTCTGTTTATTCTCTGAATAAAGAGACCTTCATACAGCCTCTGTATGAAGCCATTCTGGTTCTTTTCTGACATGAGTACTCATGAAAAATTAAACAACATGTACTTTTACATACAGAACAACTACATTGTGTATCATTGTGTATAAAAACCATGCTGTGAAATATTTTAGCAGACGTACACTGAAATGTCATGGCAATAACATCCACCTGTCAAATCGTTTTAGCAGCTGACAGGTTAAAAACTGTAAGCACTGGTTCAACTTGAGACTTGGCATGTCATTTCCAAAAAGAGATTTGGACATTTTTACGCGCATATCATCCCACAATATGAATTTGCTTCGCTTATCTTGTGCTGCTTCATGGTGTCTCTGCCAAGCTTGTGTGTCTCCATGCAGCTCCAGTGTCTTTCATTATCTTGTTATAAAACTGTGTGTCATAGCACATGTAACCATTTATATGTCAGTGGTTGTTTTTTTCTTTTTTATCTCATTGGGCACACAAACAAGGTGAGAACTGGTTGATATGGGCAGCAAAACGTTTGCGTTATTTATCACGTGCTCTGAATGGGCAGATCAGTTGTTTAGTCTCCTCTTGTCATTGTGGCAGTGAGAATGCTGCGTATGAAGTTGACCTGACAGCCTCAGGTGCATGTCATCTCACATCTCTGTCTCCCTCGTCTCCATCTTCACAAGGAAAGGGTGAATGGGTCATTTTTAATTGTGTCGCCGCTGCTGAGATTCTGTTTTCTAATGTGCAGTGAGGCTGCTTTTGTTACAATAGAGATGAGAGGAGAGTCTTGCATAATGCATCAAAGCCTACAACTCTAAAATATTCAAACATTTGAATTCCCCAAGACACAAATCTTAAGTAAATGTACACAGAATACATGAATGCAGTTCCATATTTTATAACATCATACTTATTTACAAATAAGACAAGACTTGAATCTGAGCAGTGTCAGATTGCAGAGCAACTGTAATATTCCAGCTTTATCCTGCCCACAACATCCCAGGTGATACGAAATGCTAGAGGGCGTTTATGCACTCTAGTGTCTTTTTTGTTGTATGTTACTAAGTCTTATTTTAGCTATCTCTCCGAGTTGCAAGGATCAGACTGACCAGGTTTCCACTCAGTCATTACATTGCTCCCTGTCATTAAAAAAAGATATCAACCTTATCAGTAAGAGTAAAGCTTTCTTCAAGGCAAGCAATTATCCTGGTGGAAGATAGCTCTATCCAGCGCTTTTCCTTCTCTCTTCACCAGCACATTCTCCATGTGGTCTCTGTGGCTTAAGCATTTTAAATATGTCCAAGGAAGTGGGATCGTTTCTTTTTATACGTCTTGAACATCATAACATGGCAGTGCTGCATGTGCATATCAGTAAAGTCTTTTCAATGGAAATGATTTTTACGCAGAATTTTATATCTGCATCAGTTGCTTAGAACCAGTTGGCTGATCGTTGATTTATTTGGCAAACCAGGATGTGCCTTTATCACATTTATATTGAAATACACAGGGGAGAATGTTGCAATGTTGTTGTTGTTGTTTCAATCATTTGTTGAAACAATTCCCATCTGCACGACTCTGTGTTGAGTTTCATTTGAAGAGAATGAAGCAAGACTGGAACTGCAAAATTGTGATTAGCTCAGGAATTAAATATTTCCATTCTGGGTGACTGCATGTTTCAGTCATGCCTCTAACATTAGTCACACGGGCTTCTCAGTATAAAAGTGCAGTTGTTTGTGTGGTGAGCATGAAGAAAGCTCATGTGAGCAGGACAGTTTGTTGGCAGACGTGTGAATTGATTTTGAACAGGCGTAGTTTGACATGCTGTAAATAGCTGCATTCTTAAGAGGATGCAGACCTTTCACGTTCTCCTCCTCTCTCTTTGATAGATGGATCTTCTGCTTTAAAAGGTACCGTCAGTTGCTTTAAGATAAAATGTCCTGTATGTCCTATATATGAATGTTATAAAAGACTGTCACATGTTGAATGGTTCTGAAGTGAAGGTGAATGTTCATCCACTTCAATCAATACTTCATCAGTATGAATGTTTCTCCGATCTTTAGTCACCTGCCTTCATGTAGACAGTAATATAAGGGGCAAATCCACCCTATTTTAATTTTTAAGTTTTATGTATCATGAAAAAAACAGTGGTCCTAATTAGGTCTTATAGTTACCTAAATGCAACATCACAAGAGATATTCCATTGTCGTGCAAAAACGTAGCAGAAATGCAGAAGGAGTGTGTGATAAACCAATACACCCAATGATTCAACAGCTTATAAAAAAAAGCTTTTAGCATCGATAACTTGAAGTTGTCATTTTCCATATCACATTACCAGTCTATGTGGAGGAATTCTGGTCCCCTGGTCTTTAAAATAACATTCAGTTAAGGTTTGCTGGTACCTGTTTGTACGCAGCTTTCTTATTATTTCAAGCAGCTTGAGGTCTCGACTTTGGTTGCACCACTGCAGCATCTTTATTCTTCCATTTTCCAGCCATTCTGATGTAGATTTTCTAGTGCGCTTGGGGCCATTGTTGTGTCGCATGATCAAGTTTCAGCCAAGCTTTAGATAGCCACACATTACACTTGGAGTTCTTCATTATATAGAGAAATTCATGACTGGCTTGATGACTCCAAGGTGCCCAGGTCCTGTGGTGGCAAAATGAGCTTAGATGATGATACTACATTCAATTCTCCAAGATTCTTGCCGTCTGATGTTTTCTTTGGCACTTTATTGTAGCACCTGAGTGCTCCAGGCCAGAAAACTGAGAAAGCCTCTGCTTTTATAGAGGTCTGCACACCTGCTATGATGCAAAAACCAAGTGGAACTGATTAGTGGCACACGGCTGATACTTATGCTCTTATTTCCTATGGAAACAGGGGTCTATTTACTTTTTCACATGCATGCTGGGTTAGTGTATAACAAGCAATGACAATATGCCATGTGTATCTGGCTCCCACTGGTGTAAACAATCAACAAACCAACTGTTTGTTGGTTGACACATGCAAGCATACACATGTACTGTAGTTTTTAAAAGTGTAGTATACACTTTTTTTCTTAAAAAAAAAAAAAAAGGCCAGATGTCTTGCAGCATCTGCAGCAATAGGATTTCTTTTGTAAATGTCAATGTAAAGGGATCATAAAAAAAAGAAAGAAAATAAAAAGCAAAATAACACAATAAGATATATTTTCATTAAATCCGTAGAGTGCATTGCTCATGTCCATCTCTGCTGTTTCAGGCTCTTTCACCCATGCTTTTAAAACGTAACCTCGTTCACATTCACAGAGCAAACAGGTGGATGTTTCCATCATAGAGATTAAAAGCACTGATTGCTATGTGTGGCTCTGCAACAACAAAAGGCTTTTGTTCTCAAAAAAGCTGGTCAGATATACCCCATGGACTACACAGGTTGTATATCTTTTTATTAAACATTTGAATAGAATTTATCTGGCTTCAGTGCTGTATTGAGTCAGATTAAATGTAAAAAAATATCATACTGATGTTCTTATGTTTTATATCTATGTATTTGAGCACAGCATATTTTGACAATAAAACTTATTAAAGTGCTAATTTAGGGCACAGGCTTTGAAATTTCCAGGCTTTAGGTTGAAGATAAATTCATAAAGTTGCTCTTGCTTTTAATACGTTGGAGCTGGAGTTGGCTACTTAGTATTCACTTTTTTTTTTTTTTTAAATATAAATCAGGCTCAAAACTCTTTAAGTTGATACAAAGAAGGGCTTAATTTATATCTCCACAGTACATTCCTTGTAAAAAATGTCTTGCTTCCTGTATTCATGCATCAGCAATATCAGACCTGAGGGGGGGCGGGGTCTCGCATGAAGACAAGTAACGGAGGTAGTTTTGTCCTTTGGCAGCTTCAGTTTTTCTCATCCTTAATTATCCAGCAAATGTATGATCTCTGAAATACTATATCAGGAACACGATGTGAGGTTTTGGTTTTTGAAAAAGAGACATTTTTAAAGTCATGGTTAGACCCTCACACCCTTCACATGCAGCTGGTAGCTGCACGGCCCTGTGCTGTGAATATTTGGGCTACAGTAGCTCACACCTCTGATTTCCTCTGAGGCCCCGTCACGACCTGCTCGCTTTATTAATGTGTGTTCAAGTCACGGTCTTGTCGAAACCTCCTCACAGTTTAGCCTTAGTGTGTGAGTGTGTGTGTGTGTGTGTGACTAACTGACAGACAGTAAAACATATTTAATGGTTCTGACATTTTTACCACATCAGCTGGATGTTTTTTTGTGGAAATTGTCAAAAAGGAATTTATTAAATGAGTCAGTTGTGATTGGACAATTACTTTTTTTTTTTTTTTTTGTAGAGTCCCTGAAGCTGTACGGTATGGCTGAACATTTATTAAGTCGTGATTTGAAATAAAAAAGTCTCCTATTCTCTGCTGGTGTTCTTTGAGTGAGTGACTCAACCGGAGGTTAGAGGCCCTCCTACAGAGCCAAGCGTCACATGTTGGTGTGCAGTTGCCTGGTTACATGTGTAGTTAGAAAACCGCTTCAGTGTCTGTTTTCACTCACCCAACGTAGATGATGGATGCTGACAGAAAGAAGAAAAAAAAAAGAACCCTGAGGTGGGCTTTCATGAATCATTTAGACAAAAAAAAAAAAAAGTAAACATTTAAAGATGCGAGCAGCGAAGAGCAGAGGTTGGGGGGGGGGGGGGGGGGGTTGTTCAAAGAATGAAGCTTTAAACATAGAAAGTTATTGCTGAGTTCGGCTAAGTGTAACCTCTCTGTCATAATTCACCACTCTAGGCATATGTCTCAGTAGTATTTCATAATCTGTCACTTCAATTCTACACAGTCGTCCCAGTGTTTTATTGTACTTCATTTCCTTTCAATGAGGCCCGTCATTAGAGTTCCATCACTGACTGCGGCTGCCACATCATAGCAAACACTCATTTGATTACAAACCAGTGAGAATTACCCTCTGCTTGCTTGCCAGCTGTGAATATTGTGTTTATATAGCACAACACTGTTGCATTAATAGAGACAACATGATGGAGGCTTTTTATATGGTGAAGAAAACATTCAAAATTAAAATGTGAGTTAAAAACAAAGAATATCCAATAAGTGGAAAGCAGATGTGTTGTAAATATAGACGTTACAAAACTGATTTGTGTTTGTTCTGCAGATATACTTTCAAATGCCAAAACATTACCACTTGACATAACACTCAAATCTTAATTTTGTGTGTAGTGTCTCTAATTAAGATGTTTAACATGACACAGCATTCAGGAAGATCTAATAACACAAGAAAGCCAGCAGCTGAGGTCACAGAAAACATGAAAACTGTGCGGTAAACTCCATTCATGCGGTTATACCACAGCATATATCCCAACACAGCACTGTGATGCAGTTTCAAAACTAGTGATCATTTTCACATATCAATGAACAAAGAAAATGTAAATGTAATCATATTCCTTTCTAAACTGGTAGCCCTTAGAGATGATTGTATGGAGCACATACGCAAGACAGCTATGTTGATCAGTTTTCTTCTGGGTTCAACAAAACCAACACTTCTGGTTCAGAGGTTTCTTGTTTTCATGTGAACTGGAGCAAAATGAAGCCAGCAGCTCGTGTGTAATACTTTTTAACACAACCTTTTAATATTGTAGAAACCTACTAACGCCCCCGAAAATGTCACCTCCATCAACAGAGAAAAAAATAAACCAGCTGTTTTATTCAACAATAACATTGAACTGACGAGAGGCAGTCACAGAATAACCCTTTAGTGACACTTGACTGCGTATAAATGAACGTTTCGAAAAGAACAGCCGGCTTCCCGTCACCACAGGTGTTTGTGGGCGAGAGAGAGCAGTGTGTTGTAGCTTGCAGAGACCGGATAATGAAGCTGCCACTACTGTCATTTAACTGAGGGAGAGCAGCCTTGTGCCACAGAGAGGAAGTGTAGAAACTGATGTTTAGAATGACTGGGGCAGTAAATGGACAATATTTGAGAAGATGATATGTTAAGAGTTGTTTAGAGAGGCCTTAAGAGTGTAAAATATATGTTCCCTATCCAACAGACTACGTTCCCAAAATGTAAAAAGCTGGGACCATGTTGACGGTGCAAATACAAATAAAAACACAGTGATTGCTAACATTCAAAAGCAAGGTTGTATGATGCCCTTGGCAAAGATAACTTACACCTCTGTGATTGCAGCATAATGCAGAAAAGTACACTGAGAATTCAAAGAAACTTCAACTGCCTTCAGGTCTACAACTTTTCCAGGGACATCCATCCATTTTTCGACAACACAATGCAAAACTACATTCTGCTCATATTTAAAGACATAACTCTTCTTCATTTTTTCCTCTCAGCTTTTCACTTCAGGAGTCGCCACAGCGAATCATCCGCCTCCATCTAACCCTATCCTCTGTATCCTCTTCTCTCACACCAACTCATTTCAAGTCCTCTTTCACTACATCCATAAATCTCCTCTCTGGGTCTCCTGTCTGGCACTTCCAACCTCATCATCTTTCCACTAATATATTCACTATCCCTCCTTTGTCAAAACCATCTCAGTCTGGTCTCTAAATTCCTGATCGTATTTAACCTCATTACTCCCAAAGAGGATACTGGACTGGTCAGCCGGAGGGTTTGGGTTAAGACGTTTTTGAGTGTTTTTCTGTTGCATACACAAACAAAGTAGTTCAGTCAGTTTGTAAAACGCAGTTTCTGAATCACCTGTTCATATCTGAAAGCTTACCAGTGATTTTTATGGGTGTGTGAGTGCCCACCAGAGAGGGTGAAGTGAGCATGTCTGTTATTTATGGCATGGGGAGCCTGCTTTCTGTGGAAATCTGGGCACTTGAAAGATGCAGCAATGGTGGACAGAATCCAAAAATACCACGGATGAGAGAGCAGGGCTTAAGAAAAGGGTAGCAGTGGCAGACTTTTGGTCTTCAGGCTGCAGGTTGCTGTCTCAGAATTAAAAAAAAAAAAAAAAAAAAATGGTTTCCATAATCAAATAAAAAACAAATCCCCCTGAAACCAGATGACTAATTCAAAGTGACGGATGTAACAAGGAGGATTATATCAGATATAGATGTTTGATCCATTTAGAGAGTCAGTGTGAAGTGTGTGAAACAGCTATGAAGAGAAATGGTTTGCTTGAACGATAATCAGGGGGGGGGGGGGGGGAGGGGGGGCTTTTGAGCTTATAATGACGAGGAAATGAGTTTCATCCACGCTTGAAAAACACCATAAATGCATTGTGACAAATTAAAATTAAGTCAGATGTTGTGTGTGTGTGTGTGTGTGTAGCATGCCAGAGAGGAATCGCTCACTATGTTGTTCCTGAAGGCAACGCAGACGTTGATGTCATAAACATTGTGAAACAACATCACTGGTGTCACAAACACCCTGTGGCCTGTTCTCATCAGCTCTTTCTCAGAATGCTGAAATGCATTACTTCATCCTGCATTTTAAACCTGCTCCCCATTAAACACCATTAAAGAACACCAGCCTCAAACACATGACACACGAAGGTGACTCCTCTTCTGGCCGCTGTTACAGGTAATCTAAACTGGCTAGCAAGTCCACAGACACTTCCATAGATTCGTCCATCCAGGCTCTGCCGGCAGAGCTTGTGAGAGGATCTGATGTGTGAAATACTCTACAAAGATGAGTAGCTCAGCACTGATTTCAATCAGCCGCTGATGACTTCTTTTTGAAAGAGCATCTGTTACTGTTACTTATCGTTACTGCCAGCCACTTGAATGGAGCCTGGTAGTGTTTTAAACAGAATTCTACAGTTCTGCAAAAAGATTTGAAAGCAAAGTCATTGAGTTTGATGCTTGAAAAAAATGGGACTGAATAGGATTCTCAAATGTCTTTGAACTGTGAGCCCAATTAAGCTTTACCCACACAAGAGATGTAATGATCAAGTTTGTCAGATGAAAACTCTGTATGACTTGCATTTCACTCTCTGAGACAAGATGGAGAAATTACTTATTTTTGTTAAATTTTATGGAAGGTAAGGAAATAAATTGCCACTAATGCAGGGTTTCCGCTTCACTTTCCACTTTCACTTCTTCATGACTTTTCACACTGTAGCTGCAAATGTCCCCTTCTACATACATAATAGATACTACAGATTCAAGTTCACATTCGCGTGTAAAGAGAAAGAAAATGAAATGCAGACATGTAACAAGTAAAAGGCAAAATTCATTACCAGCAAAATGGTTCTTTGCCTGTTTATTGTCAACGTGGGAACATAAAAACAGGTGAACGATCACCCACGCAGCCACAACAACACGCATGTCTTCTGTCAACCATGCGGCCCCCTTTCCTGTGGGTTCTGCTTCCTGTGTTTGAAAGCTCCAGACCAGATGTCTCTGTACGACTCAACACAGACAGATTAGCATCATAACGTTGCAACGATCAAGTAGGCGAAGGGGCCATCTGAGAAAGAGGAGGAACATCATTGTCATTTTTATCTTTTTTGGAGTCTCGTACTAGAGACGAGAGCAGGAGAGCTCAACAAGAGTTTGGTTTTTTTTTTTTCTTTTTGTTTCTTCTTTCTGTAGAAGTGGGGGGGGCGTGTTGATGGCCGGAACAGACCCACTGTGCATCAAAACTAACACAAACTCAGGTAGCACAAAATTCTATCAAGTTTTCATTGCCAGTTTATTTGCTAAAGAATGTGATCTCTGCCATGCACAGATGCTGTCTTTTCCCCATGAAGGAAATTTACATTTGTGCTAATGTAAGATGAGGTTTCTCAGTTTTGGATTATAACCATTATTAGATTTTTAATATTGCTGAAGTAGAAATGCTGAGTCTCTTGAATCCATTCTTATTTCTTTTTTTTTTTTTAACATAATCTGCTGTGACTAACACAATATAATTATCATAGCTCCTGTTAATTATTCCCTGGGGCATATTCCTTCATGAGCAATATTCATTCCTGTACATATAAGTCACGTGTGCGCTTTATGGATGTGAAACATACTGTTGTGTCCTTGTGTGAGCATTTCTAAACTGATGTAGTTACAACCCTACATTTGTGTTCCTGTCAAGTTATAACACGGTGCAGCACAGCTGGTAAGAGGAGAATTTGTTGGACTTGTCAGCAAAGAACTTAGTCCTGCAGGCTAAATTAGTGGGAGCTAAAAATAGCCCCTGTAGCTACAGTACCATGGGCAGGATGTAGTTGCCTGTATGGACAACGTTCGATCATTGTAAGTAGACGGAAAAAAAAGAAAGAAGAATGAAAGAGTGAGCATAACAAGTCTGCTATACAAAGCTCATTTTGAATCAAAAAATAATGGTAATCTAAGTTTTTAAGTGGAATACCCACCTAAATAAGCTCTACTTTTGTTGAAAGGGGAAATATTACAAGAACAAAATCCTTTTCCTGTGCTTGAAAGTGCATATATGGGTGTCTGAAGTGACCACCGACTCAACAGCTCTGACTCAACACCGTCACTTTTTATGTGGCTGTGTTGGTCTGGAATTTGTCAGTGAGCCACTCAGATTTGCAGGATACTGTGACATCACAGGCAGAGATCAGAGTACATCAGAGTACTATTATTCAGTCTTCCCATCTTTATCTCCACACAACTTTATGCTTTTAAGCATATATATATATATATATATATATTATATATATATATTTTTTTTTTTTTTTTTTTTTTTTTTTTTTTTTTCATAATATGCCCCCTCTTAAATTAAGACACACTGGCTTTTTTTAATCTAATTAATCATGAAGTCTTAATGGATTAAATCTACTGAGGGAAGTCTCATGGTGATATCTATTAATTCAAATTCATACATGCTAACTATGATTTCCAGTAAAGTCATGCACCCTGCAGCTCAGCAAACTTTCACATTGTGGTAACAACAAACGGAGCAGACCTCTTCCTGTCTCCGACCTCCTCCTGGAGGAATTTGTTCTTACGGTCAGATCAGGCGGAGTGAGTTTTTGTGCCTGGTAAACCTCTGAAGGGAGACGTCCTTATCAGGTGTATGAGCCACCTCAGCTGGCCCATCATCTCACTGTGGGGGGGGGGGGGGGTCGACGCTGAGCTCGTCCCAGATTCTCTGAACTTCTGAGTAAGCCTTGCCGTCCTGTGGTACTTCCTTGTGGCTAATGTACTGCACACAACTGAAGCTCGGTAGAATGGCTACTCGTACATTTGCTGGTATATTTACGCAGCTTTAACTAACTAAAGAAGATCTAGGTTAGACTTGGCACTTAGATGAATAGATGGATGCATTCAGCCAGCAGGTGCAAAGATAATATAAACAAATACTCAGAACAGGCTATTAATGGACCAAGGATTAGATTAGACACAACGACATAAAAACCAGGATCTTGTTATGCTCTTAATACTGTCCTTCCACAAACTCTAATTATACCTGCCCACACTGCCCTCTTTCCCATTACTCTCTCTCTCCATATCCTGTGTCTACTAACCCTACACAATGCTTGACAGTCTTTACCAAGCTTCCCTGAGGCCAATAATCTAATAGAGCAGCCATACAAGGCATCCACACACAAACACACAAAGTCTTTCACACCATGGCAGAAGCAAAGAGTATGACGAAGCTGGGGGAAGGGAAGATGAGAGACAAAGACGAGACATCAGATAAATGAGATAAATTGGACTCTGGATGAGGAATGAGAGAGAACGAGTGCTATTCTTTTTCAAGTCTCCAAGGGCTGTTGGCTTTGTGAGCTCTGGCTCATTTTTGCTTTGTGCATGTGTGTGTGCGTGTCCATCTGCTACCACTGCCCACATTTTTATCAAGACTCTTGCCTGTGGGAGTGTGTCAAATCCTTGATCCTACAGAAAGGAGGCGGGAGATAGCATCGTCTCAGTCAGGCATGTGTGGACTAAATATACAGTATATTAAAAGTGAGCTGTGGGTACAGTATGTCAAAGAACATAATGGTGGCAAAATGTTTCGATTCAATACATGGCATCATTTTTCACCCATCAAACCTAAGACTGAGGAAGTTAGACTGGCTCTTCAGAGACTAAAAAGAAACATGCTCACACATGACACACATACATAGTCGTGTTTTTATTATGTCAGATGACATTGGATTGGTTTCTCAGTGGCTTAAGAAGGACTTGCTGACTCTTTCACTTGCCTTGTGTGCTTCAAGAGCCGATGGGCCTGTGCTGGAGTCCTAGCCTGCACCACTCAGAAAGCCAAGCATTCAGTATGAAAGAATCTTTTCACCTGAAGGCTAAAACGTAATGAAATCAGATTCATCGTGCTCCTGTGGTGCTTATATGAGATATCAATGACTGTGGTCTCCACCTTTCAACCTTGTGGAGATGCAGTAATGAGTTCCAGAGAGCGGGACAAATTGGAGAACACACGGACGCTTGAAACACCAAGCTGAACTCAGTTTCCTAGTTTTTCAAGTTCTAAAGTTCTCCAAATGTATTTTTTTTTTTTTTAGTTTTCGGAAATGTTGTATGGTCTTATGATCTTATTTCTTGTGTTTCCAGTGGAGCCGGATGCAGCACACTCGCAGAGGGTCCCTGGGGCTGACCAAGGTGGAGTCCCACCACCTCAGGTGAAGCTGAAGGAGAGGCAGAAGTTCTTTGAAGAAGCCTTTCAGCAAGATATGGAGCAATACTTGTCCACTGGCTACCTGCAGATAGCGGAGAGGAGAGGTGAGACGGAAGCATCTCATTTTTATTATAAATGCCAACAGAGGGAAAAGAAGATTCTTGAATTCTTGAGTCAGTGCCATGTAGCTTATTCAAGGGTGAATGCAGAGCCAGCATTAAGATGAATCCATTTCAGAGTTCTGATACCTGAAGCCTTCACACTTCAGCTGCATATCTCAAAATTGAGCTATAATGGATTTCTGGAGTGAAGCTCCACAGTCCCAACGGCTGTCAGTTAACACAGAAGGAGGGAAATTGTTTTTGAAAGTTTTGTCATGCCACATAAATGTACTCGTCCCCTGAATTTGTAATACAGTCATGCTGTGGTTTACTCTGTACATCGCCGCAAAAACTCTGCTGAAATAAACAGCGGATGTTCTGATATATGGGACTGCATTCATGCTAAACTCGAGAATATTACACACATCTCTGTTTCTGAATTAGTCTTTTTCTTCTCCCTCTTCTTCTACCTTCCTCCTTTAATCCCCTGGAACTGGCTTATGAGTGAAGATTGTGGAGCAGTGAGGATGGGGAGAGGGAGAAGGAAAAAGAGGAATGAGAAACCTCCCCATCCTTATGCTTTCACTGTCAATGAAAACTGCCTTTTATTACTGGTTTATTTTAATAAACCTTAGAAATAAAAAGCCACTGACGCCAGTTCTGAGATGCAATGCATTAAATATTTACAGCTCACTCTCCAGAGATAAGTTAGAATAGTGTGTAGACTTCCTTCATTAATGGTAGGCTTTCTTTAGCGCATGTTTGAAAATGAGGCTGCTGTAATGAAGCTGTAAATACAGACAGCAGGGTGGCAAAACCACGTTGAATGGATAGAAATAGACAAAGCGGAGAAGGAACTGAAAGAAGGAGGAGAAAAAGGAAGAACTGCTGACGTCATAAACCACCGAGCCATCAAAAGGTAGTCTCAAGGGTCTTAAACAAACTCTCCTGTATCTCTCAAACACACACATTTTCTTTTTGTAATCTCAGTGCAGGCCCTCCCAGCAGGGGAACCTTTTAGGAAGGTCACCGTGAGGCTAACAGAGCACGTCACACGCAGTCGCATGGAAAATGATCTTCTCGCCATAGTACTTCCTGGAACAAGGCTCTCACAAAGTGACAGCAGGTGTTAGTGCATATTTGTTTATTCGTGTTAATTTCCTGGAAACAACTCCATACAAAAAAATTATATCAGCGTCCTTCATTCGATGTTTTATAAGGCTGATTTTGCTCTTCGTGGTGGTATGAGAGAAATGAAAATGCAAATGACAGGAAGCTGCATTCTGAGGAGAAATTGGAGAGATTGGACTGGCTTTCCTCTAAAATGTGCCAAAGAAAGAAGAAAAAAAAAAAACGGTAAAAGATAAAGATAAAAAAGGGCACTAGAGCAGATTTTTCATGAGCTCGAAAGTTCCTTTTGTGACATTCTCTTGTGTTTGTGCGTGATCTTTCTGTTTGTGTTACAATTTAAAGGACAGAGGCCATAGGGGGGCCTTCATGGGAAATAACAGTCCCCTTCTTTCTCTCTTTCTTGACTCTTTATCTCGCTCTCCCTCCCTGTGCTGCCCTCTTCTGCTCTCCTCATTACCCTGAGGTATGGTAGCAAACGGTGTCCTCTATCATTGCTGTGTAACTACCTATCATGTCGCTTCTTCCCCATGTGCTCACGACTTTACCATCCCCATGCTGCAAACCCCTCACCCCCATCCCCCCCCCCACCCCCGTGCACTGACTGGCTGTCTGTGACGCATGCAGCACATCATGATGGTGATAGAGGGGACTCTACAGCTGCAAGGTGCTGAATCCAGGAGTCTATTCCTTCTTGAATGAAGAGTTTCTGTCAATATTGTAAATTGAACAAAAAAAAAGATTCATGTACCAAGTTAATTGGTGTTCTGTTTTCGCAATTAAAATTTAAATATTAGATACAAAAAAAAAAAAAAAAAAACAAAGGATGCTGATGCATCCTCCTTTTACAACCTTGGTTGATTGTTTAGTATTGTAATATGAACAGTGAATGCATTTATATAGAAGACTGGAGATCTGAGTGGTTTTGTATGTTTGTTAACTTCATTTTTTAAAGTACAATACATGCAAAAGTGTTCTTTCAAGATTTTTATATTTTATGTTTCACAGTCGTTTCTCTTCCTTTCATATTAGTAGTACCCACACCACTCCATAATGACAAAACAGAAACAAGAAGACTGGAACACAGGAATAACAATTCCTCTTTTAGGCCCACCACAGGCAAATTCAACAACTTGCAGTAGAGAAAGTAGTTGAATTTGGAAAAATAGAAAAGCAAGGAAAAGGGATAAATAAATAAAAACTTGTGAAACCATGTAAACAATACCAGCAAGATATCTAACAAAAAGCTGCACATTACATTATACATCGTCCTTCAGGGTGTGTGTATATGTGTGTGTGTGGTCTGCTGTGAGCAGTGCTGAGTTAACAGTGTGTGGCAGCAAGAAGGAAAGAGCTGAAATACTTCTCTTTGAAACACGTGGGGTGAAGGAGACTGTCGCTGAAGGAACTGCTCAGTGCCGTTACGAACATCCTGCGTGCAGCGGGAGTCATTGTTCATCGTGGGTGCTGTCATGGCCAACATCCTCCTCTCTCCTGCACCTGCGCTGAGTCAACAAAGCTCCCCAGTACAGAACCAATCAACATCTAACAGTTTGTTCAGTCTCTTTCTTTTACCAGCTGAGATACTGCTGCCCCGGCAGGACATGTCATAAAAAGATGACTGATGCCACCACAGAGTCAAAAAAAAAAGGAAAGATTTTATTCTCCTTCGCAGGGTGAGTCTGCACTGGCGCTTCTTATAAAGTGCTGTGATGCTATGAATAAAAGGCATTTATAAGAGTCCATTATCCCATTGTACATTCCTTGGATGTTCACCTGTGTGAGCAGGAAGTTGCTGCGTCTGTGGAAATCCATCACCAGTGTACTTGTCATTCCCCTCACTGATCTGGAGGCAGCAGTCTACAAGGTCCTGGGTCACTTCTCTGTCCTCATATGTGATAACTGCATCAGAGAACTTCTGCTGATGATAATTTGTCAAAATTGTACCACACTGTCAAGCTGTTCCCCTTCAGTCTCTACTTGCTGTGTACAGAGGAAAGAGGAACGTGAAAAGACTGCTGCAGACCACCCTATTAGACATACAGTCACCTGTAATCCAGGTAGAACAGGATTCAGAGTGAAACGGGGTGATCCAACTCTAAATCCTCTGGCTTGCCCCTCGTATAGTGCTGCCAGGCTTCTCCAAAAGTGAAAGAGCTCTCTGTTGGAGGAGGATGTTGGGATCCTTCACTCTGATGCCAGGGTGGAAATTGGCCAGAAATTGGCTATCCTCACCAGTCAGGTTAGTCAGAATGAAGCGAAGGATTGATACCGAACAAGTATGAGTGTAAACACTGTCCAGAAATACTCATGCATAATAACACTGGAGGATCCCATTGTTGGTAAAAGTAAAGGAATGAGAGAGAAGGGTCTAAACAATTATTTTAAAAATTCACTTCCTAAAAACAAAACACAACCTGCTTGATTCCGTTTCGTCATTGTGGAACGTTGTGTGTAGCTTTAAGAAGAAAATTAATTATATCACTTTGACCCTAAAACAAAAAACCGAAGGTAGAAAAGTTCAAGGGGTCTCTGAGCTTTCCAAATGTACTTTACTGTGTAGTGGTTTAGTTGTATACACAACAATGGACATCTTCGGTGTATATTGTACTTTGCTTTCTTGGAGAATTTTTCCCACCCATGTTTTGACAGGAAATATAAAGCCCTTTTCAGATGAGAGACATGTAACATCAATGAGCTTCAGCCTTCAGCCATATGTGAAAGACTGGATGTCAAGTACAGTATCATGTTAAAGTCGTCATATTAGTACAGGTATGAAGACTGCCATGTAGCTGTGTAAAACATACCATGGACAGGATTGGTTAAAAACATGAAGCGTAGCTCTTCTGCATCTCTTGACTTGACATGTGAGTGCTTAATTGCATATACAGTAATGGTTACTTTCCTTTAAGATATGTCGTCGCCATCATCTCCTCTTGCTCTGTGTGTGAGGAGAAGCTGCAGATGGAGCTGAAAGTCTGTGGCCAACGCTTGGCTACTTTTTTTATGTTCTGATAACTCAAATAGGTGTCATTGTCATGTTCGGTTTCCATCGAAATGGGAGGCTTTAGTTTTAACTGGTTAATCTGGCTTTAAGTTGCTTTAAGATGAGAAAAGAAGGAACTCTTTGGTTTTAACTATGGAAAGAGAAAAAAACAAGCTGAGCTAATCTGCTGGTCCATGTCTTGTTCAGTAGTTAATTGTGGGAGGCAGTGGCCCTAGCAACAATACGACAGTTTCTGCTCTGGCTTGAAAGATGTGCAAGACTTTACACTTAAGGTGGATGTTGATCCTTCTGGTTTGAGCAGTATCAGGTCAAAGTATTAAACCTGTTCCTAATAATTGTTCTCTCAAAGTTATATTTGTATAAAGTTTACTTCAAATAGTAATATCTGCCAATCCTTTATAAGCTGTACTACTGCTTGGACCATAAGGATTTTTTTTTATTATTATTTAATATATAAATCATGCACATATCCATTTCAAATGCTATCCAGCTTGAATGTGCCCATTCGCTTTGTGTTTGGAGATTTAAAAAAATAAAAAAAATTAAATTTGTTCCTGGACTCAACTCCTTGCCTCTGCATTCTACATGCTTTAGTGTTCACACCAAATCTCACCATGTCATGTGTATCCAGAGCCAATAGGCAGCATGTCATCCATGGAGGTGAATGTGGACATGCTGGAGCAGATGGATCTGATGGACATGTCTGACCACGAGGCTCTGGATGTGTTCCTGCACTCTGGGGGAGAGGACAACAGTGCTGCCTCACCTGTAGCAGGTTTGAAGCACACCAAATAATACATGATAAAACACATAGACAATTCAAACAAGTTGCCGAAGCTAATTCACATGATCGTTATTGTGGCAAAAATGTTCACCATCATGTAGATCTACATGATGCACTGAAAGCTTCTGTCCATGAATAAAAGCTGCTTAGAAGCCTCAGGTCATAGTTGCAGTTCACAGCATCTGACGGCTCATTTGCAAATAACTCAAGTAAATCGCTGCTACATTTCCTGGCTTTTGCTTGATAGAGCATTTATAGCCCTGAGGTATTCCCCCCCCCCCCCAAAAAAAAAAAAAAAAAAACAGAAAAAACCTTTATTTGCAGCTATCTCCTTTAGACAGCAAATAAATAATGAATGAAGATGAATAATAGAGTTATTTGGGTATTTTTTTTTAAGTGAAAAGAGTACAGGTATTCAATGACAAACAGGCTGAAACTAGAAGGTGGTTGTACTTCTGCAACATTGTTTTCTATCCTGCAGGTCCTGATGTGGAGTCGTTCACCACAGAGATCAGCCTCCAGGTTCCCACACAGACTCAACTCCGACACAAGCTTTCATCTCTGTCCTCTACCTGCACTGACACAGCCAGCCAGGACACTGAGGCTGGGGAGGAAGAGGAGGAGGAGGAGGAGGAGGAGGAGCAGCAGCAGGAGGAGCCGGAGGAGGAGGAGGAGGAGACTGAACAAGGAGGAAGTGGTGTTGATGGATCAGGCAGAAGAGGGAAGGAGAAGGCCCCCCGTGATAGTGACCGTGGACGAAGAGGAGGTGCACCCCGACACCGCTCTGGTGGACCGAGTAGATCAAGAGGATCAGACCAGCAAAGACTGTGAGGAGAGCAGGCAGCAGGTTTGAAAACAGTCGGACTGATAC
This sequence comes from Hirundichthys speculiger, assembly GCA_018398805.1. NCBI lineage: Eukaryota > Metazoa > Chordata > Actinopteri > Beloniformes > Exocoetidae > Hirundichthys > Hirundichthys speculiger. The sequence goes on along the minus strand of JAGFBZ010000492.1, from coordinate 3,202,058 downwards.
ATCCACAGCTGCCAAATAAAACTCAGATGTTTAACAATATTGGCTTTTGTTCTAATAAACCCTTCATTAATAAGAAAAGACAGATTTTACACTGTGTTTGCACTCACTGCCACATAATTTTGCCTTAAGAGACCATCAATGTAAATCTTCTAAATGAATCCTGGAAAAACAGGTTTGGGTTCCCTTTTATCATCATAGCATAGAACTGCTCAACATGCACATTAACAGTTTGATCATTTCTAGAGAATTCCCAATATTCAGTTTCTGTTATTGCACACAGTCTGTGAACAAGGACACAGTAAAACCGTCCACGTGACTCTGAGCTAGTTTAATATCATGCTCTGCTAATAATCCATCGTTTGCAGAGCTTGCAGAGTACAGCTGTCATGTGTAGCTTAGAACATATGCGAGTCATTTAACAATCATATGCTTGCTAAAGTAAAAACACTATCAACTCCATCAGGATTATACAAAAATATAAGCTCTTATTGGAGGTCACAAAAGTGTAGTGGGTTTTTAATCATTAAAAGCATGTCAAATTTCATATATGCTGTCTAAGCCTGCAGACAGTTTTGACATAAATGTTTTCAGATATGCATGTACTGCTTTTCCTAAGAAACAAACATGAAAAGCACCATTTGTACAACTTGAGATTTTGTAGTTTCTTTCAGAGGGAAGAGTGTTGAGCTCATCTTGGATCATTCAGACCTCATTGCCAACAGCCATCTCAAACTATTCAACCAAACCTTAGCTGCTACATTTTCATTATATTTCAGTAATATCAATAAATATGATAACTGCTAAATGTTACCAAAGGGTACGATTACATTTTCATTATTGATAAAGTAAAACACTGATAGGTTCAACTAAATTCTGCAATATTCAAAACGTTAGGGCATCAACCTCCGTGCTGTAGGAGGAGAGGCCGATTTGCTGGCAGTGGGTTGTATAACACAGAACTGTAGAACCGGTCCGGTTCAGTCGCAGTGATTTTACCTTTTCTGTTCAACTTGACCAGGTATTTTTGAGCGAATATCTCCTAAACAAAGACCAAATCCCTGTTGTAAACTTTGTACTCCACACTGGACTGGTCCCTTTTCTGCCAAGAATTGTTGACATTGGTGCAATGTGATTGCATTAATCCTTTTTTTTTTTTTTTTTAATGTTTTGTTCTGTCCTTTCCTTATGACTTGTTGGTAATAAATGTTTCCACTCCAGCTTTGTTTTATTTTCACCTGGGCATTTAGGGAACATGGGACGTGAGCAGGAGTTAAAGGTTTGAGTTAACAGGCTCCCGTAGGGGCGCACACACACAGACTGGATGGGGGATGAGGTATGACGTGTTGAAATACAGGGATTTTAGATGCATCTGTTCATTATTCTTGTAATGCTGCACTGAACACACATGGCTTTTTAAGGTTGAAAGTTTATGACTGTGAGAAGCAAATAATCAGTGATACATCATTCCAGCACACTTTCAAGTTATTAAGAGCTACAGGGCAGGTCTGTGCAGCAGCCGTTTATCAAGTTGTATTTTTTTTTTTAATAGAAGAAACTGTCTCTCACAGCAGTATCTCTACGTTTGAGGTGTAATCTGAACAGTCATATCTGTTGCAATTAATTCATTTGTAGGGTTTTGCTTGTTAATCATCACTATCATAAGGTGTCAAAAAGAAAAAAATAATGCACCCACCACATGTTGCAAAGATGTGTTGCACTGCAAACATAATTTGCATAAAAATGTTACTGCTGTCAGTGCTTGTCGACATATAAACACAGAGTTTTGATCCCATTTTGTAGAAAATACCCCAGAGCTTTTAACTCCTCTTCAATCAGATTATTATTATAATTTAAGAAGTTAAAAAGGAAAGTAAATCCACCATTTCCAGAGAGCGCCACAGCTCATTTTTGGGTCAGCACATCTGGAACGGTGAGCCAGTAGGCGTTTCCACGGCTGGCTGGAGCTACCTCTGCTACACAGCCGCATGGTCACACCTGTGTGACGGCGTCTCCAGTCAGCAAAATCAAGAGTAAGAATCCAGTTCAGCTCAACAGGACAATTTATGAATTGTCGCATATCATTCTTTCTTCAAGGCAAGAAGCTGAGCTTTGAGAAAAGATTTTAAAATGTCACTTCTCGTAATTATCTCTACTCGACACAGAAGATGCGATGCGTTGTCGACCAATCAGCTGTGTGTTTCTAAGCTTGACCTCAATCGTACCGTGTTGCTGGTTTTAGTGCCCTGACAGGATGCCAGAAAAGTTAAGTGCATACTGTGCTGCTTGGTGGAAACCTTTGCTTCCAGTAACCAGTTTTGAATCACTGACCCAGAAGGGAATAAAGACTTACATTTGGAGCTGCTTTCTTCAACAAAAACAAAAACAGTTTTAACAGTTAAACAATTTTGAATATAGTTTATCAGTTGATATCGGAACTAATCATGGCGGAGAAAAAAAAAAAAAGTATTTTCTTCTAACAGAGAAATCAAAACTCTGCACATAAAAGAAACACACAAGCAGGTTGGAAAGAAATGACAGTGAATTGTCGGTAGGTTTTTATTAAACCTTAAGTACAAACTGCAAAAGTAAAAAACTGTCAATATAACCAACATGAAACTGTTTCTGGATGGAGGGAAAGGCCGAGATACGGCACCAATAAATTAAGTCACCAGAGACCCCACTGTGAGCAAGTAGTTTATACTGTAGAAAAATGGAAGAAAAGAAACAGAATTAAACAAAAAAAAACATCTCAGAATAAAATATATTGTAAGGCCATAAAAACTTGACAACCACTTTTTTTTTTTTTTTTTTTTTTTTTTTTTTAAATGTTGAAAACACCCGACTTGGTATTTCATTAAATAGTCCTAAAACAGTTCAGTCTTCTGCAAGGGACAACAACCAACAAACTGGATTATAGGATTTTTCTTGACAGTCACCACTGGCAAGCTCAGTGCAACATGAGTAGCTACTACATTTTTGTTGAATTTTCAGTAATGAAAATGTAAAAACCCATTTTTTGTCAACATCTCTTTTTCCCTTTTCTTTAAAAAAGTAAAGCTAAACAAACAAAACTAGGTTGAAAGAGGGGGATGGGGGAGGGGGGTCAAACATTGGCTACTCGATATCTTCTTTCTCAATGATATAAGCAGCACTTAAAATTTTTATACACATTTACCAGAGCAACCCTGTAAGCGTCAAACTCACACGGATGAAGAAAGGGAAATGTAAGGCTTTTTCTTCATCAAGCACTCTCTTCTGGAACATTTTCTTTCTCCTTTATTTCTTCTTTCCTTTCTTACTTAACCCCAGAAAAAAAGGCTCATGTATTTAAAGAAATTTACAGGATATATGTACAAAAAGTTGTCTTGGGTTTCTTTCCTCTCTAAAAATCACTCATAATATCTGGAAAAGGGAAAAGAAATGCAAAAGCAAAAATAAAGAGAAACTTGGATTTGATATTTCACATTTTACACTCTTTGACTAGTGGCTCTACTTGAGATAATAAATCAGATCAACGAAAAGTAAAAATAGAAAATAAAAATAATAATAATATAATAATTATTAATGTTTACTGGTACAGATGAAACAAGAGGACTGGAAGAATGGAATGTTAACATGATTGCACATCTAGAACCAGAAAAGCCTGAAAGCCTTTCTGCCCTGTAGGGCGGGGGGTGGGGGGGAGGGGGGGCGGGGGGTGAGTTTGCACTAAGCCAATAGCAGGCATTAACCCCCCAGATTTTATGTTTGTGTTGTTATACAGTAATTATAACCAACAGCACCAATAAAGTGGATCTCCTTGCTAAGTATCAGGCACCATTTTCACTCACTAGCAAAGAAGGGATCCCTCCATACTACAAGGAAGTGAGGTGAGTGCTGAGTGTTCACAGCTTAAAAGGCTGCAGCTCTGCTCATCTCACATCCACCAACACAAAGAAACATCCGCCAGGACAAAAAAAAAAAAAAAAAAAAAAGACAAAAAAATTACACAGAAAAATTACTCACAACAAACTAGCAAAAACAAAGCTAAAAGTCAAATTTGAACATGAAAGAAAAAAAAATGTAGCCAACCAACAGTAAACCAACATTGTATGTCTTTCAAGTTTTTACCTTACATCACCAGCCCCCGTAAAAAAGGAAAAATATGTCAGAACTGCATCAAGAACGCGTAAGGGAAAAAAAAAAAAAAGAAAAAAAATTGTTAAAGGACTCCTCTTCCTCAAATCAAGAGCAGAGAGAAACTTTGGGTAACTACTTGACGTCATTCTCATTTCAGAAAGCTGGGGAGGAAAAAAGGCAGCTTTTTCATTCATCCCATGTTCACAGTTAAGTGATGACAAGGGAAGGGGTTCAGTCTCATGGGCAACAGGAGGGCAGGAAAGAGTGATGTAAGAGAAAGGTAACTAATGTAACCCATTTCAGTGGTAGAACGATGGGAGGAGGTTGAGGTAAAGGGTAAAACTGGGGCCCATCAAGTCTTTGTCACACTTAATGCTTGCAGTGTTGACTCAAGAAGGGGAGGGAGTTCTATCATCCAGAATTTAAAAAAAACAACAAAAAAAACTCTTCTTTCACACTAGTGCAAAAAAGACTTGCTTTTCTTTAATTTCCATATTTAAAAACAAGCCTGTCATACTAAAGGAGAGGTGAGCATATTTGGAGAAGGAGGCCGAGGCCAGGGGAGGGGTGATTTTCAAACCATCTGCAATATTGAGTGGTGTTGGGCGAGGGAGTGATAGTAATCCTGCTTATAGGGTCTGTATGTATGTATGTATGTATGTATGTATGTATGTATGTGTGTGTGTATATATATATATATATATATATATATATATATATATATATATATATATATATATATACGTATTTATGTATGTATGTATATATGTATGTGTGTGTGTGTGTGTGTATGAAAATTTAAAAAAAAAAGACAAGACTGGGGGGGGTTAGCAGAGATGGGCACAGCACACAGGATAGCGAGGATGGTGGAGGTGTTCTCCCCCCCCCCTCAGGACACAGCCGCAGCTTTGGGGATGTGGCTGGAGGACAGGCGTGCCAGAGACACCTCCACTGTGGCACGTTTTCGTGGGCCTCGCTTGGCTGGTGATGCTTTGGCAGGACTTAAACCATGACAAGAGTCCCCTCCTCCACCACTAATGACAACTCCTACTCCTCCACCGCCACTTCCATTCTTTAACATGGCTCGTCCACACACCTGGTTCACCAAACTGTTGATTTGCTCCTGTATGGGAAACACAAAAATGTATGATATTTATTTATTGATGTAATAAAATGAACAATGAGAAAGTAAAGACTTGCAAGAATGGACAAAGTAAAGGAGGGTCTTCTGGTTATAAAGGAGAAAAACAGTGAAAACACTCAACCCAAACAAAATAGTGGTGCCAGAGGTTTGCAGCCGCACCCGTCTCTACCATAAAACTCTACGTATTTTCTTAAGGTATAGCATCAAAGGGGAGAACAACTTCAGGAAGCTGTTCTTGTCTTGTACTTGTCGTAATAATTAAAATAACTGATCTGAAAATTAAGGAAGGTTTTGAAAATATAACTGGAAATAAGCTGCCATAACTCACATTTTCATCATTTCAAGATAATCATTATTTTTTTTAGAAAACTGTTTGTTTTGATTTTTTTTATATATCATTGCACTCAGCTAAGATTCACAAAATGTTTTCATCAATAAAAATACACAAAAGAATCACACCATGAGCCCACAAAACTGTGCCACGGTCACTTGTGTGGCCCTCAGTGAAATGTAAACCAAGCTGATGTCACCCTCTTCTGGACAGATGGAGAACTGAACTGGACTAGACCAAGCCGGCATACCTCGTCATATCGATACATCATCTTAAGGCCTCTGCAGGACTTGTGTTTCTCCACGTATCGCAGGGCACATTCCAGACAAAACACCACATTATCAGTCTCCTGAACCACCTGAACAGAGACAAACCAAGAAAAATACATTATTAAGACACCAGGGACTCAACTATGAATTTCTATTACTTAGGAAGCACAATAGCTGCCTTAATGAATCATTTAAATGTCTTCCATTCCTACCCCACAACTGGAAGGTGCTTCTGATAAATGAGTTTTTATATACTGTAATATTATGACATTCATTACAAGTGCACTAAAGGCTCATCAGCGTTTCTCTGTGGGTGTACTGTACTTACATTTGGTTTAGTCTTTTAACAAACGTGACTCAAGAAAATGCAGCAAAGAAATAAAGCCTGACCTAATGCAGGTACAGACAGTATCTGCATTATGTAAGATTTTTTTCCTCCCACAGAAAATATTAGAAAATAATACCTTCAACTTGTGCTCTTTCAAGATCAAGGATTCCAAAATTAGATGAGCCATTTTTTTTATTACTTTTGTAAAATATTTTCACACAATACACTGAGTGTACCAATCTGTCGTGCTCTCACCATGGACAGGTAGCAGAGATGCTGACAGATTTGACATCGTCTTTCTGAGGACTCCAGAGCCAGCCATTTCCCCCGGGGCTTCTTGCGGCCCTCACCAGGGCCCAGGCTGCCGTCGTGCGTGCCATAGCGGGCAGAGGAGAGCAAACCTGCCTTGTAGAGTTCCTGACGTTGGCGCATCTCTATGTTCCTGTTAGATGAGATCATAAATTAAGCAAGAACCAGGAAATCTCCTCAATGAAAATAGAGCAGAAACTGATGAGGCTGCTGGTTCTGGCCAAACAGGAAATGTGTATGTGTGCACTGCTGCAGCCTGCCTGAGGTCTTTGAGGAGGGCGGAGATGGTGGTGAGGAGGAGGCCATTGTCTCTCTTGGACTCAGCTGTGGCAATCTGATACAGTAGCTTCTCCATGGAGAATGGTTTGGCTATATGACGACATTTCAGGTCCTGAACAGAAACAAACAAAGAAGAATATATATTAAAATGCTTGTGTAATACCCAGTATATGTTTATATGGAAATACCCTAAACATTCCTTTCTGTAATATGAGATGTGGACTGATATGCTCCAACAGAATTTATGAAGATTAAATTATGACCAAAGAGATCAGATCAATATTTCTGGTTTTCTCATTTATCAGCAAAAATGTTTATTTGGAAAAAAAAAATGTTTCAAGCATAATGCAGCACATTGTATGAATATTGTATTTCCCTAGAGGGTAATCTTGGTCCTGCTATGAATATGATAATGCCTGTACTTCCATCACCATAATCCATATAATTATGATAAGTAACTTTTTTTTTACCTCTTCTATTACAAGTATAATAAGGTTCAGTGGTTCTGAGGCTGGCCTTTGATCACAAATAGAAAATAAATAAATAAAAATATACACCCACAAAGAGACTTGCGGCTATATTACGGCTAAAAGTTCAACATACAGGTTGGCTACAGAGTCTAGCTGTGTTTTAGGTTCACTTCTCCATTTCAGCTGCAGTGAGGAATTGCAAATTTCGAGAAAATCGGCGAGTATCACGCAAAAATCTGTTGTTATTTATCCAGCATGCATGACCCTTGGAACTGCTCTCTGCACCAGGATTTATGAGCTGACCTTTGCGGCCTGGTAACCCAGGTTCATCCAGTGTGGTGTGGCAAAGTGCACGGTCTCCGACACGCTGTAGCCACAGCACACTTTAGAGACGAAGGCACCGGGGAAGCAGACCACAAACTGGCCACTCCGCTGGACTGTACGGTAAACCTTGATGCCTTCACGGCACAGCACCTCTGGAGAGATCTGGGGGTTTCAGGGGAGGGGGGGAGAACTGTTAATGTTAAGTGACGTTGTGCTTTTCCCTTGTTCAAATGGCTCTGAAACACATGAATATGTGATAATAGACCGTAAAGAAATACAACACTTCCACACACAGAAAACACTGACCATAATGTTCTTCTCCAGCATTTCTAGTCCTGGGGTGCCATTGGCTTGAAGCAGTGTATGGACCACCTTGTCCAGCTTAGCCTTCTCCTCAGCAGGGACAGAATACCTTTCAGAAGAACACAAAGAAAAATTGTAAAAGCGCATTTTCCTCAGTTTTCTTCAAGGTATGTTTACACATTACTATGTCGGGGGCAGAGCTTTTATGACTGTACACTCACCAAATGCAATCAGCACCAGTGTGTAAGTAATCAATATATGGAAGGCGATTTTGGTCTCGAGACCAGCATGAGGTAGAAAAGACCATGCCAATGTTTAGCCAGGGAATGGTCACCCCTGCAGAAACATGGATGTGTGAAAATAGAGAACACATTAAAAACTGCTGATGACACAACAAAAAGAAAAATTCATTCATATCTGAGGTGATAAACAGTATCTTCTTTTTTTTTTTTTTTTTTTTTTTAAGAAATAAACACTAGTTAAAATTGTATTGTGTTTTTAAAACGCAGTGGCAGTCTCGGAGACATCCTTACCAGGCACAGCACCCAAATGCCTCAGTATGGATCCAGAATTATTCGGGAGTATATTGAGGTTCCATCCATGTCTGGGGAAAGATAAAAGGGGTAATTATTTTATTTCTCAGGAGATACCTGTGATTCCAGCAGCAAAAAGATCAATTGTAAAGAGAGTTGTTCTAAAATATTTTTACTTCAGGGAAACATTAAAATTAACAGAATATTTTTCCTCAAGTCTATAAGGCAGTAAATATGAGGCACTTACTTTGAAAATGGCTCCGACTTTCCTGTGGGGAATCCACTGCCATGTGTACTGGTGTCCACCTTCCCACAATGCACTGCTACGTGGCTGTCTCTCTGTTCCACAGTCCTCCAGTATTCTTGCTGTACAGAAAATGGGAAGGACAAAACAAGTGGGAGAAAGTATGAAACAGTTTTTTTTAACATTACACATATATACACACACACACATATATATATACATATACATATATATATATATATATATCAGAGGGGAACCCTCAGGGCCTTCTACGCCTTCAGAGAAGGCCTTAAAAATCAAAAAAATAGAGTATCAAATTATATATATATATATATATATATATATATATATATATATATATATATATAATTTAATTTAATACAATATATTTAATAAATTTTCTCTCATTTATGTTCTAAAGTTAAGTTTACTGTCAAGTTCACATCAGCAATGAAAGGGTTACTGTCCTGAAACATGTTATCCAATCAGAATCGTCTGTCTTCATCAAAGTCCGGTTAGCTGGCTCATTAATTGGTTAGGACTTCATGAATCCCGGGGAAGGCCAAGCTATGTGTTTTGGTTTGGAGAGTGATGGGAAAATTGACCAATCACGATTTGATTTTAAGTGGGCGGGACAAAAAAAAAAGATTGTAGGCCTTCACGAAGTCCAAACAGCGGGCAGATTCTTTTGGAGCTCAAGTCAAAGGACAAACTTTATGACGCTGCCATCACTCACTTCACAAAGAAAGACAGATGAATGGATTTCATTTTCATGTAAGGTAGGCCTATGTTACAAGCCACCTTGATTATTATTTTGAGTGATTAAAATCGGGCCAAGTGGACATTCAGTTATTTGTATTCATAGGTGGAAATACAGGGGACGTGTCCCCCCCTTCCATAAAGTTGTCCCCCCCAAAAATCATTGTAAGCACACAAAAACAATTGAATAATAATATAGTCATGTTCAATAAAAATACAACACAAACGCTGCAAATTATAAACGTAAAACCCCCTTTTTTTAAATTGTTGAAACATTGCGACCCCCCTATTCCTCAAAGTGGTTTAGCCCACATGCTGTTTCTAACGGACGGGGCTACCGGCAGCTCCGTGTGTCAGCGAGTGTGTCATTTAAATGTAGAAGGGATTTTTATTGTATTTTATTTTTGCATTTTTAAGTTGCCATATTTAATGGCGTAGTTGTGATATGTTGTTGTATTTTGTTTGTCAAAAAATACAACACTACAATATAATAATACCAGCTAATACCATTGTTGATTTTTCAGTTTGAACATTGAAAAACCTGTATACAGGTAGAATATGCACTGATACACAACAATGCTACAACTACTATTATTACTTTTTCTAACATTCAACAGGCTGTGGGCTCAACCCTGCAAGGTTAGTTCCAAAGGAGCTGGAGAGAGAGAGGGAGATAATTTTTTCTGTCTGTTCTGTCTGTCTGTGGAAGCTATGAAAATTGTGACTTTTGACATCAGTACCTCTTAATGCGCCATGCCTGATTGCGCATGAAGAGGTATTTGCACTTCAATCGAGCTTAAAAAAATCTTTGTATTACCAGCTTTGTGTAACTTTTGCTATATTGTGCATTTGAAATTGTTTAGTTTGAGGATGCTCATGAATTTATTTGTCAATGTGTGTATGGCCTGTTGTGCGCCGTGTTTTATAGCGCTGTCTGTGGTGATGAAATGAGCCTCGGTGTCGGTGTCAGCAGCGTTATGGGGGTGACATTCTGGGTGACCTCATTTTATTTTCCAGATTTTGACTTATGTTTATTTAATGTTGCCTAAATAGTCTCCAGTTTTATGAAGTTACTGTTGAGAAGTTTCTTGTTGCGGAGAATGTTATGTTATGGTCTATTTGTTTACATCCTTGTCATCGTTAATTAAAGGATTGCAGTTGTTAAACGCTTTGAATTCATCGTACTCTCTTTTTTCCGTGATGATTTCTCTTCTCGGCAGTGAGGGCCGGGGTGAAGGCCCAGCTGTAGTGCTCACGGTTCGCCACTGATATATATATATATATATATAATATATAGAGATAGAGAGAGAGAGAGAGATAGGAGAAGAGAGAGAGAGAGAGAGAGAGAGAGAGAGAGATAGACAGACAGACACAGACACAGACAGACACACACACACACACAGAGATAGACATAGAGACACACACGAGAGAGACAGAGAGAGAATAGAGAGACAGATAGAGAGAGAGAGAGAGAGAAGAGAGACACAGAGAGATGAGAGAGAGAGAGAGAGAGACAGAGAGAGAGAGACACATAGAGAGATAGACACACATATAGAGACACACATATAGATATATACACACATATATATATAGATATATATACATATAGAGATATATATATATATATATATATATATATATATATATATATATATACACACACACACACACACACACACACACACACACATATATATATACACACACACACTGATGCAGGTACTGATTTTTGCAATCTATGTAAATATTTTTTGACAGCAGGTGTATAGTCACATTTATAGAGGAAGATATTTTCAAATGTTTTGATGACTGTGTTTGAATGCTAACCTCAACCTCAGCAGCCCCTGGTTCCTTGTTGAAGCACATGGTCATGGTGTTACGGGCTATCCTGAAGAAGTTGGTCAAGGACACCGATTTCCCCTGCAACAAAGATATATTAAACAACGGAAGTGACAGCCTGATAGGATGATAGGAAACAATACTCTAAATATTTATGATACCCATTCATGGAAAAGCAACTACAGGAATATAAAACAAAAGTTGGGAGCTGAATTAAAAAAAATAAAATAATAAAATGAGTTAAATTCTGTTTGGCATCAATGATTTCCTCACTTTATGTCTCTGGGACTTAAAAAAAAATATTGGTGAAAGACCACAAGCATGTTTAAACGTAAATGTTTCATCAATCTGCTGTATTCAGACCAATGTGTCTATCGGTGTCCAGACAAGGATCCACCTCCACCATCAGTGCCAAACTCACAAACCCTGGACCTGGCCCTATCACTCAAAGACACTCCTGCTGCAAAAAATCTTTTAGGGTGACCGTAAATCTGTCTAGACTGGGCCTGGTAACACACACATCCTGTCGAAAGCTGACTTTTTGGATTCCTCTTGCTCTCAATAACAATGTATATTTTCTTAAGTTTGTACTGGGTTTCCAGACATCTTCAAAGAATTGTCACTGACCAAGACTTGCAATTAATACAGTCACTTTGTTGTCTCAATAGAGAAAGTGAAATCCAACTTCCTCTTGGAGAAAAATGCACACAAATCAGAGCTGTGCAGTCACTATTTTGACCAACTTCTCCTGTTCAGTGTGGTGACAGCCATTCATGTGCCACTAAAATGGTCCTTCTATACCTCTATAGTTCTATTGGTTGTTCTGGGTCAAGTCTCTTGACTAATTTGAGCTCTGCATAGGGAGGTCATATGAAGAGCTTTAGTTACCAAAGGAACAGAGTAATTTAAGATGGATGGAGATTTGCGTTAATGTGAGAGTGAATCTGAGAGAGAGCCAACAGAAAAAAGTTATCTTAATGACAGACAACGGTTAATGCCGTCTCAAAATACCTGTATGTAAATAATGTGGCAAAGATTTTTCTTCATATAGTATGCACGTATGTGTGGGCGAGAATACAACAGACCAACTATGGGTTTAGAAAAAGACTGGTGCATTGTGGGGTTGGAGGGAACATGATGGCCAAAGATGTGGGGCATCGCTAAGGGCAAGGACATCTGCTGAAGGAGAAAAGCCACAGTAAGAGGGCTGAAGGGTGGAGAGCACTTGAGAAGGCTGGAAGCTGGTATTTTGGAGGGGGGCAGGGCTGTTTCCAGTTGAAAGTGGGGGCTTTTCTATGACCTACTTTTCAGCCAGCCAGATCAGCATAGCTGTCAGCAAAGCGGGGTGGTGGGAATACGTCACATGTGGGTGCATACCCACACACGCAAGACCACAGGCTACCTTACCTCACACTGTTCAACAAAAATAAAATATCACGAGGTGCGCAAGGTACAAAAACTCCAACATGACTCAAATTTGTTTAAATGAATTACAAGCTGTCACAGCTAGCTTCATGGCACTGTTACCAACAACACAATGCATGAAGTTTACTTGGAGGTAACGTCTTTGCAGTTAGCAGCATGCTACCATGCTACACTGAATGAGACTAGATGTGTGGTAACCATGGTTACCAGATGCATTTCAGAAGTGGAAAGAAAGCTAAATAAGTTTGACTTAACATGAACACTGTTTTCCTGTCTGAAGAGGCCAATGCCATAATACTGCAGCTGAGAGACACATGAGGATCACATGAGTCTGCCTGTACTTTCAATAGATGACACAAGACAAATTATGTTGTGAAGTTGCATGAAAATTGAAATGACAAGTAAAATGTCCTAAACAGTTGCATGCTAGGATTTCATAGTCATATTTCTTGCTTGTTGATGATACAGAAACCAAACCTCTGACGAAATTGCAGAGATTTGACATTGCAGCAGCTCTTCAGCTGCTCCTCTCTCATGTAAGAGATGGTGAGGACAGAAAGAGAGTCAGGTAAAGCATTGCAAAATGAACTAGATCTTGGAGGGAAAAAAATCAGGTATAGATACAAGTTTTATATTTATGTTTTATGTCTGCCTTATTTTATTTTAACATCTTAGTGCGGATGGGAACAACTGAAACAGACATACGACAGTGCGCTAACATAAATAACGTTGAACAGCAGTTTAAAGTGGGAGGGCCAATTGATACTTGGCCCCTCTACTTCCAGCATTTTAGGTGTTTATGGATCACTGCAGACGTTTGCATGCGTGCTTCATCACTTAAGAGCTTGCACAGTGGTATCAAAACTTGGGTAGACAACAGTCTACACAAGATATAGAGTTTCTTTTCAAAGACCGGAACAAGGTGAATAATTGGTGCCGAAATTCAAAAACAAATGTAGACTGTGTGTTCATCATCTATAATCATAATCTTTGAGATGACTAACAAAACAAAAAAATAAAAATAAGGAGGGAAGGAAGCAACATCCATTGAAACTTCAGCGCTGTAGCAGTAGTGCTGATGGCAACTCATCTGCTGACCTTTAAATGACAAAGCTGTTAACAGAGCCTCATGACTTCAGATCAGATGGGTCTCTGTAAAGCGCCTAGAGACAATTGACATTGTAACAGACGCTATACAAATAAAACTGAATTGAATTGAATCATAAGAAAGAAATAACAAGAAATGATAATGAAAAGAAAGGATAGACTCACGTGGTTCTTGTCTGTATGCTTCAAGAGTGTAGCATAAACAGCAAGTGTCTTCCTCATCCTCACCTTGTAAATACATTTGTGCTGGTCACTGAAAACCCCTCTGTCCTCCTCCTGTTCCTCTTCATGCTGCCTGTCCTCTTTTCCTTGTTTTTCCTGAGCGAAGAGCCGGCGCCGGCCCGCTTTGACCTGAGCCTCCAGCTTCAGATGGTGATAGACTCCGTTGCTGCGGTGATGTCCTGTCGCCCCTCCCACTATCCCACCTGCGAGCCCGTTTTTGGGCTCATAGCGTGGCAGTGAGAGCCCGTTAGGTGGTGAAGAATCCGAGAGACCCTCAAGAGGCCCTCGTCGGGACTCCAAGTTCTTTTTCTCCTCCAGCACCTCCACGAGCAGTCGGAGGCGCTCCTCAGCACTGAGAGAGTCATAGGAGAGGATGTACTGGAGGTAAGCTTCCTGCAGCTTGGCCAGACGGTCCTGCGCAGACTTAGGGATGCGTAGAAGGTCGGCGAGCTTGGTCCACTTTTTCAGGTCCATCACCTGCTGCATGCCACCCATGTCATTGATGAGCTGGAAAAAACGTGACAGGTCCACTTCGCAGCCACCTGCATAAAGCAAAAATTCAACAAGAGAGGTGAGCTGACGACCACTACTCAAAATGGTGGCAATTTTTATATATTCAAATCAAAGGTGATGCACTTATCTAGCCAAGGAATTTAAGTATTAACTGGAGTGGCCTGCTTGTTATATGTGTATAATCTCAACTTTCTTTTTACAAGATAAATAAAAAAAAAACAGCAAAGCCATGTTAAACTACACTATTTCATTTTATTTTATTTGAAAACAGCTAGTTCACCTATCAAAACATGGTCTAAACTATCACTGTTCCAAACAGGACACAAATTGCTCTTTATGTAGAACTGATCTGTGGAGGGACACTACAGGAAGTCGTTTGGAAACAAGACGTGCTGGCTGGCTGCAGGCACCCCACTGTGGCTCACTGGCTGGCACATCGCTCTGTCTAGCAGCTGCAACAATACTCACTTCACTGAGATGATCACTGTGGCTGTATACAACTGCTACAAACACTGCACAGTACAGTAAACCACAAAAGCAACCATTGTTAAGCTATCTTATTTCAATAGTCATCCATCTGCATGCATGGGAAAGTTTGCACATAGCAAAAATTCAAATATACAAATTCCATTTGAACCTGGCCTGTTCAAATACTGTTACTACAAGAACTTTAAGGTGACAGTTCAATCTGGGCGAAGTATCATCTTTGCTGGCCATTTTGTTCCTTACAGAGCCGTTTAACAATATTACTGTCAACTATAAGGAGAAGAAAATCTGGCGAAAGGACCAAAAGAGTTCACATCTATTATACTTGGGGCTGGCTCTTTCTTTAGTCTTTATAGAGCACAGTGACAATAATTGAATTGCAAGATGGAAGCAGATTTTGATGTACTGTATACATTTTATAACGTTATCCTTTTTTTGCACAATACCATTTTTTTTTAATATAAGCTTATCATTACTTTCAAAAAATCATTGCATGTCAGAGGACTGGCCTACAATTCAGAATTAGTTCCCTGGATCTAATTCACTTTTGAAAAATCAAAAGCCCTGTCTTCATTGGCAGTCTGAAAGGAAAAAAGGTTGTGGCATAATCCTTAGCCATGTGCATGTGTGAGTCTGGCTCGATTTGGCTCACTTACCAATCACAGGTGGCTCATCCATGGTAATGCCCTGAGATTTAAGGTGCTTGCGGATGCAAGCAAGCCGCTGCACATTGGGGCCCCAGCGTCGGCCAAGCATGTGGACCCTCTGCACCTGCGTAACAAAACGCATCTCCTCATTCAGTTTGCATTCTGGCCGCCAGTCTGGTGGTGGCACCACACGGCACATGCCAGCCACCTCTGCCTGTTCCCTCACTCCATCCAAGTACACCAGGGGGTCCTGGAACTCCCTCGGAGCTGGTCGGAAGATGGGGACTTCACCCAGGGCCGCCCAGCCCTCTGGCTTGCTCCGCTGGCGCTCCCACTCCTTCTCCTGCTCACGTTCCTTCTGCCGCGTCAGCTCTTTCTCACGCTCCCACTCCTTGTCACGGTCAGCAGGCCGCAACGCTGCTGGTTTGAGCTGTCCGGGACTTTTCGTGGAAGTAAGAGGAGAGGAGGTGGAAGGGGAAGAGGACACTGAAGTTTGTTGGGAGTCTGAGGTAGTGCTGGCATGACTGGGGTTTGGTGAGTGATTCTGGCCTATTGAGGGGGAGGAAGAGGAGGAGCTACGACCATGTGACCTGCTCTGCTGCTGCTGTGCTTGTCTTATCAACATCAGCTTTCCAGCCGATGCACGCTTAGGTCGCTGGTTCACCGGCTCCACTTTGGCTGCTGGTGTAGAAGGAGGTGACGTTTGTTGAGGTGGAGGAGTAGAAGGTGGAAGAGGAGTAACAGGCTGAGTTTGTTTAGGAGAGGTTTTTTTTTCTGATTCTTGTCCATTAGTAACTGGAGTGGTAGGGGTGATGTTTTGCTTGGGAGATTTCTCTTCATTAGCCACCTTCTTGCTGCTGCTGCGTGTCTCCAAGGGCGTGGGTTGAATCTTGGCCTTCTTGGCCTCAGTGCCACTTGTTCTGGGTTTCTGCTCAACAACCCCTGTACTCACTGAGTTGAGCACTACTTCCAGGCGCCGTTTGGAATTGCGCAGTCCCGCTCTCGACCAAGGCACTCGCCCTGGCCTATCTGGCTTCGTTTCTGCCCGTCCTCTTTGACCAGGGTGTTGTGCCGCTGCCCATTTAGCCTACCGTTGGGCCTTATATTGGCAGCCACATTGTGCAGCCCATTGGATAGTAGCACCTGTTTGCGGGTTTTTGCATTGCTGTGGTGGGCTGGTGCTGCTGCTTTTCCTGAGTTGGCCAGCCCATTGCTGGCTGCTGGCTGGCTGTGCTGATTGTGATTGTTCGCTGACGATAATGCCGAGGCGGCGCTGTTGTGTTTGTGGCTGCTGCTGAGTTTGGTTTTCTTGCCCAGTTCTTTCAGCTTGGCTTTGGTGTAGGTGACGTGGCCCTTGGACACGGTGGCTGTGTACTTCTTCACAGTTTTGGACGGCAGTCGGACATCACGGCTCTTTTTGGCAACACCAGCAGCTTGTGCCGAGCTTGCCCGCATCAGCCCGTTCACTTTTGAAACCTGAGATAAACAAAAGAAATGGGGATAGATTAGATTAAGAGAATATATATTTCTGTGCAAGTGTAAACTATTTTGCCATGTCTGAAGGTCTTACAGTGCTTGGCTGCTTTTTAATTCCTATTGAAGCCCCCTTCTCACTTTTGTCCCCAGACAAACATTGCTTCTGTTCTTCTTTTGTTACATTAATAATGATATGGTGACATATCTTTTTGTTGTTTTTTAGTTATTATTTACCTATTTTTTAGACATCTTATAAATTGTATGCTTTTTATTTATTGTACTGTTGGATTTGAAATGGAATCTACTTTACTTTTCACATAAATTCAAATGCATTTATAAGAATAACCAATTCCAATTCTTCCCTCTCATCAGTGCACTGTTTCACTACACAACAAAAGCAAAAGGATGTTTTTCTTCTCAAAATTATAATTAGTTAGGGATGCATGATTATTATTAACCCGATAACTATCGGGCAGATAACAGGAAATTATGACGTCATCTCGAATAAGTCCGATATCATGATGAATAGCCCCGATGAGATATATATTTTTGTCAACACGGCAGCGCCTCGCTCCCTCTGAGCTTTGAATGACTGGCAGTGAATGTTATGTTCAAGTGACGTCGGCATAATCAGAAAAACGAATTCTCAGTCAGGAAAATCAAGAATACCCCCTCATGCCAGAAAACAACTTGTTAACTCGGGCATAATTTTGGTAGTTGTTGACTTTAATTGATGTTTGCAGTATTTTCTCACATGTTAGAGATACAAAATAGAAAAATAGATAAGCTGAAAGAATGACTAGCAAATGAGGGAATGGAGGAATTTACATTATACCTTGAATGCAGCATTGTGGCACAGTGCGTTGATTTAAAAAAAAAAAAAAAAACATGGAGGCGACTGCATGGAATTTCGTTCAAGTTTCAGAAGAAAACAGTTCACTGGTTATTTGTGACAAATGCTCCAAGCAAAGGAGGGAAAAATAGCACAAGCTTTAATTCGTCAAACCCGACCAGCCACCTGAAACATAACCATCGCTTCCATGGAGTTTTGAAATTGCGCTAACGTGAGCTAACGTGGGCAAGCAAACACCAAGTCTCGTCTCGCCTCCGCTTCCCCTCCCCATCATCTCTCTCATCTAAAGCTTCCATGAGATAAAAAAACCCCCCTCAAACTACCGAACCTCATTTACTTTAATAAAAGGCATTAATTTGAACGGAATCACAAGCCAAAATCCTTTAAACATAATTTCCTGTTATTATGGAGTGCTCTGTTTCAGTTTATTCACACAGACAAGTCTAACATAATGTCAGTACATTATGACCTGTGCATTATTTTTTATTGTCATTGAGGAATGCATTTTTTCAGTTAGTAATTCTGACGCATGTATTTCCATCAGTTCAAGGAGCCTTTGTTTTTTATATCAGTAGGTAATGCACCTTATTTAAGTTGATGTGAGATATCAAATAGGTTCGTTTGATAGCTTTATGAAAATGTTTGAGAGGCTTGCCAGTAGTTTTTCATTGGAAAAAATAGATATCTGTTCATTTGAAAAGTCAAAACTGTTTTTGGTTTTGTTTATAGTATTGATGTAATGATCTTAGGTATATGTGTGTGTTATCGGTTATCGGTATCTGCCTTTAAGAGCTGAAAGTTCATCGTATCGGTTTTTAAAAACAGTTATCGTGCATCCCTAATAATTAGTGCATGCAAAGTAAGTGCAAATTTCTTTTTTTCACTAAGACATTATGAAACCTTGATTTTCACAAGACATGGAAAATGTTT
This sequence comes from Hirundichthys speculiger, assembly GCA_018398805.1. Classification (NCBI taxonomy): domain Eukaryota; kingdom Metazoa; phylum Chordata; class Actinopteri; order Beloniformes; family Exocoetidae; genus Hirundichthys; species Hirundichthys speculiger. The sequence goes on along the minus strand of JAGFBZ010000492.1, from coordinate 3,183,148 downwards.
ATTATCTTGTCATCTATTTGTGGTCCGTGTCACTCTGTTTGTTTTGATGCAACAACGGAAGGAAAAGGGGAGCGATGGAGTTATCAATCACAGCCAGGTGCCACAGGAGGCATTGACAGGTTTTCCTTTAAAGGGCTCTTGTGTCGTGTGTGTGTGTGTTTGTGTGCACATGCCCATGTATTGTATTGTATCTGTCTCAGGTTGCAGGGGGCCAACACGAGACCAAACCATTAAAAGACAAGGGGAGACTGAAACCCAACCCTGCGTCTGTCAATCACTGCCCCCTAACACACGCACTCTCTTCCCCAAAGGGAAAAAGAAATAAAGGTGACAGGGAAGGGGGGGAGGAAATGATGAGAGCAGATAAGTGGAAAAGATAATGCAGCAGTGATATGAATAAATAAATGAACCGTCTTTTTTAAAAATAAATGAATATGCATTCCTCATGGAAAAAAAAAAAAATATATTTATTAGAGAGACTTTATTACGTGACGCACAACTTCACAGTTCTGTTTTATTATGAGCAAGGTTAACGCCATGGTATGTGTAGCTCTTATGCTGAAATGACAACCAATCTTTAATACAATAGTTTTCCAGTATCTCCTGTTATGTCACCCAGTTTGCTGACAAAGTAAGGCAGGAAAAAAAGTGTCATGATCATTTCCTGCCACATGAGGGCTCAGTTAACCCATTGTCACCACCTAGGCTGGACAAGTTCTGTCAGTTTTTTAGTCTTGTGGAAAAGGAGGATTAGAACGGAAAGAAGAGAAGAGAAGACAAGAGAAAGCCACAGGTGGGGAGATAAAAAAAGAGAGGAATGATGTCTAAAGACAATGAAGCCAAAAAGGAAAAACAGAACACACAGGAGTGGATTTTGGCTGCTTGTGAGCCAAGAAGGGGAGGGAGAGGAAGAGGGAGGTGGGTCTAGATGACATCATATGTTGCTATAGCCCAGCTGAAGCCTGGCAGATTTTTTTTTTTTTTTTTTTTTTAAATACACAACATCTGCAGCTGGAGGCCCTGAGAGGAGAATGAGGTAAAGGCGAGGGGGGAGCACAGAGAAAGACTGGGAGAGACGGCCAGCGAGAGAAAATTTAACCCTTGCAAAGCCCTGCTGAATGGAAAAAGAGGGACAATGAAAAGAGTGAAGAATGCTAAATGAGGAGACACTGCAGAGGGGACTTTCATTGCTGCTGGCTCTAATACATCAATCTGATGTTTTAGAGCTATGAGAGTTACTGCTCCGTACTCTTTTCTCTTGGGCTTTAAAGTCATGAAACAACTTTTTAGTGCAGAGCTTTGCAGTCTGTCCGCAGACAGGCTGCATGACAACTTTATCTTTGGTTTGTTTTATTATACATCTGCTTACATATAACATTTACTTAAAATTAATGCAAATAGGTGTTTTTTTTTTTTAAACGGTTACAGCTTTGTTAAGCATTATACATTCACAGTTGGGTTTAAAAACTAACACAAGGACTCCAGCAGATCTATACTTTCCTGTCATTGAGGGTCAAATATGCTGGAAATGTGTAGATGTCAGGGGGAACAGTAACAGAAGTTTTATCTTTTAAAATGAAATGGGATTAATGGGCACATATCCTTACTAGTTTGCAGTGCAACCCTGACAGGAGCAGGTTTATTTTGAACCAGCCAGAAAAAGGTCATTTTAGCATTAAACCAAGAGAAGACTATGGACATTAGTTGTCTTCAGTCATTAGTGAATGAGGCATGATTTTAAAAAAAATTGTAATGCAATATCAAATAAGCATCAAATACCGTTTGTCATTTACTGTAATATCACTCTTGCAGTAGTACAAGGGAGGTTGTTTGAGGACAAAGGATAAATAAACAAGAGTGCATTCTTTAAACGGTGCAAAGTTGGTTAAATGGTTTGGCCCTGCATTCCTCACCTGCCCTTGGCGCAGCATACAGCTGCTTAGCTGACATCCCCACTTTGTTATTTAATTAAAATGGATAGAATTGTGTTGGTTTTTTTTTAAAAGGACCTTTTACGGTGCATGTATTTTGTTGATACAAGCTGCTATTAAATTAAGGGGAGCTGATTTGCGTTGAATTGAATTATGATAATGCCTTTAGCCTTCAGTTTTACATAGACAATCTCTGGTTTGTTTTACAGTTACATGATCACTTAACCTTTCATATGGCTGAGTCTTTATTTTCACAGTTGGTCATGTGTATAAAAGTGTGTATGTGTCTTGAACACATACTGCTCATGCTAATTGAAGGGAAAGTGAAGTAGAAAAACAATCCTTTTCAAATGACTTGGAGTGGTGTTGTCAAGAGCAAGATCTGATTGTAGGACACAGGAGAAGAAAAAGGAGAGAATGAAAGAGAAAAAGGCTGAATGAGACAAGGTAAAAGAGGCCAAAAGAATCACATAGGGTGCCAAAAGAGTTTAAAATGAAAAGAAGAGTAAAGGAAGAGCTGTAGAACAAAAACTAGTGGGAAAGTGAGGCTGAAGTTTGTCTTGGCAGGCGCTTACTCTCATTGAGATTCATTGTTGCTTTTAATGGACAATCCCAGGCATTTAAACCTGAAGCACATCATTAGCAATTGCACAGAACAACAAACACCACAAGATAGTAGCTGGCATTTAACAGGCAGGAAACTATAAAACAAGAAATGGCCAGAGGAAAAAGGAGCAAAAAAGAAAAAACAATAAAGATGGGAATATAATCTGTAGTCTCGGAAGACAATTTCTTTTAATTAGCAAATGTAAAGAAAATAAAGTCAGCTTCAGACTAAAGTCATCGCCAGTCCTTCTCTTCCTGCTTTTTCGCATTTCACTTTGCGGGGTTCCTTAAAACACGCTAAGTGCCATAGAGAGAAGGAGGCAGGATTTCACAGCCCCTTGCCAGCACTACTAAATATAGCTGCAGTCGCGGCAGGCCAAAACACAATCATTACTCTCTCAGACACAATGGATGGATGAGAGGAGGAGAAAGAAAGGAGAGGAAGTGGGAGACATAGTAAGATAGCAGCCGCAAAAGCAGAGGGAAGAGTGTGGAGAAAAGGCAAAGCAAGAAACCAGCAATAAAATGAAAGCACAGAAGTGAGAGAGAGTGAGTGCAGGAGTAGTTTGGCAAAATCACCAAGAGGAAGACTGATGAAAAAAAAAGGGGGACAAAGAAGATGGGAGGGTGAAAATAAGAGTCAAGAATTCATGACAATAAACAAAAGAGGGTGCAATACCCTTAACCCTCAACCCTGCTTGATGTTGCAGTTGTAACACGACTAGCTCAATACATCTGGCAGCAACAGAAATGCTCCTCTCCTTAGGTGCCACTGTAACACTTTCAAACGCATTCTTGTAGTTATAGAAATTATAGAAGTGTTTTCACCTTTCGTCTTGGTGTACTCAACAACTTTCTACATGCATGTTCCATGATGTAACACAGACGTTAAGTCTAAAGGTGGACACTTTCAGCCACTCTACCTGCTTCCGTAGCTCCTCGGCTGCTCTCCTGGGTGGCAGGCCGTTGGCTGATCCTCGACTGCTGGCCAAAGCCTGCTGCTCCCTCACCTGCTCCCGTGCCTCTGCCCGTTCACTGCGCTCCCTCAGTAGGTGTGGAGGAGGTGGCAGCGGTGGGGCAGGAGCATCCCTGCCGTGAGTCCCCGCCTTGGGCCTCGGACTCTCCCTGGTCCCTGCTTTATTCTGGCTGTGAAACACTGAAAAAGAATGAAATGGGAAATATAATTAGAATTTTTTTTTTTTTAATATATTTTTTACCCAATATCTGATCAAAAAATATCTGATCACATGCAGAATATACAGATACCTATGTAAGCTGTTATGGGATTAGAAATCAACTGAGATAAGCAGAACCAATATTGAACTGTTTTAAGTTAACTGTATTTAGCTTCCAAAATACACAACATGCATGTTTTTATGTTTGTAAAAAGGAAGGTTGAGAGGCAGAAGATAAAAAAAAAAAAATCTCCATGAAGAGACATCAAATGTAACTACAGCTTTTTGAGGAGAAGCTGTGGCTCATTACATTTTTTTTTTAAAATTCATTTGGAATTAATTTCAGTTTTACTTCTTATACAACCCATTCAAAACATTGGTCATCTTAAGGCACTGATTGAAATTTCTGCTCAATTCAAGTGACATAAAAGCCAAATCAGTCAGAAATCACTAGAATCCAATTCGATTACATTTTGTTGACTCTACAAGGAAGGGAACAAATACAATTCAAGTCAAATTAATACAGCCCAGTTGAATCCCATTTGATTCAGTTCATTATTAAATTGAATCCAAGTCAGTATAATGCAGTCCAATTCAATATAATAGCATTTGCAAAATGCTAATTTGTAATTAAAAAAAAAAAAAAGACAGAAAAGTAGTCTATAGTTAAAGAAACCAATGAAAAACATTTAATCTGCCTTAACCGCCCTCCAATCCAGTGTGATTGTTTCCACATTAATGCTAAATTGTAAAAAGTAGCCTAGATAAAGAAAATAAACGGATCACGTTGAATCTTCAGCTTGGTTCAATTCCCTACACTGTGTATGGATGAAAAATGGAAACACCCCCCCCCCCACCCCACCCCAACAGGAAGACAGCCCAGCAGAACCAGACTCAAGGAGGGCGGCCATCTGCCTAAGCCAGTTGGACGGTAGAAATGCAAATAAACACAAGTACTAGGCCAAAGATACCTGCTACAGGAAAGAAAGGGACAAAGTTAATGGAGAGACAATGACATATAAAACACTTTGCACATTAAACGCAAAGTGTTGAGATGTTCACACTTTGTACAAAGACTATAGGCAATCTGCATATAACTGTATTTACATTTTTAAAAAATGCTTTCCACTCTGGCCTCAGGAATACATATAACACGCATTTGCTGGTTTCTCTAATGTTGTTTATGGAACTAGTAGGGACTAAATGCCCCAACTGGCCTGGCTGTTCAAGGCTGCATGATGATTAACAGTAACTAGTAGTAACTAGTAACATGCAAATGGGGCCTGAAAGCTAAAGATTATTTTTCTATGGCACATTGCCATGCCTTCAATTCAAAGACCATTACCTCCACAGATACAAAGAAACTACATTTGATACATGTACCATAACCACCAAGGAGTAACTAAGCATCTGACAACTGAGTGAGTGAAACCAGGGGCCGTGGAGAGAGAGCTGGTAGCACCGCTAACCAAACACACCTTAGATATATTGGCATTAGAGAAGAATGTCTCAAAACACCAAAATATTTCAAGTACATTGGTGGTAGAAAATACAAAAAAAACAAAAAAAAAACAACAACAACTGTGGTATAGACTGAAACGCACCAGTATAAAAAAATAGAAAGATAATCAGTGAGTCAGGAAGAGCAAACAGCTAAACAGGACGTTGGTGGGTTAAAGGTGATATATTACTATATACCTTACTGCAATTAGGCTACTATAAAAACTTTCAAAAAGTGGATATAGCTTTTGAGGTTGCCATCTAACTTTGGCATTAAGCAGAATGAATTTAAGCCACTATCATCCAAACCAAAACAACCAAGTAATAAAAGCCTGCAGAATGTTGGGTGCAAAAATCTTGGCAAACATGTAGCCTCCAGTCAGTTAATTATGCATGATTTAAGATGTGTATGAAGATGTCTTTATAATACTTGTCAATATACCTGTTTTAAATGGTTTTAGACTGTGCTGACCTCTGGATTTAATGCTAAGCGAATCAAACAGCAGTGCAGCAATTAACATAAACACTCAAAAGCGCTCTCTCTCGCTCAGCTTTAATGAGGCTCAATTTAAAGTTTAACTGGGTCTTAAAAACATCAACATACAGAGAATTAACAGAACCCGTGCAGTGTTCAACACATGCAGGACATGGATACAGCCTCCGATTCAGTATGTACACGCGCACGGGTGCGTGTACACACTCATAACCACAAATGAGAGTCTGTAGGTCTCTGGGGCCCCTGGCTCGATGAAAAATGAGAGAAATCCTGACATTTTCAGAAGTGAGCTAAGCAAGAAAGTGAGCCCAATAAAAGCTGTTTAATTTAGCTATGTCAACATGGCACATGTCCAGGAGAGGAAAAGAAGTGAATAGATGGTTCGGTTATGAATGGTCTCCAATGTAAGGGCTTTCCTGTCTCTCTGTACCTCCCAGAATAAAATGCCTCTCTGGTCCTCAGCTGATTCTCTTTCTCCTGGTTCTCAACCAGTCTCCTCCCTCCTCTGTCCCCCTCCCTAAAAACCTATACAACCACACTCTTTTTGGAGAGTGGCCCAAGCTGCGTATTAAAGTGTCATATTTGACACCAACAACACAAAATGCACAAAGTGTGAGCATGTTTTGTTTGTCCTCCATGTGTGCCTGATATCCAACACAGCATAGATACTGTCATCGCTAGAGCAATGCCCCATTCTTTACTTTGTCTAATCCTGTGTCTTTAACCCCCTCGTCTCTATTGTCCCTTAGAAAGTATATCTGCCTGTTTCTCCCTTATCTATTTATTTTGCATATCCCTGTGAAGGCGCCTAGCTGCTTTTCAAACAGTGTTTTGGTAAGAGATAAGAAAGGAGAACAAGCTGTCCTCACCCGTGCAACAAGCCTGGATTCGTTAACATTGGTTTCACTATCCTACGGTTCATGGTACTTGTAATGTTTTATGTTTCAAACTGCAGCTACAGACGTTCTTCAGTTAGAGGAGGATGATGGAAGCACGTATGTATGTATGACTGGATAGGCACCACCAGTGCGCTATACAAATCCTGAAGACAGTTCTCAAGAGTTCCCTGTATGCTGATCTACAGATCACTGTCTCTCTTCTGTCTCCTCCTCCACACTCAACTTGGAAGGATGACGGGGGAAGAATAAGAGTACAGTGCTCACCTTTTAAACCATTTAAAAGGCAATTCTACAGACTAAAGAAGGAGTGAGAGGCAGATAGGGTGAAGGGAAGGAACTCTGAAACCCAGCTGTTTCCTTGACTGTACTGGATAAATCTCCCATGTGTGGGAGGGAAGGTCTCTTGGCTGGAATCATTTCACTAACAGTCTTCACAAAGACTACAAGATGAATATAGCAAACAGTTGACGGCTGTAACATAAAATAAAAGCAACATGGAAAATAGTTTGGATTCTATTAACCTTGCTGTTATCCTTTCCTCACTGCAAAAGGTTGGCATCTTGCATATGTCATTCAAGCATACATTTGCATGCCTTAAATTCCCTGAATGTTGAGCGGTGTCTGCCTCTGTGTGCATTTATCTGAATGTCTATGTGCCCCACGGGGTGTGTATATGATGCAACTGTGCCGCATGTGTCTGTCTAGAGCCCCGGCCAGCTGTTGCAATGTGAGCATAAACACCTTGTTAGGGCTTAGTAAGCTAAGTGTTAATTGGGGTGGAAACAGTTGATACGCTGTACTACAATGTGACCATGTGACTTGCCCCTTCCCTGCAATGGAAAACAGGAGGGCAAACTTGGGAAATTGCATTCATGAGCACACAAACATATATGCTCACAATTTGAGACTTAACTACAAATCTGTCTGTTGTCTTTGTCTACGACGCATTCTGTGTTTCTGTATTTGAAAGTTATCCGTAGATATCCAGTGATAGATTAGTGTTCTTTTCTACCTTCTCTATTCCTCTTCCTTTTGTTTCATTTTTAAGGAGAGTTGCACCTCTTTAAAACTTCTGATTTTGTTGGTTTCATTAACTGCCCACCCTGGGAATTAGTGCATTACACCAACTCAAAAAAACTACCAGATTGGTGTGCGAACGGAGCATTTGGCAGAAATAAAAACATGGCATGCTTTGTTTTGAGCCTTGCTTTTGTCCTTACCATGCCCATTCAGTGGTTGCCTGGTGGGAAGCTTGCCCTTGCGGGGTGTAGAGTGGCAGGAGGACGAGGTTGAGGTTTGGCTGATGCTTCCAGCGCCATTAGAGTGGACAGCGCCTCCATTCCGCACCTCATTCTCCTCCTCTTCATTCTCCTCCTCCAGGTCCTCTTCCTCTTGGGAGCTTCCAAAGTAGGCCATATTACTGGGCAAGGCAGATGACCCTGATGCATAAAGGTAGGGGGGAAGAAAAGGAAGAGAGAAGGGAGATTAATAATATAAAGGTCAGATAAGGTAGGATGGGGAATGACAAAATGGAAAGAGGGAGGGAGAATAACAATTCAAAAACTAGATAATAACAATGATTTACTTGATGTAATGCTGCTTATTTGATGATAATTTTTTGGCCATTACCATTTCAAATGCTATAAATGGAACATCAGTATGCACAGTAAGTGCTGAAATATTAATGAATGAATAAAAGTCACTCAGTAGCTTGAAAATGATGGTGATTGTGATGTTCTTTTTATCCACCTATTATTATCCCAGTTGGTGACCTATTGTTGCTTTGTAAACAGCTCTGTACATCTCATCAAATTTGTCACATGCAAAGACATATGTAGCAGAACGTGAGAATGATGACAGTTTTTCTAGCATTTCATTCTGTCCGAGTCAGGATAAACCACCTGGTCTTAAGAGCTCCTCTTGGTAATTTGCTTGTAGGCTGAAAATAACATTATTTTGTATAATTTTTGTGACCAAATCATTGTCCCTGCTCCTCATTGTCTCTGTCAACATTTCAAATACTCCTCCTGCCTCTGTGCTGGAGTGGCCGTACACAGCACAGAGAAAAAAGGGGAGGGACTTAACATTTTCTGAGGCTTCTAAAAGAAGCCAGAGCACTTTCTGCATGTGACAAGCAGTCGTTTCCACAGATTATTCAGATTTTTGCAGGTTTATTGAGACATACATTACTCATACAAGGTCAAATATTTAACTAAAAGCTACTAAAGAAAACTCTTTGGTGCCGAGTTAATCCAAAACTTTTTTCCTTTGCTCTCAATCACTTATCGTCATCTTTCAGATATGCTGTTCAATAAAAATTCAAAATGATGTTTGGCAGCAGATAGTCTACCTCTGTTAACCAAGTGTAGGCAAGCTCTCATCCTGACAGAGGTCAGAAAACCAAAAGCTATGTTCATCCAGTAAATCATAACATTTTATTCATAAATCAAGTCTGAAAGAAACTGATTAAATAATACAGATGAAGGAATTAAAAAAAATCCTAATCCTTGTATAAAAAAATATATGTCTGAAAAAAAGGGGGAGGGGCTGTCAAAATTACACTTAACTTTATTAGAGTATGTTTGTAATAACTGATTTCTAATTAACAAGAATGCAACATTTTCAAAGCTTTGATTAAACCTGGCTGTGACCTGAATTTTATGAAGTTGCAAAGCCTTTATGACTAAATCGATCGCTTAGCATGAGCAACTACTTTGGTTTTTATGACCCCTTTTTAGGAGCCCCAGTGTTTAAAAGGCATTAATGGAAGTAATGTGTGATTATGAGCCAATTAAAATAATGCTAAGCCTCTGAGAAATAAGCTGAATTCCACTTGCCAGTACTAAACTATACAGAGTACTTAAAATAGTACACGATAAATCAAGATTAAGCCAAACCCATCATTTTATGAGGACAATTGTTTTTTTGGAGAGAGCTGAATACTTGTCTCAGATTTTATACATTCAATTCATATTAATCCAATTAAATCATAGGACAAATATGGCAATATGGCAATATAGTGAAATAATTTCAATTTATGATATTGTATCATCATCATCATGCAATGGTTTAAGGAAGTGACTTTAAAGAGAATTTAGTAATCTGGAGAAGAAGGTGGGTTTAGCTTCAAAATATTAGTTAATTACAACTTGCAGGTCTCTGTTCCTCTTTGCTGTGCTTCAGCTCAGAACCCCAGAAGATGCAGTGACAATGTCAGAAACTGTGAATATATCTAGTCATTTTTACCAGTAGAGGAAACACTTTCTACAGTAGTGTACAAATGGTTTCAGCAAATAGAATAAAAAGTTATTTTTGCTCAAGTTACTGAGTTCTTCTTTGTTGGTATAATGGAGTCATAGAAGTCTCTGTCCTTCTACACTAGTAATTGTTAGTATAATCTTAAACGTAGATTTAAATAAATACAGCAAGCAATTTAAAATCAATCTAATTTTTATTATTTTATCCATGGAGCACATCCTACAAGCTTGAAGACAGATTATTGCTCATTTTAAATTGCCTACTTTTTTGTGCAAGTCAGGAGGGTGGTGTTTACCACGTTTCATCTTTAATCTATTCTGAACGCCTAATAAGTTCAACATCTCATCCATATCAAGGCTTTTTCAATTATATTAGGCTTGCCAGTTTGTAGCAGCCTCTTCGGAGAACTGGGGGGGGGGGGGGGGGGGGTTCCTTAAAGTTGTCTTTTTCGTTGCACTTTATGAACTTCTAGATGGGGTCTAGGGGAACCATAAGTCATTTTTTTTCTTTTAAATGTGGGAGAAAAAAAAATCCTCCCACTTCAACATTATTATAGTAAGAAGCTATGACAATATCTATCCAATGTATTTATTTTGGCCCAGAAGGTCACTGATATTTATTTTCTCACCTTTAGCTTTGTTTATGGTACACCTTCAAAGTGGCATTGCTTTAATAAGCTTATATAATATATCAACATATCTGTCCAAAGGTCAACTAATTTTCACCAAAATATTTACCCTATGATGTTACAAAGTTTCTTTCATTGCTCCCTAATCCAATCTTTATCCTCCTTCACAAACTGAAAGCCTTTTTCTGAATCATGTCACTGATGAGTGGTTTTCTTAAAGCCACACAGCAGTTTCGTCTCAATACCTTGAGTTTGCTTCACTATGTGTTTATGGAGATGCTCTTACTTTCACAATTAAGCATTGCTGTTAGTTCTACTAATTATTTTCTTAGTTTTTCAGATTTCAAATGTTAATGATCCTTTAAGATTCAGACGCAGACAATAACTGAATGCAGTGGAGCACAAATAGCACTGACGCCTCTCGTGCAGTTGCAACACATACACTAAACCAACAGGCGCAAAGGGCAGGTATGCATTTCTTAATGGCGTGCACACACCCACACACCAAACATCGCATATAGACATATCATTTATCTTGACGACAGAGCAAATGCTTCTCTCTCAGACCAAACAAACACACCGAAGCAGCGCACACACACTGGTGCAATCAGCTTCTAATGACTGGCTTCATTAGCTAAATGGTTGCAATTTACTGCTCTGAGCGGGGGTCACCAGGCCAGTGACAAGAGACTGAGGCCAGCTGGGGGTAGAACTGGCGATGTTTGAGGTTGTACTGCATAGAGGTGAACATGGAAAGATGTGAACAACAAAGCATGAATGCACCATGACAACACTTTCATACTTGTGTGAAACTGAAAAGAGGAAGGCAAGAAACTGGATGACAGGACAGTAAAGGCAAATCTAGTGGTTCGATCCTGCCCACTAGAAAAAGGGTAACGATACTACTAGCAGTGTTACCAGACATTCACAGCCCTTGTCCAAAATCCATCAGGAGAAAATCTGCAGATAAAAATGCACAAACATAAATGCAAGGTGGAAAAACCATCCGATTCCATCCCAAGATCTGAAAACAGGGGTTGAGCCTAATCCCCCAATTACACCAGTTTTTCACCCACCTCATTCCAGCCAGACAAATCATAATTAGGTTTGAAAGAGTCTATTAGGATTGTCATTTTTAACAGGGCTCTTGGGTGGGGGGCATAATTATAAACCCTTCATTTTCTAGCAACCCTTCTTTTGTTCCCTTAACTGGAACTGAAACAATGAGGGCAATTCATATAGTCAATCAGGAGCGTTTCAGGGCCATGGGGACGTGTGGACGTGATGACTTACAAATAAGTGTGACATGCATGTGCAGGAAGTATGAATGCTTAAAATGCAGGTTTTAGTAGCTGAGTGGTGTCAAAACTCTCGCTCACTTTCTTAGGAGAGAGAAATCAGGGATTAGAGACTACATCACCATTTAACATTCTTTAATATCGACAAAACCATTAACCCGACAAACTATGGACTCACAAAAAGCAGTATTATTCAGCGCTGCATGAAAGAGTCCTGCACAGAATCACCAATAAAGGGGAAAATAAAATAATAAAAATCACATCTGTACACAAATATAGACCTTCAAATTGTTATCCTTACATCATTCACATCTTAGAGGGAAAGAGAAGTGCCTTATCCCTGAGGGAAATTTAGTTGTCACAACAGCAATGCACTTGAGAGACACATGATGAGTTGCTCTATTCCCTGGAGGGAAAATGTGGTTCTAGTTGTTATGATTCTCAAAACACAAAATAAAAACATGTTCAAAGAATATCAAGCTTAAGAATCTGTTAACGAAAGACAAATGTTCTGGCTGTCTATTCTTTTGACGTGAAAAATCCATATTTGCATCATGTGTGTAATCACGTCATTGGCATCAGAGGTCTTTGGTTTAGTGGGTCAGCACTGGGGGGTTACACAAGCAGAGCAAAGAGACTGACCTCGCTGAACCTCAGAGGCGCTGCTCTGGAGTTGGCAAGCAGGGGAGAAAACCCAGAGGGCAAAGAGGTAAACACTGGTGTGAAGCACATATACCTGGACATACTGGCCCACAGAGAATAACAAAAAACAGGGAGGGGAAAAAAAAAAAAAGTATTTTGTGAGACAAATTTCCTGATGTATTTGTGCAAATAGTTGTTCATTTTCTCTCTAATCTATGACTTTCTGTGAATGTGCATTACTGTGTGCATGTAGTATGTTTATGTACATTTCTAACTAAGAAAATATTCTAATACTTTTAGCTGAATCAAATAAATATACATTAAATATCAAAACTGTAAAGAGAAGTTCTAACAGTAGACAATACCAAATCATTTCAGTCATCCCTGCTTAAACTCTGCCATGAAGCTAAATTACTTCCGTCTCCTCTCCTCAGTGCTGCCCCCGCCCCGCCATCAGCAGCACTCACTCCGTCTACCAGAGGCCGAAAGGGCCAGAGGCAGACTGTCTGGCTACTACCCAAATGGCTTTTTCTATGGATATAAACAGTCCCACTACAGGCCTGGACACACATAAACACCATCCTGAGAACAGAGGCAAAGACTGAACACTCCAGCTTGTGTGAAAGGAGAAAGAGGAACAGTTAGTTAAAAAGAGAGTGCGACATCATCAGTTAGAAGCTCAGATGGAACGCAAGGATACGCAGCACGCAAAATG